>JAWRVF010000492.1:0-60000 GCA_036785485.1 Physcomitrellopsis africana | reverse complement strand
GACAACTTGTCTTGCAAGTTTGACATGTGTCTTGCAAATCAGACATATGGTGGAGACTCTATAAAATACCATATAGTTCTTAGATAGATAGTATATATAGAAATAAGAGTGAAGTCTTTTTTACTCTTGTCAACTCTTTTTTTGTTTTTAGTCTAATTCAAGAGTCTTTGTATTTTCTAGTCTTTGATAATAGCCATTCCAATTTCTTCTTGAATATATATACTTTTTTTTTTTTTTCTATTTTATCATTTTTTTTTTACATAGATTTTATTAATTTATACATTTTTTTCAGTTCATATTTTTAATAGATTGACAAGAGTGAAGATATAGTATCAAAGTTTTGTCTTTTCTTGATTAAAAGTAGACTACTCTTTTTTCTTGATAAGACATAAGTATATTAGAAGTTGTGGATTATCCACTTCTAAACTAATATTGTTCCTAGATTTTTTTATTTTTTTATTTTTTTTCTTTTATTCTTGAATGTTTTATTTTGTAGTGAAAGTAGACACTCTTTTCTTTCTATTATATTATCATAGCAGAGCTTATTGAAATGAAGAATATAATGATATAAATGTAAGAGCAAATGAAAGAGTTAATGCCTACAATGCATTCATTTAATGTACCATGACAAAAAATAAGAAGATCAGCACGAAGTGAAGATATAGAGATGATTGGAATTACTTCAAGCCATATTCCTTCATCTATAATTGAATATCATTTAAGCATCAAGGAACCAAAAATTAATTTGTCGGAGAAGTTTAATGGCACAAGATCTAAGTTTCAAGGATTCATCAATCAAATACAACGAATGATTGAACTTCAATCTCAAAATTATCCAATTCAAAGATAAAAAGTCAAGTTTATTGGAATATTACTTTTAGATTCTACTTCATTATGTTTTTCATCTTTTTTTGAATGACATGATTTAATATTGGATAATTTGGAGGTATTTTTAGTACAGATTCAATCTATATATATATAATTTGATGTAATTTGTATTGCAACCAACAAGATTTGTATCTTATGATAAGGCAATCAATGAATGATATCATATGCTTCACAATTTTGATAATTAACAACTAATATGAAGTGAGATGATGTTGCATTCATTAGCCAATTTCTCTATGGATTACAATATGAAGTAAAGAAATTAATGTTTAATTTATTTGATTCTCAAACATTGAGGCAAGTAATTGACTTTGCTGTGAAGTGTGACAATCAACTTTTTGGATTTTGATTTAAGAGTCACATAAGGGAGCTTCAATATTATTATAATATAATAACAACACCAACATCTTTTCAATATGTACATTTTGAAATAGAAGACATGCAAATTGACGTGCTACGTTTTAAATCTGTTATTGAATAAAAAAAGATTCATCGTTGTCAAGAAGGATTGTGCTTATATTATGGAGAACCTAAGCACACTGCTCAATATTATCCAAAAAAATGACACAACTACAAAATGAAAAGTACGACTGTCAAAGAAGAGAATATGTCAAAAAATAAGTTTGTCTAATTATAATAGAGATTGTGCAATTGGAATCTCGTACAACTTCTAGTAAAGGTCTTATTCTCTCCTGAGAATTCTTTTTTTATTTTATAATAAATATATGTTTAGAACCTAAAAATCACAAAGCCTCTGTCTTATTAGATTTAAGAGCCTCAATGTATTTTTTTACATAAAGAGTTTGTTAAAAGTCATAGAATACTTTCAATACAAAAAACTAAATCTATATATGTAGAAGTCATAGATGGTCGTCCGTTGTCTTTTAAAGATGTTACTCATGAAATCCTTCCTATAAATGTAATAATAGATGGTCATAATAATTATGTAATTTTTAATATAATTAAATCTCCCTTTAATCTAATCATTTTAGATTTATCATTACTAAAAAAATATAATCCTCAAATAGACTAGATTTCTTGTAGACTTGATTTTTTTCAATGTATTAATAAGAATCATGTTAATAAAGTGAAAAGTCATAAGTTTAATATAATAAAATTCATACTTATAGGCGCAAAAGTTTTTATGAATGCAGTAAAAGAAAGATTAATTTTTGTTAATTATGCTACACCTATTTTTAATGGTGAAAAGACTTCAAGTGGCATTCTAAATGAATATCAAGATTATGAAGACATTTTTGAGAAGAAGAATGTAGATATTTTTTTAAAATATTATCTATATAATTACTCAATTGATCTTAAAGAGAGAATTCAACCTCCATTTGGACCAATCTACAATTTATCGCAAAATGAATTGATTGAACTTAAGAAATACATCTTATGAATGATGTTTATTAAGAATTTCTTGATACTTTTGTTGTTTGCTATTTAAACGACATCTTGATCTTTTTTAAGAATACAAAAAAATTTAAATTTTATGTTCATTGTATGTTATAAAAACTTAGAGATGCAAGATTATATGCCAAGATGAAAAAGTGTATATTTTATATTATTCAAGTTGACTTCTTAGGATATATCATTTCAAGTGATGGTCTTAAGATGGATTTTTAAAAAGTTCAGATAATCATGGACTAGAAGATTTTAAAAATAATAAGAGATGTGCAATGCTTTTTGAGATTTGTCAATTATTATCAAATCTTCATCAAGAATTTTTTTCAAGTTGTAGCTCCACTTATATATTTAACTTGTAAAGATAAACTTGAATGGAATAAAGAAGCAGAAGCTTTGTTTGAAGCTTTGAAGACAATTTTTACTGTTGTACTAATCTTGTATCGCATCAACTTTTCTAAGATATTTTTTATGAAAATAGACACATGAGACTTTGTTTTTGGTGTGGTATTGTCACAAATGGGAGCAAATAAAAAATTCCATCTAATAGCTTTTTATTCCAGAAATTTTTTAATAGTAGAGATCAACTACAAAATCCATGATAAAAAACTTCTTGTAATTATAAATTCTTTTCAAGAATAGCATTATTATTTGGAAGGTGCTTCTAGTCTACTCACCATGTATATAAAACATAAGAATCTTCAATATTTCAAATCAACACATGTATTGAATCATTGTTAAGCTTATTGATGCATGTCTTTATCAAGATTCAAATTTATTATCACTTATTGGCTAGGAAAACAACAAAGTTTGTTTGATGTCCTTTCTAGATGTTTATATCTTATATCAAAAGAAAAAGCTTTATCTTTTGATCAACAAAGAATGATCCTCTTGAAACCAGAGCAATTTCATCTTCAAGCAATAAAATCAACATTGAATGTTAATTCAACTTTTGTCAAGTAAGTCCAATCAAGTATGTCTTTAGACCCTCTTGTTCATGAGATTAAGAATAATTCATCTAAGTCTCATGATACTTCTAAATTTGAATTAAAAAATAATCTATTTTATTTCAAATAATCTATTTTATTTCAAATAATCTTTTTATATTCCAAAAAGTAAAGCACGACTATGTGCTCTTGAAGCTCGTCACAACTTCTCTATACTAGGACATTTCAGATATAATAAGACTTTGGAGCTAATATCAAAAGATTTTTGGTGGCCTCAAATGTGGAAGACTATTAAAAAATTTATATAATCGTATGATATTTATTCAAGATCAAAAACGCCTTGTTATTGACCTTATAGACTTTTTCAACTATTACCTATACCAACACAGCCTTGATCTTCTATTTCTATAGATTTTATCATAAATTTTTCAAATTCAAATTTATATGATTCTATATTTGTGATTGTAGATTATATCCACAAGATGGTACATTTTGTATTATGTATAAAATCTATTATATGTGAAGAAATAATTTTTTTTTTTTTAATAATATCTATTGCTATCATGGATTATCAAAGGATATTATATCAGATAAAGGGACATAATTTGTATCAAGATTTTGAAGAACTCTTTTCAAAATATTAAAGATGGATATAAAATTATCTTCAGTTTTCTACCTTTACACTGAAAAACAAACAGAATGGGTAAATCAAATTTTGAAGTAATATTTGAGATGTACCATGAATTATTATGAAGATGATTAGACAATTTTTTTACCATTGATAGAGTTTATTTAAAATAATTTGATATATTCTTCTATTCAACAAATTCCATTCTTTGCAAATTATGGTTACCATCTCTGATTTAATACTTTTGACTTTTCAAAAGCTGATAATTCTACGATGAAAGAGTTGGCAAATTGGTTGTCAAAGCTACATGCAATAATAAAAATATAATTAAAGGAAGCTCAAGAACGACAAAAGATCAATGCAAATGTCTATTATAACAAACAACCTCAATTCCACATGGGCGATAAGATATGGTTACTTTGTTGTAATATTAAGACTAGTTGTCCTTGTGACAAGTAGGATTATTATAGGCTTAGATCATTTTTGATTTGTGAACAGATTAATATAGTTGCTTATTGATTATATTTACCAAAATCTATGAAGATCCATCTTGTATTTTATGTATCACTATTTGAGCCATACAAAATAGTGGATATACAAAAAAAAAAAAAAAAAAAAAAAAAAAAAAAGAAAGACAAATGCCATTATTTTTTATAAAAATAGATAATAATGAAGAATTTAAAATAGAAGATGTCTTAGATTTAAGACATCACAAAAATAAGTTAAAATATCTTGTACATTGGCTTGGATATGATGTTAGTGAATGTACATGGGAGCCATCTAAAAATCTAATAAATACATTAGCAAAAGTCAATGCATTTCATCAACGAAAATCTTTCTAAGATCAAAGTATGTGGCAAGCATAATTTGGCGCATCTTGGATTTTTTCAATATATAATCACCGCTATTCATGGAATTCATCCTTAGAAGGGGGAATAATGTCATGGATATAAAATCTATTCAAATAATTATCTAATTAATATAGATAGGTAGAAATAAATAAAAATAAATTAATTTGATAATATCTTATAGAAAAGCTTCTTAGAAGCTTCATAAATGTAGATTCATCTTTATATATATCTATAGGTAATTGATAGATTAGAAACTTGGCTAAGAAGCTAGCCTTGTGTTGTACATGTTGGTAGCTTGTGGAACAAGGTAAATATGCAGTGCACATGTAGAAAACTTATCATGCAAGTTTGACATGTGTCTTAAAAATTAGACATATGGTGGAGGCCCTATAGAATACTGCCATGTAGTTCTTAGATAGATAATATGTATAGAAACAAGAGTGAAGCGTTCTTTACTCTTCTCAATTCTTTTCTTACTTCTAATCTAGTTCAAGAATCTTTATATTTTTTAATCTTTGGTAATAGCTATTCCAATTTCATCTTGAATATATATACTTTCTTATTTCTATTTTATCATTTGCCTTTGACATAGATTTTATTGTTTTATGCATCTTCTTTCAATTCATATCTTTAACAATTAGCTAAAGTGTTAATTGACTAAAATAGGAAGTTCTTAGATAAGTTTCATGTTTTATTAGAGCACACATTTATTGATCATGAAATTACATCTTGAAATCATCTTAAGACAAATGGAAGTTGAAAAAATATATAGTGCAAATTGTTAATAGATCTCTCAAGAAATATGGTCTATAAAAAGGACATTATGGGAATTAAGATTTACAATTATCTTAATTGGTTATGAGATACCACTTCAACAAGTAGGCTTCTTTGACAATATTTTTTTCTTATTTTTTTTTGTATAAATAACAATCAATCTTGCCAACTTCTATTAAACATGATGTACAAGTAGTAGTTAAAATAGATGATCTTGAATTGTAGATAGAGATATGTAATATGCAAATAATTTTATTTCAATGTATTATATCGATGGCATACGATAATCTTAATATTGTCTAATATTGTGATACCTTAAGATATGTCACTATTTACAAAAGAGGCTATTGATTGTAATTATTATATGATTAAATATATATACAACAAACTGCACCAAGTACATTAAATGCAATAGCAAATAGAATCATTTTAAGAATTAAAAAATTACTTTTAAATGGTATATTGGAATTGGAAGGCCATAATAGAAAAATTTGGAAGGATCACTTTAGGAATTGTGCTACTTATCAATTGCCACATATAGATGGCACTATATATCCCAATTTGAATGTTATTCCAACTAATTTAAAATATATGTTATATGGAAGAGTTCAAAGAGGTGTTACAATTATTTTATACAATGTTTGTTCAACTGGTTGGCATATGAGGTACTTGATATCACTTTAGGATCAAATCTCTATTAAAATATGGATATATCCATGTTGTAAGGAAAAATCAAAGAAAATTAACAAATTAATGGAAGAAATTTTAATTAATGCTACTAGTCTTTTATTTTAAGTTGATATTAATTGGATGCACCATCATAAAAAGGGCTTCAATAATAATATAGGGGGCAAGTAAAAGAAGCCTAATTGATCTTAGTTTTATTGGAAATCTCTATATACTTGGAGTTACTTCTAATTTTTTATTTTAGTGGTGGTGAGTTTGTGATTGTTCCACCTACTTTCTAATTGTAATAAGTATTGAGCTACAACTCAATCCAAATTTTGATTTGTACTTTATGGCATTTTTATCAATATTACTACTTATATCTTGGAGATACATATTCATTATCATAAGTATGTTAGTGCATGTATAGTTAATAAAGATTTTAGATTACATAATGTATTATGCATATAATATATTAGTATATGATAATTTTTTAGGATTTATTTAGAATTTTTTATAATTTTTAAAACATGTTTTGAAGATTTTTATAATTTCAATTTTATCACTTTTGGAATCAATTATAAAGAGTTGGAATAAGATTTGGAGGCCTTGTAAGGTTCTTAGGCTAATTGGATGTTTTTGAATACCATAATATAATTGAATTTGTAAAAAAAATAATTTTATTTAATAAAATATAATAACCAATACCTAATAGTAGTTGCAGTAGGATATTGGATGCATATATTTTATATGGATTATAGCACCTTGGATGTAGTTAGGAAGATAAGTCTAAGGCCTTATGGCCTTTCTAAGACATCTTATAAATTTTTTTCAAGTTTTGAATTGGCCTACCTCCTTAATATTTTATGCTTATAATTTTAATAGTATAATTAAAATTTTAATTATATTTTCAATTTAAGAGATACAAGGCTTTGAAAAAAATATAATTATTCTTTTTATAATATTATTTGAAATAAATCAATATTATGTTTGGACTTATTTATATTTTGAAATACAAAATAATTATTTTGAAATATTTTTTGTCATACTAAATATGAAATATCTATTTTATATTTTTATATCCAATATTAAGATTTAAAAGTTAGAATTATAAGAATATCTTAGACTATTTTGAATTTTTTATTTTTTAATTTGAATCAACTATGTTTAAGATTAGATTTGAGATTTAGAATTTAGTTGTAGTATTTTTTTACATTATATAAAAATATATATATATATAATATATATATAGAATTAAACTTTTTATTTTACAAAAATAAAGTAATATGGCATATAATATTGTAGACATTTGGATTTTTTGTAAGATATATTATGTTTTTTTTTAAATTCTTGTACAGTTTATACTTATTTTTATAAAATATATTGTATATAAATTTAAATTTTTTATATTAAAAAATCTTATAAGTTATGTATTGTTTTCTTTTAGTAATCCACAAATATTTTTTTAAAATTTTTTATTGATTTTTATTTGTATCTATATTAAAAAATCATATTCAAGTTATAATTTCTTAATAAAAATATCAGTAATAAAAAATATTTTTTAACTTCTTAGAGTAATAAATTATTATCTTTGTGGTACTAAAAATAAAACTTTATATATATATATTCAAAACCTTATATGTACATG
The DNA here is from genome assembly GCA_036785485.1 of Physcomitrellopsis africana. NCBI lineage: Eukaryota > Viridiplantae > Streptophyta > Bryopsida > Funariales > Funariaceae > Physcomitrellopsis > Physcomitrellopsis africana. The sequence goes on along the minus strand of JAWRVF010000492.1, from coordinate 52,191 downwards.
TTTCATTGTATTGTTTTTTGTGTGTTCAAAGTTTAAATATTTTTATAATTTAAACTATTTTGTACAATATTTTATTTTTAAGATTAATAAATATTTATTATTAATTTATCATATTTTTATTTGTTTTTTTTAATTTCAAAATTATAATTGAAATATTTCTATATATTTCTATTATTAAATAATTATATTTTGTTTAGATATTCTATAGTATTTTAAGATAAATCCTTTAAATTATTAAATATAATTACTTATTATATATTTTTTATATATCAATCTTTTTTAAAACTAGTTTTAATTTATTTGTTGTATGTTATTTTTATTTAATACACTGTCATATTGATAAAGTCCAATATGTTAATATAGAGCTTGTATTTCATACAAAAGTACCAAATATACTCTTTTATTAATAATTTTTTTTATAAATATGAATTTGACACAATAAAAATTTAAGAATCAACTAGTATTATATATTGTCTTTGAACAACATTTTATTACAAGCTACTCCTTCCAATAGTGCACTATTGAAAAAGGATTTTTAGAACAAAGATCCACAAATAGCTTTTTGTTGCCTTGGCTAAGAAAAATTCATAAAAACTATTATATGAATTGGTGATATAAATCTCATATAATATATTTTTCAAATTCATCAAATGAAAATAAAATAATTGGTTGTTTTTATTATAATTAAGTCTCAAATTTTTAATGCAATATTTATATATTCTCAATTATAAGAATTTAATTGTTCTTATCATTTTTTTGACAAAGTATCCTTAAATTTTGGTGATTTTCATTAAAATAATTGTACATGTCAATGTAAAAGATTAAACACATATCAATTTTGCATTACTATAGAAGGTGCTAATTCTTTATAAGAATATTAATAAAATAAAAAGACTTAAAAGATTAAATTATTGAGTCATTCCATTTTAATATAAACTTACTTAAATATCAAAGTTTGTATTGTGTTTGACTTGTTTAACTTAAAGTAAAGAGGTGATTTTTACTGAAGTTTAGTAATAACTTTTGAAATCTATTATAATGAACAAGTATATTGGACCTAAGGTGACAAACTCAATTTATATAAAGAAAGGAGACTACTTTGAGAAGAATTCTCTCCATGAATAAAGAAGTTAGGTTAAATTCTAGCTTTTGACAATACATTTTAATGTACTATTTACAATTTTCATTCCCCTGTACCAAGGCCAGACATGACACCAAGGCTAATCGCAAACACATATATACACACACACACATATCTATGTTTTTCCAAGTAACTCCCAAGCTTGAGGACCTGTAGAGGACTTGTTAATTCTTCATCAACACCAAATCTAAAGCAGCCATTTCTAACGACTCGATTGTTTTCAACCTGTGCAGTGGAATGGGCAAACTAAAGCATTTGAGTGCATTTAGTAAGATCAAAAAACTTTGGATCTTATAAATTCTGAGGATTCGAACAATTCATTAAAACAGCTGTAGCATACTTGAATAATCAGACTTGATGAGTTTATACCATTCTACGGTATTCTGTCATTATAACGTGAAATTTAATAACCGACTCTGATTCGTATTGCAGAACTAATCTTATATGAAGAGAATATACCTGCTGATCCGGCCCCACTGTTTCATATCATGCCGCATAATCGCTGCAGTGATCTGCACACTCCTTCCCTTGGTTGTTTGAGAATGATTAAAAGACGGAAACATGATGCCTATTTGTATATCACAGACTGGGCTCTCAACGTAAAATTTTGCACCAAGACCAACAACACAGCTCTGTAGTATCCTCAAGTGAACGGATAACAAAAGAAATTTCACATTGCAAGGAAATGCTTGTGCCACTGCACTTGACCCCTTTGTAATTTTTTCTGACCAGAAAGTACAACTCCAACGACTACTGGCAAAAAACCAAAACCAATGGCAGAAGCAGATCTTGAAAATATTCATAATTAAGTTTGAAACACCACCAATTATATATCTACCCATAAAAATAAAAGACTACAAAATGTATATGTGTTCTACGAAAAGTAAGCTTCAAAATGTTGGGTTTTTTGCAGAAAATTTTGGAAGGATCACTTATATCAGAGCTCAAACCTGATATGTTAGTGCATAAGCAGATGGTACGGCATCCCAAAACCATCTCAATCTGACTTTAAATGCTTAAGTAATATTGCTACCGAGGTTTCAAAAAGGTATGCGAGAAAACATCCTGGTAAGGCAATATACGTTGCATGCTTAGTCGGAGCTTTTCAAGTAAGAAGCCTCAGAGTCCTCTCCAGCAGCTCCATTCCCTTCTCTCGCTTGTCCCAACGGAGAAGCCCCCGCCTGTGGACCATCGTTCCTTGTGCTCAAGCTTGTTGGGGTCCCCTCCCGGGATCCCTCAGGCTTCCCATACTCGGATACACTTCCTCCTGTCTGATTACCGTTGCCTCCTGTAGAGTTTTTCACCAAGTGCATATCTGAGTTTCTCTGGGGAACCATACCTTGCGGCTGGCTGTGATAGGACTGCTGCGGCTGCGGTGCGTTTGATGGTGCGTTTGGTGACCCCTGTTGATTTTGTTGCATGTATTGTGGGATTGAGTTTCGCTGATTCATCATCATCATCTGCTGCTGCTGCTGCTGAATATATTGCTGAGATGGCTGCATAGATTGTCCTGATGAGACCTGCAAACGCAGATAATATTGATTGATGATCCTGGAACTTAAAAGAAAATCTGAAAAGAGTACGACGACAACTTGAAGGTTGTTTTGATACACCAACATTACATAATGCACATATACGATTATGACATACTACACGTAAAAAATTTCCAACCACTAAAGTGGAGTCAAACTAGGCACCTGAGTTGAGTTTTGGCTCACTTGAGGTTGTGCGTCCGCAATGGCTGCGAGGTACATAAGATTCTGCTGCAACTTTGCTTGATACCTGCACACAGACCGTTGTAAGAATTGCTCCTCTAGCTCCACCACTAGACAGCAGATATTCTACACTCTTCGCAGGACTAGAGACATTAAGACATATATCAACAATGCCGCATGTGCCGCATGACCAACCATGGTCACTGGCTCCAGAAAAGCTGGAATCCTAGTTTGTCTCAAACAATCAACAAAATGAAAATCGTCAATCTACAAGAAACATTCACCAAACGATAAGCACGGTCCCCTCATATCCTGGCAGTTCAGCGCAAATTTGCTACTAATCTACCAACTAAAAATATGACGGGAAGTTAGAAGCGTACGTAGCGCATTCGTTCAGCTTTCCAAGGTTTTGATTATCAAGAATTGCGAGGATAAGCTGCTTGTTCTCGTCCAGATACTGCATGTCAAAGAAGACAAAGACAACCAGAAGAAGGTCAAAGTGGGGGATCGTGTCCCACAAGGTGCCTCTTCTCAGAAAAATAAAAATGATACAGTAGACCGCCGCTGATACAGACTGGTTACTCACGGTAAGACAAATATATAGCCCTCATATCTTCAACTGTTCGCCAAAACCCATGGTATGTTTAAAAGATAGCGACACATGGGTGGCTCTAAGTACACAAACGAAAACCTCCAAAATCCTAAACCCTCTGTTTCTAGCTTATAATCAACAAATTTCTCACAATGCCACATGTTTCCCACCTCAGGCGCATTGGGTTGAATGCAGGGCAATCTGAGTGAACAGGGAGACTAACCACCAATGCAACTGGAAAAGAGCTGTTAGCTTTACTTTCAAAGCCTTTCGTTCCCGTAGAACCGCATCACCGGATTTCGACACTGGTATTACGTATCCATGAGTTCCCATTCGACAACATTGACCGACAATCTTATATTCAACACGGGTGCGTCCGATGTATTCTCATACAATTACAGTTACAAATCAACACCGAACCCTAAGTGATCGCTTCACATTCCTGCACAATTAAATGTTTTCCAAAAAGACCCAAAAACTTAAGATCTCCTACAAAGAAGAAAACCAAACATACGACAGACCTTCTGGATTAGCTCCGTGGTAATAGACGTCCCCGTATACACCGCCATTTGCTGCATGATTCTCAATTTCCAACACGAGAATTCACTGTTTTTTTTTCGTTCAACTTATACCCTCACTCCTCAACACTCGCACCAAAACTCCAAGCACTAACGCCCGAGAGCTCACAAACCCTACTCCTAAGACCGCAAATGCCACAGAGCACACTCGATCTTAATCGAAATACATCACCTGGGAACAGAAAGCCCAAATTTACGAAGAACTGCTAGCGAGCTGCTCGGATAAATAACTTAGAGACACGAAGTCATTGACTACCAGCGCGGGCAGTTCGTTAGATAGTGAAGACGTGAAATTAGATGAACGTCAAATAAACGGAAAGTGAACGGAAAAAAGGAGCAGGCTGAAAGTTGCTCTCTGACGGTCTGTCGTTTACAGTACCTTGAACCCTCGAAGCATAGGATTATGAAGCAGTTATTGACCACACTGGAAGCACTAGAATAAACATTTACCTGCTGAATGTCATTATCCATACAGTTCTCTAATACTGAAATACACGGAGTTTAGTTGTATCTAATACCATGCGTAATTTGAGTAAGAATAAAAACGTATCACCATGCTCTTTACACCTTCTGTAGCAATAAGTTTTTTCTGTGATTGTATATCAGCAGGATGTGGCTGTAGCATGCTTTTAGTACTGAGCTCTGATAGTTGAGTAAAAGTTTCAGCAGCGTCTTGTCTGCCGTGTGCTCGGACGTTCTCTTGGGATCATGGATTGTCCTCCGTATCTTGTCTAAAATAAGCTTATATTTATAGACAATCATTTTGTCGATCTCGAGTGACACCAGAGATTTAGAAGGACGATACGAAACCAGTATAGAATCAGGAAAATTCCAAGATTCGATTTAGGTCTTCAAACAGGTTCCGTATCTTCCTGAAGAGATCGTAAAAATAGCCACTAAATACCTCACTGAAATACTTCTTGAATATATCTGTTCAACGATAAAATCACCTTCTAGAGTACCTCGCACGTTTTATTTTACGATTTAAGGCACAATGCAATTAAATCCCTAGTGAAGTACCTTCAACGGCCATAATTTGTCAGCGTGATTTTGAATACCCAACTCAAAATACGCTATTATACATCATTTCACAATGTAGATGACAGTTGAAAACCTTGAGCACCGGGCCAGTTCACTGCAAAATTAAAACAACCAATAAATTGCTTCCGTTGCTAAGAGGGACAACTCAATGAGGTACACTAGGAAGGCACTTCGTCAAACTACTTGATCCCGCCATTAGCAATAGTTTGAACTCTACAGATTCCAGAAGATGTGGTGAAAGGTACATCCTTATACTGAGCAACTAGATCACTTCCGGTGTGAAGGTCAGGTTGCACACTCTCCCATATCTTTTTCTTGGGGTTAAGAACATCGTCTGATTCGCCAGGATAACCAGGGAATGTTACCCTCTCACCCACAGCAGCGCCTTCAGGAGGGGTAACGAGCTCAACCACAGTATGGTCAGCGTTTGAAGCAGCCAAAACCATTGCTTGAGACTTGATTCCTCTCATAGCTGCTGGCTTCAAGTTACAAAGCACGCACACTTTCCGATTCTGTAAAAACGTTATCCACCATATTATTCATAGGCGAGCACGCAATAGCTTTTCAAGACGTACAGCCACAGTAGCTAGCAACTACATGCTTTGAACCACAAAACTTCGAAGGACTAATCAGAAAAAACCACATTGAGTAACAATAACACAAATTAACCAATATACTAAAATCAACCTCCGACATGAACATCTCGCAAATGTAAATAATCTTGATAACGTAATCTAGAAAGGTAAAACACATACCTGCATCTGCTCAATAGGGATGAACTTCACAAGACCACTGACGACCGTTCTAGGAGTAGACTCTCCTACATCAATCTGCTCCACATACAGAGAGTCAGCATCTGGATGTTTTTTCACGTCCGTAATAAGACCAACCCGTATATCAAGCCTTGATACATCCAGAGGCAGATCCTTCACAACAGCCGGAGTCTTCTTCCCCGTTAAAGCATTTCCACCTTTCTTTCCCTTGGTGTTTTTCTCTGGTGCAACTGACACACAACACCCCCAACACAGGTGCAGGTTTAGTGTACCATAAGAAAACAAGATTCAACACAAACAGCCAGCCATCACAAGGTTACGTAATCATCAACAAATAGGTCAGAAAGTTCAACATTATTCCTCATTGAAGACACTAGCCTACCTGTAGACACAGAGAGAGCCTCAGTTGCAGACTGCAAAGCTGCCGCTCGGTCTGCCTGGCTGCCGGCAAACTTTAGTCTGTAACTTTCCATTTCGTCATCTTTCTGCGATTACAGAACATTCGAGCTTTAGTGAACTTCGCTACTGGCTTCAAACAATTCCTAAGAAACACAATCACAAATGAAGGCTTCACGCTTATACTTAAAGAAGACGAACCAACCTAAGGTACTGTACTTTAGGATACAGAATGCAATGTACAAAAGAGTGAAGCACTATATCTTAACCATAGTCAAGATTTGACAACTGCGCACAAACATGACGGGAGGGCAAGCAGTACCATTTCAGCAAAAATAGGCTCAGGACTGCCGATGGAGTGACCTGATTGGACCAGCATCCAAGGCTTATAAGCTCGTTCCAGATCATCGTTCTCTTCCACAAGAGACAATGTTGATACAGGAAGATTTAGTTGCGCGAGTACCTGATAAGGTAAAAATGCAGGTTAGTCTTAAGAATTGTGCAAGTACCTTCACTATAAAAAACTAACACAAACTAACACAATCAATACCCACATCCCGATGCAGAAAAGTTTGGTTTCCCAGCAGCTGCCTACAAACTCTTACAGGCAGTGAAAGGAAAGAGAAAAGCCGTCATTTACAACATGCATACCTTGTGAGAGAATGACGGCATAAAAGGCTCGAGAAGTGTTGCCAACAGATGGACCAAACCGACTGAAGTCTTAAGCACTATTGCACACGAGGGTTTGTCCTCCTTGTATAGCTTCCAGAATTGACTATCCTGTTCTCAATTAACGATGCAAGAAGTCAGAACAATTTGTTTTACCACACTGAAGAAAACCTCGTTGTGTGCAAAGCACTCACTAAAGGAGAGAGAAGAGTAAACTTCAGCTTCACCGTCAAAGTATGTCTTGAAGCATTGAAAAGATATTATAATTAAAGCAACATGCCTGCAGGTACTGGTTGCCAAGACTGGATACTTGCATAGCGGCCTTCAGACCACCCTTCAACTTCACTGCTTCCATGCTTTTAATATATTCATCTACTGTGCTCTTGACCTTAATAGCAAGATTTCTGGTAAGTTCATGCTCCTCTGGATTGCCAACTTCTGGAACAACCTTCCCAAAGCCTCCTTCCCCTGCACTCAAGTCCAATGTCAAACGATTCTGCTATATAAGAAAGTTGAGAAATAGAAGGGTGTTTTCCACCTTGCAGTATGAGCTATCAAAAGAAAGGCGCATTCAAATTAGTTCAGTGCAACTTATGCACAACCATCCACATAGTGTTAGACTTCTAGGCCAATAGGGCTGCAACGAGAAATCAACCAGAGTGATCGACTCCCTAAGAAAACACCTTAACCCAGAAAACCACCACCGATTCTGCTTGTGCCTTCGGATAATTGAAAACTAGGAAACTGGCAAACTTTAAAACAACTAGCAATGTATGAAATAGATATACGTTAACACACAAATGCTACATACATACACTGCCAAAAAACCAGATATTTGTACCTAATGGCTTCGCTAAGAAAGATAGCGTCCGATGAACAAAATTGCCTAAGTTCTTCAGCAACTCGTTGTTTTGTTTGGCTTGCAAATCCACCCATGTAAATAGTGTGTCAGACACCTGCGAAAGTACACTTGAGGCAATAAGCAGCAGAAACAAGCAAACATATCTGAGAAGCTTTCAAGGGATACGCACAGTGCTGTGTAGGACAGTCAGGAGGGAAAAACCTCTGGCCGGTTTGTAAGAAGGTAATATCTCCAGACTTCGACAGGTATATTAGTGCTTTTAACATCATTGCCAAACACACCAACCCCTCGACTTTTAGAGAACTTGCCTGCAGAACAGAAAAATCCAGAAATGAATTACAAAAACAAGCAATTATTACACCATCAGCAAAATAAGTGATTCATATCTGATATTTCCATTAGCCACCAAACACTAAGACCAATATCAGATATAAAATTAACCCAAGGCAGGTAGTGCAAAAAACTAAAACCACCATCTACAGACATCACAGATCAGGCTTCGGCTTCAAACTAACAGAGAAATAGACTATGTATAAAAATAATGATTGCAATGCTAACTGTGCAAGTAACATACTAAAAGAATTAACACTCAGATGTACAGAAATGCGAAAATTCAAACAAGAATTCAGACCTGACTCGTAGTTTAGATACTCAGTGACACTGATAGTCTTCATCAGCGTCCACGGTTCCTCTGTACCCAAAAGTGTACAGGGAAAGATAACCTGACAAAAGTACGCTCATTCATAAATACTCCAAGCTGGGGCTCCCAGTAACAAAGTCTTCATGATCATCTTAGACAACGCTCGGGTAACATGATAAATTCACCCCACTGAGAATCAGCAACCGAGAGATGGTGCATGAAATGTTTGCTTTACCGTATGGAATGGAACATTATCTTTTCCCATAAACTGTACTAGTTCGACATCTTCAGGGGATTTCCACCATTTCTCCCATTCAGGAGTGTAATTAGCCGTGATCGAGATGTAACCAATCGGGGCATCAAACCACACGTAAAATACCTGAAAGTTCAGCACACACTCAAAATAAGGGAAAAGGATCTACTATACATCACAACTAACAATGAGAGACGAGGGACAGGTGTTTCGTGATAGTGATCATTTGTTCCTGTAGCACAACCTATTCACCACTCCAACTTCAGGAAAATTACAGGCTGCCTCTACTACGTGATGGACGTAAAACTGTATTCACAAGTCCGAATCAAAAAGGCAGTAAAATTTGTGCTTTTTGAAAGAAGCATCACCGTGTTAGAAAAATGAAAATTAGATGATTTCGTGGAACCACCTTCAGGCACAATAATGATCAATTCCAAAGAAAGAAATGCGGCTAGAATCTGTGACTCATGGTTATGGATTATGATAGATTACCTTCTTCTTGTACTTTTCTAGCGGAACTGGGACACCCCACTTAAGATCACGCGTAATACACCGCTCTTTCAGTCCATCACGAATCCAAGCGTTGGTTTGTTGGATGGAATTGGAACTCCAGCCTCCCCGTTTCGAAGTATTGTTGATATACGACTGCAGCTGATCATTAAGGCCAGGGAGATCCAAAAATAGATGGTCCGTTGGACGCTTCTCTGGAGTGTTGCCACAAACCTGCCATTAAATTATACACCAGGCGCTTAAAATTTCTAAGCATGGCATGAGAACGATCCTAAACTCAGCGAATATAATTCAACTGCGTAACGATTCTAAGACATTATATATATATATATATATATATATATATATATATATATATATATATATATATATATATATATTCTCACACACGTCTTGTAAGAACCTCACCTTGCACCTAGGATTGATCAAGTCATCAGCGTTAAGGAGTTTCCCGCACAAGTCGCATTGATCCCCACGAGCATCTTCGTAACCACAACCAGGTGTTGGACATGTACCCTCCACCAACCTGTCCGCCAAAAATCGGTTGCAGGTGGTGCAATAAGGCTGCATAAATTCGAAGACGGTACATGTGAATCATGCATTGAAACCGTTCACAAATCACCACCTCCATCAATACCTACACAACGATTGCTGCCTTCCCCAACTTAGTACAGAATTTTCAGTTAAATTCGAAGTTAAATTGAAAGTCGACCAAACTCACCTGAATCATTGTATTTTCATTCAGCCTTTTCTTCTCGTACAAGGACATGAAGATAGCCTGTGCAATTTCAGTCTGCTGAGATGTGGATGTTCGCCCGAACTTATCAAAGTCGATATCAAACCACTCGTAAATGTCTCGGTGGATAGCGTGATATCTACGACAAGAGAACACGGACTCAGGTAATAAATCCTGGAAACCATCGAAGTCCTATAAAGACAGTACTTGAAGGGAAAAACTGAACGAAATAAATCGATTAAACGAAGCACAAACAACTCGCAATTCAGCTCGAGTTACAATTCAAAGATCAGAATCAAAACACTTCAAAGATAAGGAGTTTGACGTACTTGTCACAAATCTCCTGAGGAGTAAGACCCTCTTCCATAGCCTTGGTCTCAGTAGCAGTCCCGTACTCATCAGTCCCACACATGTAGATAACATTGTAGCCCCGCCTCCGGCAGTAACGAGCGTAAACATCAGCACTCAAAACACCTGCAATTGCGCAAATCTTCACCTCAACCGACCAAATACAAGCTCAGCAACTTACGACTCACCGGTCTAATCCATACCCCTCACAATTACCTCCGAGAACCCTCGCCCCAGGCCGAACACATCAAAACACAACAACGGAAGGAAATTGTAGCACAAACTCCGTCAGGAATGAATCCAAAACTGAACACCTACATCCGATAATGTTGCCCAGGTGCGGCACATTGTTGACGTAAGGCAGCGCACTCGTGACCATAATATTGCGCTTGCCGGGAATGGGAGCCCTCGCAGCACGATGCTCCCGCGCGGCATGGAAGCAGTCCCCCGGGTTGGCCATGCTTCCACGCTCCTCGACGCTAGAAGGCTGGATCCAAGACGGAGCTCTGATCGATACAATGCTTGACGTGACGAGGTATAATGAGGAAGGAAGGGTTTACCAGTATCTGTGGAGCTCTAGGGTTAGGGATTGTGAGTCCAACAGTGAAGACCTTGTTTCCAAAGTCATAGTATCAGTTTGACTTTAAAGCGATCGGGTTCGTTAAAGTAAAAGTTCATAATTATATAAGTCAAATATCAAACATGGGCTCCTTTGTTCGGCTCAACAATTCTTTTGAATTTAAAACAACCATCATATTAATGTTAAGAAGAAAAATACTAATGTCCCCTACAATTTTAAAATTTCATCAGCTTATGTTTCTTTTAAAAGAAGTATTAATGGTCTTTTTCTAAATCTTTTACCTGAACTAACGAGACAAAATATGCTCTTGAATATTTGTGAGGTTTTAACTTGTATTAAGTTCTTTAAGATATATTCTATGATTTTAAACTTTGGGAGTGTTTCAGCACAATACAGGTGATTTTTTTTATTTGTTTCATATTTAGATGAAAAACACATATATTTTTACTTTTAAATTTTGATTTGAAAAAATTAACATTCTATATTCTTAGATACAAGTTAATATCTTACAATATTGTAAAACCCCAAAATAATAAAGTCAAAAACTTTTAATTAAAAAAATATTATTTTGCTCAAATTTAATGCAAAACCTAAATAATACATACCAAATTGTATAGATTTTGAGCAAAAATTTTAAATTAATACATAAAATAATAATAATAATAATAATAATAAACAATAATGAATATAATTTGGTCCAAAAATATGTAACTTTCTACAATAAAAAAAAGGAGAATATTAAATTGACCCAAAAAAATCTGGCAACAACGATGAGCCCCGATTTGTTGTGCTCATAGCCTCAAGTATGAAATTGGATGCAAGAGAAATGGATGAGGATGGTATAAAACGATAAGAGCAAAGGTGGGTCAATTTGAGATTTATCTAGGTAAATTTTATATTCCTCTACAAAAACAATATTAATTTTACATTAATTATATTTTAAAGTAAATAATATATATACAATTATTGAGCATATACGTATATATATATATATATATATATATATATACATATGTTTATATACATAAAAATATAGCAAACTCTTGTACTTAATAACATCCACAAAAATTTAATTTTTAGTCTACTAAATTTTTGTATTTCAATTGTGATATTTTTTTCTCAACACATTCTAATACTTTGTTTATATATCAAGAAAAAACAGACCAAGTATCAAAGTCATTTGACAGTAACATTTTATTTTTTATTTTTTAATTAAATCTGTATTGTATTCTTCTTGTTAGGGTTCAAAGTAATTACAAATTTACAATAATCATTCTTTGCAAATCAACACAGGAGTTATGCAACATATATCTTCTTCTTTTTTCATTTTTTTTTAAATTATTATGTGACAGTTTGATATAGTTTATGTGCAGTGACAGTGTACAGCATCAACACACGAAATGGAAGAACAATCGATGCTAACCTAAAAATCTTGTGCATGAAATGTTAGAATGTTTTTACTCAAAGCACATAATAACCTACAAATGTTGTAGCTTCCAACTATTGTATGTTGTTGCTGTTTTTTATTCAATTTTATTTATGTTTTGCTTCAATTTTCATTAAAAGAAAATTTTGTATTAATTCAAGGTGCAGCATTGAAATTCATGTAAAACAAATCGTTATAATCGGATGCTAAAAAAATTCGGATTTCTTGTTGCATTAAATTTAAACTGTTGTTGTCAAAAGAGCCAAGAAACGTAAGTTATTTAATTTACAATAAGCTCTGAATATATCAAATCATTATCTCAAAAAAATATTAAATGATAAATAAATGCTTAGCTTAATTTAAGACTAAATGAATATAACTGTGCTCTAAAAACACTTTTCTTAACAATATATTTACAGATTGAACACCAAAATTGACTCATTCTTTTTCTTCTTTTTATGTTTATTTTTTAACATGTACAAAATTTTTAAAGAAAATAAAAAATAAAAGAGAGTTAATAAAAGAAAAAATCCTCATTAAAAAATAGGTTAAAACATTTGAACTGATTTTTTTATTATTTGTAGAGTAGAATGTAAAAGATCACCGTCATTCGTCCACGTGGCTCATAACCACCTCAAAGGAACGTGAGTTTACAAAAGGGGACATGAAAAGCTGTGTGTCTAATCCTATCCCCGCGATCCTACCCCCACGAGCTCATCGCACTCAATCAACCGTGGCCGAAATCGCTCTACCGCCACTCTAATCCCCGCTGCGGATCGACAACATCGACAACATCGACAACATCCAGATAACCTGCACTGTTGCTCGCAATGCTGGAGCTGCCACCATTTCCATCTGTGCTAGTGAGTGTGCGTGTGTGAGAGAGTGTGAGCGTTTGTGTGTATTTGTAAGTTATCTTTTACACTCGTTAGCGGATTAGAGTCCAGGTCCTGCAGTCATGGCGGCTCTCGCTTCTACCGCGATCACTCCATGGCCATCGCTGCCCCTTCCTCCGTCGCCGTGCCTCGGCCCCGCGCTGCCGCTTCCTTGACGCTCTCTGGCTTCCAGGTACGTCCTTTTTAGTGTCGTAGTTCTTTCGAGTCCGTCCGCACGTTCTCGCAGACGCTGTGCTGTCGTCGTTCAGGCCGAATTTCGTAGGTCTAAGTCTTGTTTTCTGAGCAATGCCGAAGTGGCTTAGCTGCAGATGGAATAGCTTGTCTCGTTGCGAGGACTTGGACTTTTATTGAGGAAGGTGCTGTTCGTCGCAATCCGAAAATGGTCGTTCTGTGATTATGGGATTCATATTTTTATACGCAATGGATGATGTGTCTTTATTCTTGGAGTACTCAACGGCCGTGATAGTGTATCTCTTGATTTTGGTTTGGGGGTTGGTTGGATATACCATAGAGCCTCGTTTATTTATTTATTTATTTATATTTATTTATTTAAATTATTCATAATTCTTTGTATTACTGGATCGTCAGGGACAGAAGCTCGCATTCGTTTGCAATAGCGCCCGTGTGACGATGGTCCAAGCTGAACCTGTCCCTGATGGCGTCGCTGATTGCAAACCCGATGCGAAAGAGGCCCCCAAAGGCTTCACTCCCCCAACTCTGAACGCTGACACCCCTGCACCAATTTTCGGTGGGAGCACGGGTGGTCTGCTGCGCAAGGCTCAGGTCGAGGAGTTTTACGTCATTACTTGGGAATCTCCAAAGGAGCAGATCTTCGAAATGCCCACCGGTGGCGCTGCAATCATGAGGTCCGGACTCAACCTACTTAAGCTGGCCAGGAAGGAGCAGTGTCTTGTACTCGGCGCCAGGCTAAGGACCAAATTCAAAAGTCAGTACCAATTCTACCGTGTTTTCCCCAATGGCGAGGTGCAGTACCTCCACCCCAAGGACGGAGTCTACCCAGAGAAGGTGAACGGTGGAAGATCACCCGTCGGAGTGAACAACAGGCGCATTGGAAAGAATGCTAACCCTGCAGAGCTCAAGTTTGCCCACAAGCAAGCCTACGATTTGTAGACGCAGGGTCTCCTTCGTATTGCAAGTTAATGAATGTAACGTAGTTTCACACATGTTCGTTTTCTACACCACGAGTGGTTGCTCAGCACATCTCGTGGTTTTTGAGAGATTTGCGGTTGGTGTTCATTCCGACATGTAAAACGACTTTGGTAGAGCCCGTTCTTGTATATCTTGTGAGAGCAGCTCCTCGCTTGAGAATGTACGATCTACGAGGTTTAGAGTCAGGTGCACGAAAAGCTAGTGTTAACTATCAGATTCCTCATCTTGATCAGGTGACAAGAATATCTACTAAAAGCTACTTCAGACGAATGTCGAAATCGAAATCCTTTTCTGTGCCGAGAGGACCCGAGAGGCAGAATAAATGAAGGTCTTCTCAAATTTCCTTGCTATTACTCTTGGTTTTCTGTTTCAAATCTTTGAGATGCTGTTATGCTACTTAAAGCCGCCTTATTCTTTAATCGAGTGTTGCGAATAAGCTACTGTCTGCGCAGCATCGGCATGTCTTTCACTTCGAAGGAATTTCGTTATAAAATTTTCGCATGAGTGTGAGAAAAACTATGAGCAGTCTTGATAGTGGCGACTGTTCTCTGCTGTTTCGAGACTGTTTTCTAACGTGGAGGTAAATAGTGTGAAATCTAAAACTCCATAAGAGTGTGGGTATATAGGTTTTGTCAATCCCTTGTCATTAACTCTACTTTACCATCTGAAAGAAACTTAAGCACCAGCTGGCACTTGTCACCCGCATCGTCACACACCCACATGAACAAATCGATACTTATCCCATTCAGGTTTTCCCTTCATGGTTCAGGCTGCTTGTTCAAGAAAGTTGCATTGAAACAAGTATCATGAATTAATTCTATTAATCTTCATCCGTGATCCTATCAGAAGAGTGCAGCAGTTGAGAAGAGATATTTCAGTGCACCTCGGGATCCTTTTTTTTAATCGATCATAAGCAGTTACCAGTCTCGTGTGTCGTGAAATCCTCAAAGAAGAGAGCAAGGACTGCGTTAGCCAAGCAAGTAGTTCGACACCAAGGTGCAGAAAGCGGATTCTAGGCGGCAAGTTGTCTCACGAACCCGCATCTGAGGAGTTAACTAGGTTAACATCTCAACGATCAGTGAGCCGCGCAATCAGATACCAAACCGAAAAGAACAGCTTTCCACACTGGATCTCCGCCAAAAGGCCAACAAAAGTATGCAATTTTTCGTCTCTACTGGTTGTGGTGGATCGATATATTCCCCCACCGCGCCAACGACCCTTGCAATTGTGCAGTTGGTCATTTTCATCTGCTTTCCACAAGTTTCTAACACACCCACAGTCGATTGAAACGTATGTGGAACTTTACAGCTCGCGATGGGCACCGAAAACAGTGAGAAAATTTCCTTGATTTCCTGGCAGCAAAAGCTCATGGATGTCTGACATCACATCCTCCTCCACAGTGACAGGTTTGACAACAAGTTCTGGAGGTTCCTTTGTTCCTCAGAAGCAAAAAAGAAATTCACAAATGTAATTCTTGTTTAGGGTTTTTTGTCTTGATGGGGATTATAGGGGATACACGGGTCTTAGAAGTCAAGTGTAGTGTCTAACCTCAAGATTTGACAAATCTTCAACTGATACGGTTTTCTGTTGGTATTTTTGTGAGTGTTGTGTTGCATGATTTAGGAGATTTTGGCAAACATGTATTTTTAATTTAAAATCAATTAAATTATGATTAGTATATGTTTTAGGATCATGATTCCAAATTTTTTGCATATTTGTTCTTGGTTGTGGAATTGTTTGACATTTGAATTTTTCATTTTGGATATGCTTGGTTAATGGCAATATCTTATTGTCATTTCATATTTGACATTGAAAGATGATTTTAGAAATCTTTTATGTATTTGTGATATAAAAACTAAGTTTGATGTTATTTATATACTTTTCCCCAAACATCATAACCACAAGAATGTTTTAAATACTCCAACTTATTTTGTCTCATTTTTTAAATTAAATAATTGATTAATCCTAAATATTTTTGAAAGTATAAGTTTGATTTTATAAAACATCACTAATCAAACTTATATTTTTGAAAGTATAAGTTTGAATAGTGATGTTTTATTTATTTTTAAATTTAATGGTTAAAAACATTTTGATATTTTATTGTACCTGTACAAATGTTGGAAATCTTAATTAAATAATAACCTATATCATTAATTTTTTAAAATTATAAATGGAAATAAATCAGAGTAATTTTTTTTTTACAGAACTAAAAAAATTATTTCTAATATCAAAAATACCAAAACCTATCTCAAATTAAGAATGTAAAAGAATTTAAAAAATTTTAAAATGATCACAATCATCAACAAAAAATTTACAATGCCCATGAGTTTTTATAGAAAGTTATTATAAACAATTAGAGTTCTAATACATATTTTGTGTGAGCATAAAAAATAAGTTCTAAACTTTAAAATTAAATAAAAATTACCAAAATAATATAAAAAATATGTATTTTATAAATAAAAATATTAATAATAAAAAAATAAAGTTGACTACAAATAAGTTAGATGCATGATTATTTTGATGGTAATTAAATAATTATATTTATATAAATTTCCAAAACTTAATAATCTTGAACATATAAACAGCTTATGTAAGTACAAAATATATATAAATAGTTGAGATTTAATTTCAAAATTTTGTATAACTTCAATTGAAATTAGTTTTTATTTTTTATTTTTTATATAAAGTAATACTATTAGAAAAATAAAATAAAAAATAATATTTTTTATTAAACCAAAAGTATCTATTTATATTTTTTAATATTTTTATTTAAAACTAGATACTATGTTTATATTTTAAGTCATGTATTTTACAATACATTATTTATTTTATCTTATAAGTACATTTGCTTTAAGACTATATTGGTCTTAAGTTTATACAATCAATTTTCATGATATTTTCAACCTTAGCTAAAATTTATTTAAAGTTTAAATGGTATAATATTATTTTAAAATTAATATTTTAAATCTACACATGTACATATCATTAAAAATAAAATATTAAAACTTATCAATAATTTAATTAATTTTAACATAATATTTTTTTATTTTAACTTTTACAAATATAAATCTATAGCGTCTTATATACTTTGAAGAAAACCATAACATATCTTTAGTTCAACAATAAAAAGAAATAAAGTAAAATAAATCTTTACTATTTTCTTATCATTTTAGAAATATATAATATTTTTACCATATTAACTAGAAACTGAATTTGCTTTAGTTTGAATTTAGATTTGCTATAACGATGGTATTCTTATTTATTATTTAGGTATTTGATGGTATCAAAATTTATCTCTAAATTTATTATAAAATATTTCAATAATTTGAGTTAATTTTAAAGTTAAAATCAATTCATTTGACATTTAAAAAATTTATGGTATAAAATTCAAGTAAATTTATTTCTACTTTGTTATGTGTAGATAACCTATAAGAGTTAAATAATACAAAATCTAGATTAATTAATAGTACAGAAAGTTTTTTAAAAGATAAAAAATATGTGTACAAATAAATAATAGTATTATTTATTTATATCAAGAAAGGAAATCCTTTAAAAAGTAATTGTGTGATTTTATTCTAAAATTTTACAGTTTTCAACCCTTTAGATCTAACTGAAGGATTAATTAGTTTGTACAGGATACAGTTTTTCAAAAAATTTAAGAAAGTTCTATCAAGGCCAAAATGTGTATCACTTCCCTAAGCTTGTTACATTCAAAAACTAATAATTAATCATGTTCAGTTTGTTTTGAAAGTATTTAATCTGTATGAAAAGTTAAACTCTTTGTAGAATTCGTGTAGAAATTGATCAAACACTATGGTTTCTTTAAGGTTCTTTTATTCAGTGTTTTTTTTTTCTTCCTTTTTTAATTATTTTTTTAATGAAAATCTGTTATAAATGAAAAAAGTATATAAAATTTAAATTGTTTTTCTTTTTTTTTACATGTACTTATTGAAGATAATGATACCAGTGTATATCACAGATTTTATCAAATCTGTCATTGATTTATTTTCAAAAGGTCATCCATTTTTTTTTAAATGTATATAATTTAATTTCTTAAAATTACCATAGGAACATACACACAATATATGAGTAATAATGAGAGCCAACAACAGTTATACAATAGTTGTGTGTTTTTATTAAAATATAACATACCACTAACATTAATCAAAACTCCATTTCATGAAAATCAAAGTCAAACAAAATTTAAACAGTTACCAATAATTTCTATGTTTAGTCATATTCCTTATTATATCTATCTAGAAATGCCTAAAATAACTTTAAAGTTGACCTCAAATCTACGCTTACATGAATTTATTTATTTATGAATATATAAGTGTTCTTTTTAAAGTTCAAATTTCACTCTTAGTGTAAAAGATATGAGCCAGATGTCTAACTGTCATGCATAGCCCAAACTCAACCTCCTTACTTGCCTTCTTCAATCTTTTTTATTTTACTTGAACTTAAACATGGGTGTGTTGCCCCACAACACTGAAACACTTAGTTTGAGAATTTTGTAAGTGGAAAAATCAAGTAAGAATGTCTTACAAATGATGATAATAATAATAATCATATACCATATCATCTAAGTGCCAAATGTAAGAGAAATAAATGTCAAAAATATCTAAATAAACAACTAAGGGATAGGCAAATAGTGGAGCTTCATAACTTTGGATAACTTTGGAGTTGATGCTTGGCAAGATGTCATTTAGCCTGAGCAGGTGTCAAGGACCCTGGATATTTATCATTTCAGCCTTCTTCACCAATAATATATACCAATAACATGCACAGATATTGACGGTTATAGGTCTCACGATCTCCTTAAACCCAAAGCCGGCCTTGGTCACCACCTTCAACCGCGGCCAAGGATTCCAACGCTGCTTGCACACATCTCATCGTGCTTTACTTGCGTCGCAAGCACCGAATTCGTTATTAGAATTCGAAGATCGACGCGGTGGTCTACTTCACGAGCAATTCCTCCTCTGACGGGCTAAGTTTGGATTCTTCCAGGAGGGTTTTGGTTATGAGAGGATTTTGGATATTGGGTCGCAGGTGATGCGTGCTTCTGGCTGTTGCTGGATTGATTTTCCTGTTTGCTTTCGTGGAATGATCTGTCATTCCCGAGCGACGTGTAGAACACTGTAGGACTGGTCTCAGCGTTGCGGGGCAACACACCCTTGTGGTTTTCACCTATTGTTGCCTTTGTTTAGTTGGGGTTTGAATGGCTGACGTTTGAATGTGTTCGAGAGTAGAGTTTTTTAGTGATTTGTCGAAGAAGTTCAAGTTCTTTGGCTTTGAGGGTCCGGTGATCGGACTTTAGGGTACAGAAGTTGAACTGTGTAACAGTATGGTTTCGGAATTCTCCGATGTGCGATAGAATCGGGAAAAATGTTGTGAGATCAGAAGGTTGCATAGTTTGGCGTGTATGTTGTCTCATGGGGTTCTGATTTTGTTGTGCAGGTGATTTTTGGGAACTGAATTACACGGACAGTTCACGAGATGGGATTGATTAAGAGCACTTTCCATTTTGCTGGAGGCGCTTTGGTCGGTATTTACGTGGCGCAGAACTACAATGTGCCGCAGGTCACTGGCCTTGTCAACACTGGCTTGGCTATTGCCAAGCATTTTGAGGAGCAGTATCGAAAGCCTTCAAATTCAAAGCCCGAGGACAAACCCTAATTACTTTCTTCAACTTCTCCATAATCTATCTCTTCAGTATCCTGCGGGGAACGTCCACGTTTCTGTAGTGAGTTGCAAGAAGACATCATCTGTGTGAGGAATAGTGTTCGAGTCAGACTTCATTTCTGATTTGGATCAGTTGAGCTGAGGTGTTAGATACGCCTGTAAATCTGTCAATGGGAAACATTGAACCGCAAATTGAATTTGAACATGAGGTACGCTGAAGAGCTTGAACAATAAATACGATGGGTTTTTGTTACTGCAAGACGCTAGTAACTGACTGGAGTTATGATGTAATTGATAGATTTCTTTTAGAATAGATTCTTCTGCTGCATTCCGATTTTCTAGAGTAGGCTAGGGATTCCCAGTAGCCAAGTTACGGGATGTTTCTCAAACTAAGTGTTTGCAAACTTCAAACAGTGGATGACAAGACAGTGAGACAGTATAATCAGCATGTTTGTCAACTTTTGCAGGATGCATGTAATTTCAAATGACGTTGCAATAACAGGTGAGATGACGGGGGTGCACTTCCATTGGTAGCAATGCTGTTGCTAGCGTCTTAATTTCCATTAATTGCTCCAGAATTTTATTTGTAGGTTACAACCTTGAATAATCTGCGATTTCGAGATGGTTTCTACATTTATTTGCTAGTTTTCACCATCGATGGCTGAAAAATACGAGAGTGATTGAATCAATGGTTTCAATGCACTCGGTCTATTGACACAGTGATGGTTGAGATATTTTTCCTTGATCGAAACTTGGGCCATCGTTGTCTACCATCAAGTAAATTATCATTAACACGTTGAATGGTATCATTGAACCTGTGCTTGGGTACTCAGAGCAATTCGATCATCACTAGTATGACCCTTTTACACACCTCTCCCAAACGCCATAACAGAAAAACCTGCCATTAAGATATCATGTAGATGCTCTACGAATCGCTTCATAAACTTTGTTCACGGTAAGTCCCTCCACAGTCACGAGCTTCTCTCTTGACCGTGAACCCGACCCCAACGACACTTGCCTCCTCTTGATACCCAGGACCTGCAAAGATCAAAGCCATGGATCACTAATCATGCTGGTGCAGTCCAAGCATGAAACGACGTCAAGCACCACTCGAACCAAGTGCCAGAATCCTTTGCATGACATGAGAAATTTGACTTAAAAATGCTTCGAGGAGGATAGCCCTAAACTGCAAAAAAAAAGTCACCTCTGCGATATATTCCAACAGTGCAGAGTTCGCCTCACCCTCTCGCGCAGGAGCATCAATCTGCACGCCTACTGCACCATCGTCCATGTCTGGAAAGCAAGAGCAATCCTCGAAAACTCTTCAGGAAAACTTTAATGAAGTTATAGCACACATTCGACGGATGTAGATAAGCACCTCTTGTGCGATCAACCTCAAAAGAGAGAACAAAAATATAAAAAAAATAAGAAAAGAAAAACAACCAAACAATTCAATCTAGTCAAGCCTGGAACGCTTCATAACAAATGTATCGCGTTAAACTCTGCTCTTAAAAATCTACGTGATGAAATTAGGAGGAAAACCAGAAACGGCACCAGTGATTGCCGACAACTTGCTGCCAGGCTTGGCATGGATGATAATGGCCACGGTAGAATCAGGGAGCGAGCGAATACATCCCGGTATAGGAGATTTCTCGGCAGTGGCAACGGCCCCCGGTTTCCCCGACGACGCTCCCCTAGATGGACGTTTCATGGCCGAATTCAGTACACTGATGCTTCACTATTGAGCAATCTATAATGCGCTTTGCTTTCGAGCGAAAACAAAACCCTAACCAAATCTGAGTTTCGTGCCGCCGTGGAGATGGAGACTTTATACTTTTTGGAGCTTTACTTTATTATGATTAAAAAATAAATATGTTGCAAATTTGTATTTATATAAATTTGAATATATATATATATATATATATATATATATAACATTCACAAAATAAATAATCTATTCTAATTTACAAAAATTACCTACAAAGTTTTACCTACCACTCATTTTCTATATTCTTCTTGTGAGTTTGTGCGACTTTTTAACAAAGAGGATGTTCTATTGGCATTTTTTTACTATCTTCAGTTTTATCTTTTATGCAAATAAATAGACTAGTTGCAAATGGTAAAGAATATTCAATCAATAGATGAATTTAAAAATTATCATTTCCTCACAATTTTCCATCATGCTATACTCTTTAAAAATAAATAAATGAATAAACAATAAAAAGAAGTAAATTGGTTTTTTTATTTTTTTATTTTTTTTCCTGTTTAATTGGAATCCTATACTAAATTAAGAAAGAAATAAAAATAAGAGGGTTTAAAATTGTATATTGACAATTTAATTGAAAATGTTTACAAAGTGTTTTGTTGACTCATCATCTAGTAATGCTATCTTTCCTTATATGCTTACAAGTTTGATCATTAAGATGAACCATGATTATTTTATTCACGAAATAATAAAATAACACAAAAAGAAAACAACCTACAAAATTACTTACAAAATCTGAGGTATTTTGCCATGTACGAGAGTATTAATTTATTTCTCGAGGTCTGATATTTTAATAAATATTTATAGTGAAAAACTATAATATGTAACCATATTCTAGTTATCATAAAACAAAATGCAGTAAAAGTGGTTTAATTCAAGATGCTTTGGGGGAAGATGGAAGGCGATGCCATGAGGCTCCGGAATACGAAGTTTCTCGAACCCTTCGGAGATTGTCCGAAACTTGAAGCAGAAACGGGGGCTGGGAAAGATGAGAAGCACCATGAGCAACGCTGCCTTGTTTGCCGAGTCTGCCGAGTTTGCTTGGCGAGGCACGCCGGAATGGGGAAGGAAGAACTAAGTGCCTTGCAAGGGAAGGGAAGGGAAGAGAGGGAGACGACCAGAAAACAGGAGGAGCTAGGGCATAGTAGAATGTGCTTGCGGGGCCAATGAGGTGCCCAAGCAACAAATGTATCGCTGCACAAGGATTTCTCGTGAAAATCCATGGAGCCCCACCTTGCCGCATTACCGCATTTCCGCATTTCCGCAGCCTCGAGGATCTATGAACAGCCAATGACCATCCTTTTCCAGAAAGCGTTGCCGCAGCTTGGTCCCACGCGGTCATGAAGCTCTCGCTCCTCTCGTCACGTACCCTGGGCTATGTTGCTTGCATCTAGGCCTCGTTCTATTCCCTTCCAAGCAAATGCAAAGGCCCGCTACAGTACATCCTCTGATATTCCCTGTCACCAATTTCCCCCGCCACCAACTGCGTTTCTTCTCCACCTAGAAAGATATTTGTGCGGAATAAGAGTTCCTGGAAGTCGCCACAATCGAAGCCGGGAGCATACGTCTATTTCACAGAAGTTTTCCTTTTAAGCTGATCAGCAGACGCTAGAGATTTTCTAGTTTTAGTGTTTTGTTCTGAATTTCTGTGGTGTGGGTTGAACTCTTGCTAATATGAGTTCGGGTCGTTGATCGTACAAGTTTCATGTGCGTGACATGACTAGGTGACCTGCGATGGTGATCCTGACTCACCGGGGTTCCAAATGGCCAGGCACTGAGTTCCTCGAGCTAATTTTGTTTTGATGTGTGAAAGACACGCTGCACACCGAAAAAACGAGAAAATAACTTTTCAGAATCTAGAGTTCAGAGTTCAAAGGCATTGAGGAACCACTGTGAGTGCACGTGGAACCTTGCCTTCGGTTTAGTTCTTCGTAGATTATCTTCGCCACACCTGAACTTCTCCGAGAAAAGCCAGACTGAGATTGGACACACTGTGTGGGGATTTTCTAGCCTTGGCTCGTGCGAAAGCTGTGGCATTGCGTCTTGAGTGACCTGTGGACACGAGCGAAAGCCCACGAAATTCTTTAACGCAAGTCTTCTATAATTTCGGTGTATCTCGCAAAATTCGTAGTGCGACGCATGGGTACAGTCTTTTTGTAGAATGACGATGGACGCCTTCATTTGCCTGCATTACTAGTCACAGTCGCGTTTTTTTTGTTTGTTTTCGTTTCTTGGTTTTGAATTTTTTTTTGGATTTTCTTAAAAATAATTTTACTGAGATTTGTAAGAGCAGATTTTGCGAGCTAAAAATCCAATTTCCCTCTAGATAATTGCTTGGGTGTGAGGGCCTTATTCTCGCATAATTCCTCACACACGTTAGAGTGGAGTTTATCAGGTTTAGGCTCTATAGCATAACAACATTGGATTTTGTTGTAGCGAGGGAGCTTGCATTTTGTTCTTTAATTGCAAGTGAATCATTGCATAGGCTGGCATGTTATAAGTTTAGATTTTTCACCAGGTTCGTGCTATGGTTGATCTCAGTTGTTACAATTAGTTTAGTGAGTAATCCGCAAGTCGGCTGAGATTTTGCTGAGGGTGAAGATTCGCTGTATAGATGTGTTGCATTGCAAAATGAAATCCTTGTACATAATGATGCAGTATCATTTCACTCTCCCAACTTCTTGTAATTATTGAGCATTTGAATATATTCTATTTTATTACATGTATGATGAGGCTTGCGTGTTTTACTGACACGCTTAAGAGTTGTTGATTTTTGCGTGAAGCCCTGGTGATGATAGTGGACGCCGATTAGTCTTTGGATGCAGCAAATTCACTTTCGAGGGTAATCTTTGGGATTCATAGATTTGCTTCGGGCTGTCAATCCTCGACGATCAGATGGTTGCTGCAGCTTTTCTTCCATCATGGTGCATTTTTTATAATTTTCGTAAGGAACTCAGACTGGAGTTAGAGTTGGTTGATTGTGCATCCCCGACACGATCCTAAGTGGCTGTAGAGGAATCGGGTCCGTTTGGAAATTTGTGGTGGATGTTACAATTTGACATGGCAGCCGCACCGTCTACATGCTAATAAATACACTTGAAAGGAATGGCGTTTGTACTTGGTGGTCAATCAACGAAAGAGCTTCTATATCTTCAGGCTTGGACTCCACCTTACGTTACTAGCTGAGGCGCTACAGTTGTCCACCTGTTTCTTTGTGAACCCGAATCTAGACTATCGAATGAATTCAGATACAGTGATGGCTTCTTTGGCACAATTCTCCTCAATCACCTCGTCAGAAATGTTTCTCTCGGCTTCATACATGTCGTTGGTACGTTGGTAATTGGCTACAGAATCGTTTGTGGCCTTGGTGTCAAAATTTTCCTCCTTTTCAAAGCAAAGGGAACCCTAATGCTCGTCAGAATTCATGGAAGGGAGCAAGCAAGCAGGAACAATGACTGGAGGAGAAAGTAGCAGAAGTGAGCATGTTCTGATACCGCAGAGCAATGTAGCTCTGTGCGCAGAATTCAACTACCGGTTAGGGAAAACCTTGGGAATTGGAGCTTTCAGCAAAGTCAAGTCTGCAATTCATATTCTTACTGGCCAGAAAGTTGCCATCAAAATTATCAACAAAGAGAAGATGAAGGACATGGAAGACAAAGGTTTGTTTCTTTGACTAATGTGTGTTGACTTTTATTTTCCTCTAAATTCTTACTCTCTTTTCTCACCTTTGATCCTAACAATTCTGCATCCGCTATACTTTTCCTGATCGTATATTGCAGTTAGGCGAGAGCTGAAGATTATGCAGATTGTCACGCATCCACATGTAGTACGTTTGTACGAAATTATTGAAACCTTTTCGGACATATATGTGGTTATGGAATACGTTGAATCCGGAGACCTGTTCGATTTCATTGTGCTTCATGGCCGTTTGCATGAAGATGATGCTCGTCATTTTTTTCAGCAGGTACGAGTGGCCTTTTAAAATTTATCACATTAGTCTGGTAATAGATCCAAGAAAGTATTATATACAATGGATGTATCACTAACAACTAATCTTACGATATGCTCCTGCAAGATCTTGGGAATAGCACTTGGAGTCCTGAAATATGTGACCTTCAATTTGTCTCATGCTGCAGGAACGATGTCTAAATTGAATAATAATCGTGATCTAGTTCCTTATTCTTCACCAGAATTTTACTCCTGACAATTGAACTAATGTTTTTGTGTAATATCTTCTAGTTAATAGCAGGTGTGGAGTATTGCCACAGGAACAGGGTTGTACATAGGGACTTGAAACCTGAAAACTTGCTGCTGCATGCGAAGAGTCGAAGTGTTAAGATTGCAGATTTTGGACTAAGTAATGTTATGCACGAAGGACATTTCCTCAAAACAAGTTGTGGAAGCCCCAATTATGCTGCTCCAGAAGTAATACAGCGAAAGCATTACGCAGGTCCTGAAGTTGACGTTTGGAGTTGCGGTGTGATATTATATGCTATGCTGTGTGGAATCCTGCCGTTCGATGATGAGAATATTTCCAGTTTATATCAGAAAATCACGGTATGATTGTATCACACTTTATTAGTCTTGTTAACCACGTCTATAGACGAGCAAACTGCCACCAAAGACATCAGAGTATGTATATTGGCGATGTTGTATCACTGATGATGTAAATACGTAAAGCTGATGAAACATTCTTGCTTGTTTTCTTTATAGAGTCTTGTATCATTTGTTGTTATTAACCAATGATATTATGTATCATACAAGTAGTTATTTTTTTTGAAGAATATTGGTTCAAACTCTGTTCACGTCAATTTTGTAGGATGGTATTTATACGCTACCAAGTCACTTATCCTTCCAAGCTAGGGATCTGATCATTAAGATCTTGAAGACAGACCCTCTCACTCGAATCACCATACCCGAAATACGGTGTCATCCCTGGTTTCAGCTGCATCTTCCTCGCTATCTTGCTTTGGAGACTCCTCAATATATTAAAAGTTTGAAAGTTGTATGTGTAACTTCTTTTAGCTGGCCTCTATTTTGAAGAGTTACCTTATTTTTCAAGGTCACATGAACCTGTTGTCGCTACTTTCGTATATGAAAGTAGTTTTGAATTCCTAGCATGACAGAGAGATTAGAAAGTTTGTGCTAAATGACTGCGGACAGATGCTTGTTCTTGTTATGAAAGAGTTGATAGCTGAATGTATCAATGCAGATTGATGAAGATGTTTCAAATTTAGTTGAGAAAATCGGCTTCGACAAGGGTTGGCTGATAGATTGTCTTCAGAGGAGAGAGCATACTAAGGTGGCTCCAATACCTATTTTGATTGTTGGCTGTTGTGGTGTCTGTTCAAGATTGGCTGTGATTTTGTGAAAATACTTGATGGAGCACTTATCCAAGCCAGATGATATTTCTGTGGGTTATGGCATGGTGACTTGGGGCAGGCAACGGTGACTTACTACCTATTGCTAGACAGTCAGCTATCTCACAACCCAGAGAATTACCTTGAGTCTGACTCTGAAGAACTGGTGAGCTACAGATTCTGAGTAGCAAGGGAGCAAGGAGGCACGCTTTATATTTGATGAAGAACTCAAGTGCACTTGTATTCATGGCATCATTTAATGCGCAATTTTTTCTGGAGGTTGAACTGAGGGCATACTTGATCAAATTTTCGCTATACAAGTGAGGTTCATTCAATAGTGGGTATCAATGTGATTAACTCTTGCACTCAGGGGATCAAATTGTAAGATTCTATCATTTTATGTGGAGGGCCCTGAATGGGTCAGTGGTAACTGTTGCGTGTGTGTTAAAATTTATTTTTCTTCTTCATAATATTTTGTATAATAGCCAGGCCTCATTTCTAAAGGGTATTTAGTTCTTTTTAATATTTCTGTGAGGTTACTCTTACTTCAGTCTCCTGCATTGACGAATTTTCGCTTGTAATCTGAAAGTACAAAGTAGACTTCCAGACTTGCCTTAGTGGTTACACCTAGGCTTTAATTGCTGAAAATAAAATTTGTTCCGCAATCAAGGATTTTTAATCGTTCTCTTATCAACGCTGTGCTTTAGTGGCGGGTCCAATGACTGTAACATTGTTGCCAATAATATTTTGCCCCATGTTTTTCTGTTTTGTAGTGATACTCTTGGCACAACAGCTAGTTGTGGATTGTGATATCTGGTATTTTTTACCTTACGAGTGAGTAGAGACGTTCTGCTGAAGATGCTGTTCCGCTGTGTAGCAAACGATTAACGGTTTTTGAAGATGGATGACACTATTCTGATATTTACATTTAACTAAGATTCTAAATAAAAAATATATCTGATCACTAAGAATGCGTTTGGTGAAAACAATTTGTGAAATGCACACATTAACTCTTGATCTTTCGTGGAAAGCATTAAGGATTAGTTGACTGCAGAATAAGTTGGAGTTGGTAGTTAAGGTTATCCATAGTCTAATGCATCCTGCACTGTGGAATCGGCCCGAGATTCAGCTGAGATATGAATTGCCTGAAGATTCTAATAGCGGCTAACGCAGCTAGACCCTTGATAAGCATCATGCAAAACGGGGGTTGGGATGTTGATCTGCAGGTTAGTAAATTTCTGTACACTGTTGGTGTAGCTTTCTTTGATCTCCGATAATACCTTCGTTGGGAAAGCAGGTCATTAAATCAAATCTTCTTCTTTATGATTAACAGTTGATTAGTTTTTATGTATAGTTTGAGCTTTGTTGCCCTGATGTAGTCTCAATCCCATTCTAGTGAGGTTTTGATGAAGGTATGAAAAAAGACTTGGACATGAACTGGAAAAACTTAGGGCCCTACTTTGTCAGGTACAACTTCCTTTCCAGAACCAGCACTGCAACTGAACGCGTCTTTTGTTATCGTAACGTCCTTGGACGAAAGCTCTGTTCTTTGAATGCCCTCATCTATCTTTCTCGACCTTTACGCTTTCTTAGTCAACAGTATTTTGTAAAGTTAGTTTTTAGGTTACCATATAAAGTCTTACCTCTTCGACCACGTCTGCATAACTTTTCAAATATTTGATCGAATACACTCAGGATCTGGTATCTCTCACGAAATGTTAGACCGGGACTGACACCTCTGTGAGCAAACGTTAATCGCTTGATGAAATGCCCAAGAGAAAAGATATTGGAGAGGGAAGAGAAGATCAAAAATCATGAAGGGTAATGGAAAAGGCGAGTTAAGGATATAAATTAGTGTAGGACTGATCTTTGGTAATTCAACTTAATATAATTGGGCTGCACCATGGATGATGAACAATTGAAGAGCCTTTAGAACGCAGGTGGGTGTTTCATATTTCCATACCTATGGTATACGAAGTCCTGGGATTTTATCTGGTCGGTGTTCTGTCTGGACTACTACCCATTTGATCAAACTCCACCACTGTATTCACTGTCATACTATTGACCTCATTCCTGCACTAAATTGAGTTTTTGCCGATCATATATATGTCCTGTTCAGCAGTTATCAATTATGTTCTAATTCTTGTTAGTTCAATAATGTTGAGTATATTTTTCCCCTGCAATCAGCTTCTATGGCGCTCAATGCCATGAACTGTGATGAAAAAGATCATGTGGATTATTCAGTACATTATTCTAAATAGCTATATTATAACTGCTAAATTGGTATTAAAGTTAAAATAGAAGATCACGTACACTATTTTAAATCCTCTAAAAAAATGTATTTTAAGTAAATAATAATTATTCAAAATTTTATTTTTTTATACTGATTTTCCATATATTAAAATATCAAATACTTGTTGTTATAAATGATTATTAATTTAATGGAAAAAAAATTATACTTATACCATGTAAGATGGATAATTGACTTTGTAAAAATAACATTTGTGATTATGGAACGATTTAAAAAAAAGATAGTTCATGACATATCATATGATACTAATGAAAACCAATTATGACTGGCTTTAAGAGTCAAATCAATTTTGGGTTCAATTTTATGTTTTAATTTTGATTTGTTTATTCCACAGTCTATTCATATATTCATATATAATTGCTACAACTGACATCTTGTTAAAAATCCTGCTTACGTGGTCATCATAATAAATAAACTAATATAAAAAATATAACACAATACAAAAATAACATTGCCAATTTCAAGTATGAAATGAGTTTTGTATAGTAATCGGTGCAAAAATAAAAAGAAATGGTAAGAGCTAGACTTTTGATTTCTGCTTAAATAATGGCCTGGTAATTTTCGATTCCAAGAGCAGGTGTGAAAAGGGTCCTCAATTCCCAGACGTAAAGAAAGGGACCCGAAACCCAAACTGACCCGAGGTGTTACGGTTGACCCGAACCGAGGGTCTAGGTTCCGCAATTTCCCAGACCTAAGCCGGTGACGTCTCTAGCAATTTTAGGGTTTAAGTCTCAAGAGCAAGTTATGAGTTCTTTCCCTTCCTCATCTCTCCCTCTCGCTCGTCCCGTTTGTGTGTAGGGATCGTCACACTCTGCAGCAACAATGCCGGCTGGTCATGGGCTGCGATCTCGCACGAGGGACCTGTTCTCCAGACCCTTCAGGCATAAGGGTTACATCCCCTTGACCACTTACCTGCGTACCTTCAAGGTCGGCCAGTATGTGGATATCAAGGTGAACGGTGCCGTCCACAAGGGTATGCCTCACAAGTTCTACCATGGACGCACCGGCATCGTCTGGAACGTCACCAAGCGCGCCGTCGGTGTTGTGATGAACAAGCAGGTATGATCTCTTTGTACCTCTTCAGCTGTCTACTTGTTGAGATGTCTGGCTTTATAGGGACTTTCGTCGGTGGGTGCATCTTCGCCGTTATTCTCGTTTCTTCCGTTGTCAACAATGTGTTTCCAATGTTTTTGGATACCGGGATAAATCTGTTCGAAGTATGGAGAGTCTATTGATACCACGTAGTTGGCGCTTCGACCGTTAGGGTTTGTTTCTATGAATAATTTTGCTAATTTTGCGATTAAGTTTTCGAATCTATATTAGGTTTTGGTGATTTTCCGCTTCTCGTACATTCACCGTCGTCCCATCTTTGGGATGGAAGCCATGTTTTCCTTGTGAACATATTAAGATTAGATTGCTGGTATCAATGTTTTCTGCGGACTTCAAAGTTCTATTCACATTGGTTGTGAAGCACCCTGTAAATTTTCATGTGAAAGAGTCTGGGCAGTTACTTTCACATATCATATCATGCGGACAGTTTTGATTAGGACTGTAGAGTAGGAGGTGCGAATCGGTACCATTGATCTAAATCTACTACAGTTACTTGCATTTTTCTACACGGATTTCATTGGGGTTATCTGTATTTTGAATAGCACTTGGACTTAAAGCACTGAGTTAGATCTTTGCACTTCTGTTGCATGTTGCCATTCATTTAGAATCTCCGTATTGCGACGTATTAGATGAGTATGTAACATCGTCTAGTCTAAGAATTAGAGAATCCTACCTGTCTGGGTCCGAGGTTTACAGGTATTGTTGCTTACGTCATATTTGAACTTGTACAGGTTGGAAACAGGATCATCCAGAAGCGTCTGCATGTTCGAATTGAGCACGTGCAGCCCTCACGTTGCAGGGAAGAGTTTCTTGAGCGCCGCAAGAGCAATGACATCAAGAAAGCTGAGGCTAAGGCTAGAGGCGAGACAGTTGACCTCAAGCGTCAGCCTGCTGGTCCCAGGGCTGGATTCGTCCTCGACTCCTCCACCCTAGAGACTGTGACTCCCATTCCTTACGATGTCGTCAACGATCTCAAGGGAGGATACTAAGTCTTGTTTCTTAGGTGTACTGTGGACAAACATAGTTGTATCTTTACCTTTTGAATACATGGTTTGGACCAAGTTTCACTTCTCAAGCACGTCTTCAAGTGAATGGTATCTGGTTTCAGGATTTCCTGGATTTTGTGAGTGCACTGTAACGCCGAGTGATTGTAGCAGTAGCTTTGCTTTCACAGATATAAGTGTATTATCGCTGCATTCGTCATTCAACTCAGTACTCAACCACGCCCATTCCAGCATTTGGATCACAACCTTTGGGTCTAGTGGATAACTTCAACATTGCTTCGCAGAGAATCCGTATGAAAGCACAATACTTTTTGTTCAAGTCATGTAGTTTTTACGCTTATATCAACGCCTGTGTGCTAGTGATGATCTGGCAAGTAGGGTTTACAAAACAAATCACCGTGGCAGACATGAAAATCCAAAACCCTGTACCACCCTCAGGGTGAAGTGAGTCATACTACTGTGCTATTACAGAATATTAGTACTTGTAAAGATCCTGTAGTCAGTGTGTCCGATTTTGGGGTTGTTGCTCCCTGTGTGCAACGACCAATTCAGCAAATGTGATGCTACCTAGGTCAGTTGAGCGTACAAAAATAGTATTTTTAGTCATATTGTGAAATGCCAAAAAAATATTTCACGATACCACCTACACTTAAAGCAAAGATATAATCATTCATTAGTAATGTCATTAAGTACTTAATTGCTTTCGTTGATATATGTTTCAGATATTACTGTAGTCAATTTCTCACACATAGGTATATACATATATATGATATAAACATAAAATTGAAGCTACATGTCTTGACATGATTACTAAAAATACATGGAAATATTGCAATATAAATTACATATCTTTGTTAACTATAAAAGATAAAAATTAGAAAATTTACATGACTTTAATCTAAATGTTCGTATCACATGTGTGTTTCCTCATGTTATTTAGTCTAGTCTTTTTTTCATAATTGTTTATTTATTGCATTATTTTTCACTTTTTCAAAGGCTGAAGTTAAGATTCTCTTATTAATATTTTCGATTATTATTTGACATTTATCTGCCTAAAGTACACTACAATAATATTTAATAGCATTATATTCGTAGTCCACAATCCACATAGTAATAATGACCTCTATTGCACCAAATTTGAAACCTATTACACATGCATGTGTTTCACAAACGCGACATATATGTCAAAAGTATCATTTACACATCAGCATGATCTTAAGAATACACACATGTATGTATATATATATACATATATATACACACAACTGTATTCTCAGAGATGAATGCTTTTAATACCAAATCTATATATATTTTCAAAATGGTCAA
Source organism: Physcomitrellopsis africana (assembly GCA_036785485.1). Lineage (NCBI taxonomy): Eukaryota > Viridiplantae > Streptophyta > Bryopsida > Funariales > Funariaceae > Physcomitrellopsis > Physcomitrellopsis africana. Next base: position 19,307 of record JAWRVF010000492.1, on the reverse strand, counting down.
ATGGCTACTTCAAATCAATGATTTCACAGTAATGAACAACCGGAAGTGTTAACTTAGATTTGCTTAGGAAGAATGATGTCACTTTATTTGCTGCTGGTTTGCCAGAGCAGCATTAGAAACCTGCGAAGGTTATAACTATCACTAGTATGTAATTGGCATTGAGTAGCATCCATTTCCACACCTAGGGACTCAACTACATATAAACATTTGATCACCAAAAATGACGTTGCTTGTACTGGAATAAACAAATGAAAAAGAAAGGAGAGGATACAAGGGTACAGGACTCAAGGGTGCCTATTTAAATCATTGTGATGCTCAAATCAACATTCCTGCATGTGATTGGCATATCTATGTAAACTTCGCAATCCTCTACGATTTCGACTTCTTCTTGATCGCTACTTTTGCGAGAAAGTCGTCATCACTATCACTTTCAGAGTATTCCCTCTTTCTCTTGCCCTTCGATGAAGAGCCTCCCTCTTTACTCTTGCCATTTGAAACAGGAATAGATTTCTTTACTCCCGGAGATCCATTAGATAATCGTGAAGGAGTGGAAAACTTGCTTGTGGTGCCATGCTTTGAAGTCTGCCCTTTTTTCTGCTTGTGCTCGAACGCCTTCTGAGCCTCGTCGTGAGAAAGCAACCCATGCTCCATCAACCTTCACACAAGATGCTTATACATATGAGAAACATTCAACCCTACCCTAAGAACAGGTTGAGGTAAACAGTAGAAAAAGCTAGAAAACTACTCCAAGTTTAACCTAGAGTCGATCATCGACTCTAAGTTTAACCTAGAGCGGAATTCTGCAACCAGGTAGCAATGAAAAAACTCAAGCAGGAGATGCACACCGACTTTTGAACATAGAGGTTGACATTGCAACTTTGATATTAGGAAGCCACAACACAAATATTTTGTCACCTAATAATCTCGAAAGGATATTAGCCACAGGGGTTATGATCATTTCGAAGACCTAAAATTGAAAAAATAAGAAAACCCACCAGATTTCAGCCATCTCGCTTTCAGGAATCTGTTCCCGAAGAGTGGAATAAAAGACCCTCAGAGCGTCCCTCTGCAAACAACCATCACCACTACGATAATTACCACCCCGATATGAAGATCACTCGAAAGGATAAACTCCTGCGTAATGTCAACCTCATTTTGTAAAGTCCAAGTTATGCACAGATGATACTTTAACAAATCAAGCCACAGATGCTTTTATAAAATTTCTGTGATCGTTTAATTATGTCCACAATGCTGTCCCCCAGTTCGTCTATGCTTGCTGCGAAGATCCGTCAATAAAATGTAGCTTATCACCCTTACCAATATGAATTCTAGAATAGATGCTAAGACGAATTGGTGACAACAATACTTGCAGGTAGAAACGGAAGAAGCCCAATCATACAAAAAAAATCCTCTCTGTAAAAAAAACTTTACAACACAACTGGTGAATTAAAATACATGGAAAGTTCAGTAGACACCTCGTCTGGAGGCTCATGTTTCTGTCCTGGCAAGTCGTACACTTTCTTCTCTTTCCTCTGCTCCACCAAGGATTTTGTGGTTGTCACAGTCGTGGTTGTAATCTTCCTCTTTATCACACTTGATGATGCCCCTGCCTGCAACATTCATTTAATCATCAACCCATAGCTCAATCAAATCATAAGCGTAGTAAGAAGTCAATAAAGATAACAAGAATAATAATGACAACAATCATCATCATCATCATCACCATTCTAAAAAGCTTCAATTCGAGTTACAAAATTATGCACAAATAGAGTCTGTAGGCTTTCGGTGCGCAAAATGAAGATGAAATTATTTTTTGAACTTTCAAATGAGACTTACGTTTGTTGATTTCGGCGTCACTTTTGGATTACTCGTTGACCTCACTGGTGTTTCCACAACAGAGACCTTCCCTTTATCTCTCTCCCTTTCCCGGTCCTGGATTTCATTTTTCGGCTTTATGAGATCCCTAACCCCCCCAGAATCGTTTCCATTCTCCATGACCGACTCCTTTATGAGCTGTTCCTTCCCATTCACCTTTCCCGCATTTTTACCAACGCTCTTCCCCAGTTCCTCGCCATTTGCATTTCCATCCTTCTTGCTCAACACCTTTATTTCCTTGCTCGACACCTTGACCAGTGACTTCGCCTCGGTCTTCACCGACGCTCTATCCTCCTGCTTCACTGAGACCTTCCCCTCTTTGCCAGCTACTCTTCCCTCCTGGTCTCTGGCGCCGCAGTTTGAAAATTCTTTCCCGACCTTCACTAAATTTTTTCCTATGTTGCTCCTTACTTGGTCCCTGTTACCACTGTCTTTTCGATCGAGAATACCCTTCTCTTTCCTGTCTGAAGACTCTGCAGAGAGCCTTTTCAAAGCGGACTTCAAGAGATCCGGCTCCCCAGAATTCCCCGATTCCTTCCTCAGTTTCACTGATTGAGTCTTTGGTTTCTCTTCTGCCATTGTTAAATTATTCTCGCCACCACCTTTTACCGTGCAGGTTGTTGAGAGAGAATCATATCTCCTTTCTAGCTCTTCACGTAAAAAATGAACAGCAAGCTAACTTAGTCTTGACCTGAACATAAATACTCGAGTCCTCCTCTTATCAGTCACAACTAGAAAAAAAACGTGAAATGCCATAGATGCAACTTGAACATCAAACATATCTAAAGTTAAGCAGTAGAAAAAGTGAGAATACTCTACGAGGGAGTTTTACATCATCCGAGAAGCAGTGCAAAAGCTAACAGCCTACTCTAGAGGTCTAAGAACATCTCAATCTTCCACTCTGCTGAGTTTGAATGAGGTGTCAAACCCCCAAGTTAGTGAGCTATTTCTCACTACGACGAGAAATCCCTAGTAGATGGGAATAGGGCAGAGGAACCTAAAACACAAACTCTGTCGAATGGTGGAAAAATCAGTAACCATAATTCCCTAAGCAAATGCTACAAACAGCCTGCAAGTGTCAATAACTTGCACGCGAGGGCTGAAAATTATATAACATGCCAGAGGTGGTGATACATATTCAGCAGAGTTTCTTTGCAAATCACGAGACATGCTAAGCTAACGAGCTTCCAGCACGGTGTACCTTAGGTTCCTTCAAGAAATTAAAAAAATTAAAATTAAAAACTAAAAACTAAACTATAAAATGAATAATAATACGCGCCACACCGAATAGGTCTAAACATAATGCAAGCCTCCATAACACGTAATCCCTCCAACACCTGAAAAACTCCCTCCAAAAACCTCCATCCACTCGAAGCTACCCGGAGCAATCAATCAATCAATCAAATTAAAAACGAAAACAGAAATCGAGAACATCATATAAAGAGTTGAGATCGCATACCTTCTCACAGTTACGTCTCCAAGATATACCACCGCGGCATCTCGAAGCCTGTCGCATCCAAACTCTGGTGGAATGCAGAAAGAATTCCGAACTAGTAACTTCTGCCCGCTGCTGGTGCTCTTTCTCTTAAATCATGCTATCTATGCAAGACGAACTCGCGCAGAAAAAAAATTCAAGGGCAGAAGGCGAGTTCTGAGAGCGGTACGTGTGCATCGAGGCGGCGATTGTGGCAGCGATGGCGCAGAATTGAGCAGCCAAGCGGAGCTCCCTTCCCATCTCCCGTCTTTCTTTCTCGTTCTCCCTCCTCTCTTGCGACTCTGCGTTGAAGGCCAAGACGAATGAAACGGAGCCCCTCGGCTTTGTTCATCGAACTAATATCATTCTCCGGATGCCTCTGTTCGTTTCGTGTTATTGCACAGAGTTATTTTGTGGCTGGGCTTAGGCCTCCCCTGCATGCCAAAGCTCTGAACGAGACATTGTGACGTGGCGATTTCACAGTGGATGTGGACTCATAGAGTTGCGGACTCTTTCAAACCTTGCATCGAAGGCTGAGGCCGAAGATTGTTGTAGTCATGAGATGACCTCATTAAGAAAACTTTTAAAGCATTTTCTAAATATTTCAATATATATATATATATATACTAGAATTAGAATCCCTTGATTTGCTTAAGGAATAACATGTCAATTTTCCAATCTATTTACTATCTTTTGTGGATATATCTACAACGTTCAAGTGTTGGGTATTTTTAGCAATAGTTGCCATTGTTTTATCCATGAATCATTGCCAATCTTTTTCAAAGAATAAACACAAAATAGTTAAATATATCTAAGGTTTTTTAGATGGATTCATACACATTATTATCTTTAATATACAGTTAGCATTGGAGTTTTTTGCTTTGCTTTGGAAGTAATATGTTAAAGTAAAAGGATTCTAAATATTTATGGAAAAGACATAAATTCATTGTTCCAAAAGTTTGTTCTTTAAAATAGCATCACAATAATAAAAATGAATAAATAAAAATGCTACACATCTCTTACAACATGCAATGTAGTTAAAGTGGACAACATGCAATGTAATTAAAGACTACAAGATGTGGCTCTTGGTATCAACCTTGGATTTTGAGCCTCTCTCTACCTTTACTATTTATTGAGACACTTACATGAGACACATATTAACTAATAGTTTTGGATGAACTCATAACTAGATAGAGACATGAAAAAATATAATACCTTTTAGAAGAGTTAAATTATATAAAGATTTGAATAGTTGACAAATGAATAAATAGATGGACATACAAATAGGCATATGAATACATCATGCAATTATTACCACTAATGATATTTTGTTTTTTGTTTGACAATGTCCACATCTACTCTAATCAAATGACTTAAATAATACATAAAATCTTCAAAGTTATGAAAATAAGCTACTGTGCATATTTTTATACATGCTATACCAGAAAATTGTTGATGCTGTCATTTGCTGCATTCTCTAATGTACCTGATCACTAGATCTTTTCCAACATGATGTGTGCACTAGTATCTGTACAATTGTTAGTACAATGTATGAAGTTTGAGAGTCTTGTAGGATTGAGAATCACAATCAATGCTACTGCAATATTTTTCATATGTAGATTGCAAGCAGGGCTAAGGAATTGGCCAAAAGATATTCACAAAATAAATGTTAATAGTACACTTATCATGAGTCAATGGATGTATTACATATTGCTATTTTACACTGTTCAATAACATCTAACTGAACTACAACCATTGAACATATGAGAGCAACCCACAAATAGTTGAGATTTTTGTAACATTATATACTTCGGTAATGAGTAGATTATATTATGCATTGAGTGCAACTGTCAGATATGAACATGCAATTAATGCTACTATCTCTTGTCAACTCTCTTGAACTTATACTCTGTACAGACAATTGTGCAGACACATCATGTTTACCAAGAAAAAGTGGTGAATAGCTCATGAAGGAACCAATGAATTGACACTTTTTGAAACCCATATCAGATGCCATGACCAAGATGGTCCAGACAGGAAGATGCTTCACCTCAATGCAATGTCTGAAAGATTGAAAAGAGTGGTTTTGCAAGTCAGTCAAGTCAGTCACTTCCAAATGAAATGTTGTGGTTTGATGAGATCTAGTCATTTCTAAGGAAGGACTAAACTGAAAGATGGCAGGTATTAGGAAACTTTGTTGGAAAGACATATGACCTTGAGCTTGAGGGGTAAGTTGTGTACTGCTGTATGGCTGTCTACTATGCTTTGGATTTTTTGGTTCATGGTGTTATCTTAAAACATTCTCAAAATCAATATTTGAGGGAATTCAATGAGCATGAGAGTGTGAGATCATGCAAATACTTGTTGATCAGAGATAGACAAGCAATTGAAGGTAAATCTACTTTGTGTGGCACAGTAATGGTTATATCATGGAGCTTCATCTTCCACTTGTAATAGTGCCAAGCCTGCTACTCATCTTCCTTCACAACCATCAGCGGATTGGTTTCACTAGAGCCTGTCCCTCAGGCCTGCATATCATTTAGTGAAGTATATGGTGAAGTATATAGTAAAATGTTGCTTCCAATTGCTTTGTTTGTGTTGTCTTTAGGCAAAATTTTGGAAATATCATTGCATGACAAATGGGATTTCTTATATGCAGGAGTATTTTTTAGTGCACTTTCAGTCTTTCTTCAGACATTTGGAAACCTGTTAGAAGTGTCCAAATGTGGCTGGCAATTCCCTTTCTTTATATTGTCAAATCTGTTGACATGTTTCCTTGGCCCTTATGGAACAGATATATTGCTAAACATTGCAAAATATTTTGCCATGGATTCAATACAACTAAAGAAAGCTGAAATTTGAGGAAGATTTTGGAGCATATTAACATGCATTGCTTACAGTTTTGCTAAACTATTCAAACTTGTAGCATTTGGTGATCTTTACTCTGGTACCTTTCAAGTCAGGTACAAGTCTCTTGCCATCTGGTTATCTGAAACCCAAGATTGTGGTGAAGGCTACAATCTATTGAAATCAAACATGAGTAAAAAATTGGGTTCCAACCCGGATTACCAATTTTGTGTTAAAGTTAGGAATATAAAGATGAATATGAGATTCAACAAGTTCTAAACTGACAACAGGTGGAAGATACAATAATTGTTAAGTAGAGACTCATTTATAGTAGAAACAAACATAGATAAGGTTGAAGCACATATGAATTGTTTGGGATTTAATGAAACAATGAACAAAATCATCAATGAAGGATTGATTGTGAATTATGGTATGCATACAGGTGTGAGCTATGTATAGAAGTAAAGTGCACTAGATTTTTATTTTTTATTTTTTATCAACAACCAACATGAATTATTGTTACTCATGACCATGACTTCAGAGCTCTAAATGTTTTCACCACCTATTTTTTGAATCTTTTATATTTCTTTATATTCATCTATCTATCTATTTATATGTATTTGTTTTGAAAAAGGGCAGCATGAATTTGAAGATCAGCTGTAATAGCCCATACAGTACCAGCAAACTGCTTTGGAATATCCAAAGCCTCTGTTACGAGAAAGCACAAGTTGGCAGCCTGCAAAAAATGCAGTTATGCATTGTTGCAAATGGAACAAACACAAGAAACAAGGGCAATAGTGATAATTTCTGAGAGTCTAGGAATTTTTTAAAAATATATTTTCTTATTTTCTTCTTATAACACCTCTCTTCCAAAGCTGTAATTTTCACAATATTAGAAATTCGAACTTGAGGCATTTTGGAAGTATAGGTAGTTCAATTCTACCTCCTTTTAGTTTTTTGGAAATTTTGGGAATTTATATGAATATTCCAACAGACAGGATGTGAGTGTTAAGTCTAACTTGAACTTCATTTTCACGTATCTTCTGTGTCTTTTTTTAATAATAACATTATTTTTGTTATTTTTAGTATGTTTGAAATGATTTCATTCAAAAGAGCAATAAAAAATTGCATTATTTTATGATGTATAAACTATATAAAAAACTTGCAAAGAGAAGAATTAAGGGAAGATTTTATACTCTCATTTATTATTATTATTATTATCATTCGACTAATCCTATCAACTTTACAAGCTCATTTAAAACATGCATAAAAAAATAAAAAAATAAAAAAATTGAAGAATGTTAATACTCATGATCATGTGTTTGCAGGAGCACTTGTAGTTTGGAAAAGGAAGTAATTGGACAATTTTTTATATCTCTCTGCAAACTTTTCTAGAGGATAAAAGAATAGAAGCTAATAATATTTTGTATCAATAGGTTGTTTTTATTTTTAAAAAAGTGTAGTTCTACTCAAGTTGTGAATATATGGTTAGACTAAATTTGGTTAGTAAACTATTTGTTAGAGGCAAATAAACTTGAGTTAATGACAAAGCCAAATGTAGAATAAATATTAGTTAGCATTGCTTGTCTATTCATTTAGTAGATTGCTCATAATTATATTTTTATGTTTGTTAGATTTCTTTATTAACACTTTTAAATTGGCTAGCCAATTTATTAAAAAAATTTATATAAAGAATCTTCAAAAATATGTTTTATATTCTTAACAAAAAAATTATTTATAAAATTATTTAGAACAAAATCTAAAAAAAATTCTTATTTATGCATATTCATGTACAACAAAGAGAAAAAAAGAAATAAAATAATTGTGTTTATAAGCTTATATATTTTAGTTTTAAAAAAATTATATATATATATTTTTAGAATCACAAGACTTGCAAGCCAAAAGACCAAATTACAAAAGTTTTATTAGGAATAATTTAGAAATAAATAAGTTGTAGCAAAAATTTCTATAGCCTCATAATGCTTCAAAATAATTATGATGCATTATGAGGCTATATAATAGAAATTATGCAAAAATAAATTATTTTTTATGCATATTAAATTTACAGGTATAATTTGAGGCTATAGAAATTATGAGGCATTATAGAAATTATAATGCAAAAATAATAAGATCTTAAATTTTTTTTAATAATTTTATAAAGTTTAAAAATCTATTAATATTATTTTTTTGGAAAATTTTGATATTTAATTTAAATAAAGTTAATCAATACATCTTTTGAATTATTAATGAATATTTTATATTTAAGCAAGACAACTAGTTAGTTATTTATTTGTTATTTAGATATGTACAATTAGCTTCAAATATTATATTAAAAATATTATCTACAAGTGCATCTACTTCTAATATTAATATTAAACACTCACACTTCTTTCTAAGGTTATAATATCAAATGCATAGTTTGTTATTATCTATTTCAAGAAGAACATTTTAATGAATTTAGAAGACTTTGAAATGGCTTCTATATATTCTTATTAATAGTATATTTGAACTAATTTATAAAATATTTTAAATTATTTTTTAATTTCTTTATTTTTAAAAAATATATTATTATAAATTATATTATATAATAAAAAGTAGTAGTAGTTGTTATTTTCTAATATAATAACTATATTATAAATTTTAATAAAATAAATAAATTTATTTATAAAACAAAGATTAAAATTAATATTTATTAAAATTTATAATTAAAACTAATAAATAATAAAATTTATTTATTTTTTAATCATAAATAGTTCTAATCTTTTATAATCTAAATTTTTAGAAGTTCAATAAGTCTTAATATAAATATTTATAATATATTTTTATTTTTTTATTTTTATTTTTTTATTTTTTATTTTATTTCTTAAAATATCTATACTAATTTTTTTTAATTCTTATGTTTATTTAATTGTATCTATATTATTACAAAAAGATATAATAAAATCTTTAATATAAAATTCTAATTAAAAAACTTATTATAGTGGAAGATTTAAAACTTCATTTTTTTTTTTTTTTTTTTTTTTTTTTTTTTTTAATAATAGTTTTTGTATTAAGTACAAAATATGTTGCAAAATATTTAATCACACAAATTTGACTTAGATAGATCTTTAATAAAAAAAATTTGAAATCATATTTTAAAATATGCTTTAAAGATCTATCTAGCTCAAATTTGTTAATAAATTTGTTAATAAACTTTCAAATAGATCTTTAATTAAAAAAATTTAAAACATATTTTTAAATTTTTCTATAGTTTTAAATATAAAAAATATTTAAGAACTTGTAGAATATTTTAAAAGTATGTCTTAAAGCAAAGATTCTATATTATTGGCCATATGAAGTTATCAAACTATTAGCCATTCTAAAACAAATTAAATTTCATTGATCCACTTAAAAAATAATTATTTTAAAAAATTAGATCTGATAAGAAATTTTATCATTATAGCTTAAAAATATAATTGCTTTAGTTTTAATTTTTTAATTTTTATTATTCATCATTTAATATATATATATATATATATATATATATCCATTTATCTATTACTCAACTTGTTATATATATAAAAATTATTATTATTATTATTATTTCTTGACATACATAGGATAAATTTGTCACAATGATTTAAAAACTAGAAAGTAAAAATCTATTTTATACCCTAATATTATTGTTTCAAAAAAATTATAAAAAGATCAAATCAATGAATATATTGTGTATCTATTTAATAAATTTCCATTTAGTATATATACATATATATATATATATATATATATATATATATATAAATAATATAATATAATATAAAATTTAATTAAAATTTTAAAACTATAAATTCTTATCTATTTCTATCTCTATATCATTTTTTCCATTATATTTTTTATTATCTAAAAACAATGTAACTATCAAATAAAAATAGTTTCTTATTGTATTTTTTATTTAATTAAAATTTTAAAATTTTCTCTTCTCATTATAAGTGTTTGTATTTATTGAGGCTTGCCCATATAAGTTATTAAGTATGTTTGTCATTTCAAGCTTCTTCTTAAAAACCCATTATACTTCTATAACTCTAGTTTATCTATAAGTATATTCTTTAGAAAATAACCACATAACTCTCAATTTTTAAAATCTTGGCACAAAGTTTTAAGCATATAATTCTTAATTTAAAGAAAATGATTTTTAAGGGCTCTAATAATATAGAGCAATCACTAAATCTTTTAATAACCATGTAACTCAATTTTGTATTCTTTCCAAAACCATTGAATTACTTACTCTATTTTTTAGAAGAAGTATATAGAAATACTATTTGATAAATTAGTTTTAAATTTTTATTTATGTTTTTTAACTTCTCTTTATTTAAATCAAATTAACCATACTAGTATTTCATTTTTTAAAACAATAAAATAGTTTAAAATTGATAAAGAATTATTTTTATCTTTAATAATATTAAAAATTCAAAATAATTTAGTAAATTTATTTAGTAATTAAATTATCTATAATTAAAGTAATACTATAATATTTAGTAATTAAATTTGATACATTTTTTGGAAGAAATGGATAAATCATGATTATATAGATAAATGGATAAACCAGATTCAAAATGGAGAATTTGATGGATATATGAATAGACACATTGCCCTTTGGATGGATACACATAGATAAATAGACAGTATTATTTTTATATATAAGGTGCAAATGTGAATATTTATTTTTTATATTTACAAACATGTATAGAAAAAATATCACATTTGATAGTGAAAAATTTTAACTATAAATGTACACATATAAATAATTAGAAATAGAATTTAAACACAAATTTTAAAATTTTATAATATAAGTATATGTTGTAACAACTAAAGAATTGTTCCTAACTAATACAGAGGTAGATTATAAATATTTTATATTGTATTCATATATATTAACATTAGAATTTATATAATTAACGAATATATCAAAATACTTATTTAGAATAATTTTTTATTTTAATTTTTAAAAAATTTATTATTTTTTATGATTTTATTTCAATCTTAAAATATAGATTTCATTAAATATTTATAATTTTTTTAGAAGTTGTTGGTTTTGTGTTTAATAATTTAAAAATCTTTGCAACATATGAAATAAGTTTTTAATAGTTAGAAAATACTTCAAAGAAAAATATATTAGTTTGAATATATATATATATATATATATATATATATATAGACACACATATACTTGTATGTTCAGATGTTTTAAGTTATACAAATAATTTGCAACTAGAAAGGAAGAATTAAAAAATAAAAATAAAAAAGACTTGAAGTTTTTTTCTTATTTATTTATTTCAATAAAAAAAGTTTGATAAATTATAGTTTTTTTTAATATATAAATATAGCTTAAAAGAGAGCATACCAAAGATAACATTGTCATGAATTAATACAAATATACTTGTAAAGTCATCATTGGTTTCAGAGTTTGAATACAAGCTAATAGAAACAATTCTATATGTGGATATTGTATATAAAGCTGCACATTTCAAAATATATACATATTGCTTGTTAAGCTACACTTTCTTTCTTTTTTTTTTTTTTTTTTTTGGACTAGAAGTATTTTTTAAAAATTGAAATAAAAAACTAAACTTGACATAATTAAAAATAAAATAAATAATCTCTAATAAATAATACACAATGAAGAATTATATTTGTTAGAAAATTAATAATATATATATATATATATATATATATATTTAAAAATTAAAAATTATTATGAGTAACATTTAAAGCTACATTGAATTTAAAAAGAATCCCAACAATAAATTTTGCACACAACATATTTGTTTGTATTCTTCTTTGTTTAGAAAAGCTAATATGCAAAAATATTCAAAAATTACAAATTAGAAATTTAATTAATTAGTTTTTTAATATATTTTGTTTTTTAATATATTATAAGAAATTAACTATTTTGAAAAGATATTAAATAAATATATAAAACATATTTGAGATATGATGTATGTATATACAATATTGTTTTGTAGTAATTTGTGGTACTTTATAAGAAGACATAATAACTTCTGAAATCTTCCTAAAATTTGGATTGTTTGTAGACAAATACTGTAGTATACAACAATATCTGCTTAAGGTTTATGATAATTTGGATTTTTGAAAAAAACCATTACAAGTGTTTGAAATACATATTTTTTGTATAAATTTAAAATATTTTCAATTATTAAATATTTTATTATAGTTTTTTTGGTATAAATTGTGCTTATTTGTATGTAACATTTCAAAAAATAATAAATTATTTCATAAAAAATTTGAAATAATATAAAATATTCTAAAATGATTTTGTGATATGTATTTTAGCCAAAGTAGTGTGGTTCAGATAAAAACAAATTGTAGATTTATAAAATAATTTTGTAAACTTTTTAAAAAATATTTAGTAAATATATTTAGTATTTCATATCTTATTATTATATTAATATTTATTTATTTATTTATTTATAATAACCAGATTATTTTTATTTAGAAAAAATTTAAAAATATAACAATCTTAAAGTATAAAAAATTTAAAAATATACTATATAATAAAAAGAAAAAAGATATTTTATTATTTATATAATTACTTAAAATATTTGATCATTTAATAAAAAATTAAAATATTTTCTAACTATTTAATAAATAATAATTTATATACTTATATTATTATTATTATTATTATTAAATAAACTATTTATATAAATAGTATTTATTATTATTACCATCTATTAAATATATTTTATTAAATATATTTTATTGATCATTTTAACAAAAAAATTATAATACCAGATTAGAAAGATGATGTATCATGAAACCATTATTTTTTTATAACTCATACTTTATATAAGGAGTAATAAAATTTATTTCTTTATAATATAGAATGCCATATTTTAAAAAATAATACTTATAATAATATATTATTATTTATTTAATTTATTTTTATCGTAATTTATAAAAACTATTTATTTTATAAATAGTAATAATAATTATTTATTATTAATAATAGTATTAATAATAGTATTAATAATAGTATTAATTATAATATTAATAATAGTATTAATAATAATATTAATAATAGTATTAATAATAATATTAATAATAGTATAGTATTAATAATAGATATTATTATTAATACTATTATAACTATTATAATATTAAAAATTTTAAAAATACTATTGATAAATATTATTAATACTTATAACTATAAATTAAGTACATAGTATTAAATTTATATTATAAGATTAAAGTAACTTTTAATAATATTAAGTATTATGTTGATAAAAAAAATCTGATATATATATATATATATATATATATATATATATATAAATACCATATTTATAAACATTCTTATAATTGCTTTGTTTAATTTTTATATGGTTAATTTTTTAAATCAAAATTATCTTTATTATATTTTAAAGTGTATCTTAACACAATTTTAAAATAGTTAACTTTTGGTCTTATATTAGTTCTTAAGTTAATAGACTTTTAATTTTACTTTTTATAATCATTTATTTTAATACATACAATTGAATAATTGCTATTATTTGTCACAAATATAAGATTTATTCTAATAATTATTTAGTTAATATGTTTAGATAGAAATACATAAAAGTAGGTTAATTTGATACTATTCTATAGAGAAGCTTCCTAGAAGCTTTACAGATGCAATTTCATCTTTATTTATATCTATAGGTGATTGATAGGTTAAAAACTTGGCTAACAAGTTAGCCACATGCCGCACATATTGATAGCTTGTGGAATAACTTCCTTATCTGCAAGTATGTGTTCTTTTGTTTTTTTCACTCTTTTCAACTCCCAAATATCTTATTGTTAACACCTCCCTCTTTTTGTTCTAATTTGTAATCTTTTGCCATCTGTAATCTACCATCTCTTTGAATGCAAAGATTTCAATTGCAATTGAATCACAATGTATCAAAAAAAAAACATTAAAATCCTAATCCAATGTTAACCACTACAATATCAAATTGTAAAATCACAATATATATATATAATTTTTTTTAATCACAATGTATATATATAATTTTTTTTGCCAAAATTTAAATAGTAGAGAAAGAACACTTAATATTATAAATTATGACAAAATACAAATGGGTTGAAAAATCTTATATGTCTTTACATTGTTGCCCAACAAAATAATATATATAAAGGCTTTAATTCAATAATTGATATATTACAAACAATCATAATGATTAGAAAGAATAATTTATTATAAATCACATGTGCTCTTTACAATATAATAATTAGATAGCAAAAAAATAAAACTAAAATTAAAAAGTCCTTACATAATTAATCAATTTTTGTTGATTTTTTTGTATTATTTTTAAAAAAATTTACATGTTTTTTAAAAAATCTATCAAATTGATAATATTTGTAATAATTTTTAAAAAAAAATTTCAAAAATTCTTTTATCAATATTAAAATGATCTTTAATAAAATTATATGAGATAAATAAATCTATCCTAATTGATGAGTTTAAAAGTTTATAAGATTTTATTTTTTATTTTTTATTTTATTTATTAATTATTGATTATTAATTAATTTATTAATTATAAATAAATAAATAAATATATTTATACTTAAATCCAATGTAGATTATTATATCAATTTGATGGTTTTATATTAAATATATGAATTTATTTTATTAATTTATTATATTTAAAATTTTAATTTAAGATTAACTTAAGATGGTTGATTTGTTAATAATAAAAATTAAGTAAATATCAATTGCTACAAACAATATGTAACCAGTAGTGACAAAACTATGTCTACTTTAGAAAATCATAACTTCTAGCCTACAAGCCTACAATTCCAAATGACATGTGCGACCTATCCATGGAAAGCTAAAAAATAGCTCTAATACAAAAAAATATATAAAATCAAGGTTTTGAGCTTACCTCACTTCTAAAAGATAAGATCTAGCAATTGCTATTGGAAGAAATCACTAGGCTATGTGCTTAAACTTTAAAAAATCATAATTAATTTATTACATATTCAATTTGTCATTGTAAAATGGCTATAGAAGGCTAAAAGAGAGATTTATTTAAAAAAAATACAAAATTTGGGCAAGAAGCTTATCTCGCTTTGCTAGCCTTGATCCAATAGCTACCATTAGAAAAAATAAACAATTGTGCGCTTGAACTTTTAAAAAATTATAACTACTTCAATACTTACTCAAATTACAAATAGAAAATGGCTATGGAAAGTAATTAAAGAGATTTATATTAAAAAAAGATTATAAAAAAAATATTCATATCAATTATGGTTGGTGGCTAGACCAACAACTACCGAGGATTGGAAAATCTTTCAACACTTACAATTTTTCTCAAATAGTTGCACTAACTTTCTAGGGATAAGAGAGGCAAGAAGAAGACCAGAGAGTTAAAACATATTGATAGCTAAGTACATGATGCTCATATAAAAAACTTGTCTTGTAAGTTTGATATGTGTCTTGCAAATTGGACACATGTTGGAAGTCCAATAGAATGTTGCTACATAACTATTAGATAGATAATATATATAGAGACAAGAGTGAAACCTTTTTCACTCTTGTTAATTTCTATTTTATTTTAAATCTAATTCAAAAATCTTTATATTTTTTAATCTTTGGCAATAGCTATTCTAATTTCTTCTTAAATATGTCAAGGACATACTTGTTAGAACCTTCTAGAACATTCTAGAAGTTTCCTAGAACTCTCTAGAACCTTCCAGAGCCTTCTAATATCTTCCTAGTGTCAAGGACATACTTGTTAAAATCTTCTAGAACATTCTAGAAGTTTCCTAGAACTCTCCAGAACCTTCCAAAGCCTCCTAATATCTTCCTAGTTAGTAGAAGTTGCTTGAGAAGCTCCCTAGTTGGAGGAAGCTGCTTGAGAAGCTTCCTAGGTAGGAGTATATATTAGAGTCCAGGCTGAAGAGTTCTTCAGTCTCGACAATACATCTCTTGGAGCTCTAGCTCACCTCTCTGGTGTTGTTTTTGTACTCATCTAATTAATCCAATTCTTGCCAGTTCTTCTTGAACTTCTTGTTTAGACTTCAAGTCTATATTTGTGTTGTGACAGTTTGTCGAGACTACTCTCACCTTGGATATCAGAGTTAGTTCCTTCTTGTTGGAGTGTGGATTACCCCTCTTCTTGAAGGTACACTAGTATTTTAGAGGTTGCGGATTACCCTCCTCTAAATTGATATCTTTTTGTCATAATATTGGAGTCTTATTCTTCTTGGAGAGAGTGGATTATCCCTCTTCTTGAAGGTCTTAAGGCGTTTTAGAGGTTGCGGAGTACCCTCTTCTAAACCAATATTTCCTCCTTGTAGAAACAATTACTTCTTTTCTCTTAGAATGGTTGGAGGTCAAGACATTAATATGAGTGAAAGTTTGGAGTCCAAGATGGACGCCATTATGAATGCTCTTGCTATGTTATCACAGAGAACTACGATGATGGAAGGAGTCTTTGCAAGATTTCATAATGATGGAGCATCCGGAATAGCACAATCTGGGCTTCATCAGCCTCGAGCTTCTGCACCAGAAGAAGTAGCTTTACCTGTGGTTCAACGAGAACCATTACTTCCACAATGAAAGGAACCTCGTATTAGCCTTTCAGACAAGTTTGATGGCACACACTCCAAGTTTCGAAGTTTTATCAATCAAATCAAATTAATAACAGCTCTATATCCTGAACGTTATCCGATAGAGGAATCACGCGTTAGATTGGTTGGAACTTTGCTTACGGGATAAGCTTTATCGTAATTTGTTCCTTTATTTGAAAAAAGATCACTGATTTTGAACAACTTTGAGACTTTTTTGGAGGCATTTGCAGAAGCATTTGGCGAGCATGACAAGGCTCGGTGGGCTACAACAAAAATTCGATCACTACGACAAGGAACTCGCTCTCCATCAGTCTATGCATCGGATTTTAGGCAATTGGTATGCGACATCAATTGGGATGAAGAAGCATTGATGAGCCAATTCTATTGGGATCTAAAGGACGACGTGAAGGATTTGTTATTATCTCTTCCTGATCCACAAACGCTCAACAAAGCCATTAGCCAAGCTGTAAAGTGCGATAACCGCCTATTTCAACATCGCCAAGACCAACGCTCCAGATAATATACAAGTCATCGCGGCGCAATTATATCGGCAAGTAGCCTAAATTCACAAGCGGAGACAGAGGACATGTAGATTGATGCGGTACATATCAAATCCCTTATTCCAGAAAAAAAGAAGCAATGTATGGAGAAAGGTTTATGCTTTTATTGCAATGGAGAAGGCCATAGAGTTGAAAAGTGTCCGAAGAAGCAAAATAGACGCAGCATCAAGAATAGAGGTGCGTTTGTTCAGGAAAATGAGGATGCCCTGCCACAATAGGAACCATACGGCTGGACAAATCAAAACTAGGTTCCTCTCTTTCTACTCAACCTGCCCGTTGTTTTACAATTCCTATGTCTTTTGGTCTTAAAAAACTAAAAATCTTAGCCTTATTAGATTCAAAAGCATTTATTTGTTTCTTAGATCAAGAATTTGCTAAGCGTCACAAAATTCCCCTAGTACAAAAATTCAAACTTGTTCACGTAGAAGTAATAGATGGACGACCTTTATTATCTGGTAGTGTCACCCATGAATCAGAACCTATAGAAGTGATGTTTAAAGACCATAGTAGTTATATTATTTTCAACATATTAGCACCCCGTCAAATCCTATTATTCTTGGTCTTTCTTGGTTGGAAAAATATAATCCATCCATAGATTGGAGGTTGCGGAGGATAACATTTCCCATAGAACAACCTGAGGACAAGCTTGGAAGAAGACCCCAAACCAAAAAATCCTTGTTCATTAGAGCAAGAACGTTTGTAGGATCATGCAAGGAAGGCACACCATTGGTCATTTATGCAGCTCTAACTAGTGGAGAGCAGATTTCAACAGCAAGAATACCGGAACAATACAAGGATTTTCAAGACGTGTTCCAAAAGAAGAATGCTGACATGCTACCAGAACATTGACCATATGATTGTCCCATAGAATTGCAAGAAGGAGCACAACCGCCTTTTGGCCCAATCTACAACCTATTGCAGATGGAGTTGGCTGAGTTGCGGAAATACATTGACGAGAATCTAGCCAAGAATTTTATTTATCATTCAAAATCGCCAGCTGGGGCACCAATCTTATTTGTGAAGAAGAAGGATGGCTCCACTAGAGGATTAATGCATGGATTTCGAGGTACTCAGCAATTACAACCGAAGAATAAGCTATCATTCATCGTCTCTAGTCTTGTGGAACAACTTGGACGTGCAAAGATCTTTACAAAGATTGATCTAGGAGGAACTTACAACCTTGCGCGAATCAAAGAAGGAGACGAATGGAAGACAACTTTTTGTACAAGGTATGGTCATTTTGAATATAATGTCTTGCCATTTGGTCTTACCAATGCTTTGGCGATTTTTCAATACCTGATGAATGATATTTTTTGAGAATATCTAGATGATTTTGTTATTATTTATTTGGATGATATCTTGATATTTTCTGAGAATGAAGAAAGGCATGTGAAACACGTTCGTTTGGTATTCAAAAAACTATGTGAGTGAGGACTCTACGCTAAGTTGGAAAAGTGCTTATTTCACCAAACTCAGATGGAATTTTTAGGATTTATTGCGACTACGGAAGGCTTGAAGATGGATCCCAAGAAGGTCGAAGCAATTGTGTTCTGGGAAGTTCCAAAGACGGTTAGAGACGTACAATGTTTTCTCGACTTTGCTAACTTCTATCGGATCTTCATCAAGAATTATTCTCAAGTTGCTACTCTACTCACTCGATTTACATGTAAAGATAAGCTGGAATGGGGACCTCTAGCGGAAAAAGCATTTCAAAATCTTAAAACGGCATTTACTATGGCTCCAATCTTGGTACACCCAAACTTTGCAAAGGCTTTCTATTTGGAAACCGATGCTTCGGATTTTGCTTTAGGAGCCGTACTTTCACAAATGGGCATTGACAATAAGCTTCATCCGGTTGCATTCTATTCACGGAAGTTTTCTGCGGCTGAGATCAACTACGAGATTCATGATAAAGAACTCTTTGCTATAGTGGATTCTTT
>JAWRVF010000491.1:0-263497 GCA_036785485.1 Physcomitrellopsis africana | reverse complement strand
ATTCGAAAGCGATAATAATAAATCTTTCACATTAATTTTTAGTCTCCAATAGAATTGACTCATTTAAGCTTCTTTATCCCAATTGATATTGCATGCTAGTTGTCTAAAATTAGATACATAGATTGATGCACAATATGTTGTCGTATGGCATAAACTTCTATCTGGGAATATACTACGTATCTGGCTGTGAAGAATTTGCTTGAAACTTGATGGAAAAAATCCAATAATTGATTTGTCCTTAATAAAAAGACAAATAATATAACAATCTTATAAAAGAGAAGTTATAAGGATATATATATATATATATTTTTCTCTTGTATTATATAGGTTTGTACAAAAAGGGTTCAAATTTCCAAAAAAACCCTTCAAAATTTTATTCACCCGTAAGGACTTATTTCTTCTTGATCTTTAGAGTCTAATAACTCTTAATCTTACTATTTAATTTCTATACAATTCTCTTTAAAGTGTAGATAATATTTTTAAATTTCACCACAAAAAAGAATCAATTATTAATTTATTTCTGATCATTCGATATCTCAAAAATCCTAGCATGTGCTTAAAACCCTAGCTCAGAGATACCCAAGTACTATTTTTCTTATATCTCACAAATCCATAATCCTAATGCCACAATATTTTTGTACATAATCTTGTGATATAAACATATACACTCTTAAAAATTTTGAGCCAAAAATATATCAAATTGCATAAGATATAGGTCAAAATATAACTACTAGTTAAGCATAGTCACTTACTGCCCTTAGCTTACAGGCACTGACTTCAACTCCCAATATCTCCTTCACCTTAGCTTGGATTTTATCAAATTGTGTATAAGAAGTATAGTCAAAAAAAATTTCTTTCCAATCTTAGTCGCCAATCCTCCTATTATGCCCAAAATAGTGAGAGTATGTATGATTTTGACACCCTAACTTTGAGCGCCTATATCTTTTTTATAAAAAGTCCAAATCATGCAAAATTTGCACCAAAACCATATCCAAAAATCCAAACTTGCTGACCCTAGCCTCTAATGTTCGACTCCCCTCAAAAAAAAAACCCTAATTTCTAATAAACCCTCGGGCAGCCTCCTTGAAATCCATTGGGCATGATTTTTGGCCAATAGGAATAGAAACTTCTATCATCCATCTCCATTCATTCACATGGATGGCCTAACTACCTCCTTTCATATTAAAAATTCTTTTCTAATCCCTTTTTTTTTTAATAAGATTTACACAATATGTGTTCTAAACACCAAATAAAATAAATAAATAAGATTTTAAAGATCACCAATATCTAATAAAGGTGACTTAAGATATATAAGAGTTATTATCAATATAAATCAATCTCAAAATTACTATCAAAAAGAGAATAAGGTTGTATAAATCTTATTAATAGCCCTATTAAATGAATTCTTTCTAAACTAACAACTTAATCACATCTTGTAACCAATAAAATCCACTATTATAGCTTTCACTTAATTGTATAATAAATTATATATTAAATATACATATATAATTTTTTTACATGGTAGCCGAACCACAACATGACAACGTCTTTTGATACAATGTTTGGATCTTACTTGTTATTCAATGAGTTTTATTATTTTCTCCAAATGCTTCCATAAAAACTTCAAATTTGCTAAAAATTGGTAATCTTTTTTCAAATAAAGGAGTAAATTATAATAATATTTTCCTTGTAAGCAAGGTACTAACTAATTCAATATCTAATTCTTCTGTCAAATAAGTATCAGGTTGTAGAACCATTATCAATCAAATTTGGTTGACAAATCTTTGAAACTTTAAACATGTACCATCATATTTCTTCAAAAGACTAATTTGAGGCTCTTTATATTATTCAACAAGTGAATTTCTTTGGTGTAGCATAGATAGTATTACATTCTCAAGTGCAGAGGTTAGAAGTGGATGCAGTCTAAATTATGATACTCCATATGTTGCATCATTATAAAGTTTTGTAATAATTCTTTTAATCTCTATAGTTCTAGTAGATAATATAATAAGAGCACTTATAATAGAATCTAACTTAGAATTAAAAGATTTGGTCATATTGATGTCTTGACCTCTAGCTATTCTAAAAAAAAAAAAAAAAAAAAAAAAAAAAAAATGAATCTATAAGAAGACAATATCAATTTAAAGGAGGGTAATCCGCAACCTTTAAAATGCTTTAAGACCTTCAAGGAGAGAGGTGATCCACTTTCTCACAAGAAGAATAAAGCTCTAATATTGTGATGAAGAAAATATTATTTTAGAAGAGGATAATCCGCAATCTCTAAAGCACTAGTATACCTTCAAGAAGAGAGGTAATCTACTCTCTAACAAGAAGGATCCAACTCTGATATTTAAGATAAAGGTAATATCAATAAACTCTTAAGGACATAAGAATACAAAGCAAGAAACTTGAATTAGAATAAGGTTTTAAAAAGACACCAATAAAAACTTGAATTAATCAAATGAATATATGAACAATACTAAAAAAGGTGAGTTAGAACTCCAAGAGATGTATTGTCAAGACTAAAGAACTCTTTAGCCTCAACTTCCATATATACCCCTATTTAAGATACTTTTTGAGCGGCTTCCATCAAATTAAGGAGCTTCTTGAGCAGCTTCTAATAATTAGAAAGTTTTTTGAGCTCCTTCTACCAACTTAAAAGCTTCTTGAGCTCCTTCTACCAACTTAAAAGCTTCTTGAGCTCCTTCTACTAACTACAAAGCTTCTTGTGCTGCTTTTATTAACTAGAAAGCTTTTCAACTACCTTTCACTAACTCAAGAATTTCTAAAATATTTTAGAAGGTTTTGTAAGCCTTTGAAGTATATGTCCCTAACAATAAGTGATTGATAAATTAAAAACTTGGCCAACAAGTTAGCCACATATTGTACATGTTGGTAGCTTGTGAAATAAGCTAAGTATGTGGCTCACATGTAGAAAACTTGTCTTATAAGTTTAACACGTCTTATAAATTAGACACGTGTTGGAGGTCCTATAGAACGTTGCTATATAGCTCTTCAATAGATAATGTATATAGAGATAAGAGTAAAGCCTCATTCACTCTTGTCAATTCTTTTCTTGCTTCTAGTCTAATTCAAGAGTCTTTGTATTTTCTAGTCTTTGGCAATAGCCATTCCAATTTCTTCTTGAATATATACACTTTCTTATTTCTATTTTGTCATTTTTGTTTGACATAGATTTCACTGATTTATGTATCTTCTTTCAATTCGTGTCCTTGACATTCTTACCAAGTTAAATATCAAGATTAATACCTACCAAAAAGGCCTTATGAAAGCTTTTTAAAGACCATAAGACTTATAGGCCAAGCATCAAGTTATATATTACTTCCAATAAAGATTCATAAAAATAAGAAATTTGTGGAACAAGTTTCAATAGCCATGTGGTACATCTATAAAAATCTAAAGATCTAATTTATTATTGTATTATATAAAGTTCAATCTAGAAATGTACTGGACATCTGGTTATAGAAAGATTTCAATTTACCATAAAGTTCTTATAATATAAAAGAATGCATGAGGTATTTAGAAACACTAGTCTTAGTAATCTTTATCATTTTTAAAATCTTTATTCAATTAATTTTTACTTCTATCAATTTTTAATTACAATCCATGCAATCATAAACAGCTTAAAAAAGATTTTGAATAAATTTAAAATATACTAAATATATCCCATCAATCTTTAAAAAAATTATAAATATATTATATCAAATTCTAATCAATTTCAAATAACATATAAGAAAACTTTAAATAATCTTTATTTAATCTAAGACTAAACTTATCAAATTATAATAAAATCTTAATTGAATCATAAGTAAACTTTAACAAGTTTTAATTAAATTTTAACTAAATCCTAATTAAATCATAATTAAATCTTAACAAATTCTAATTAAATTCTAATTAAATCTTAATTAAATTCTAATAAATTTTAATCAAATTCTAATTAATTCTAAAAAAATCTTAATAAAATTTTTAAAAAATCCTACTTAAATCTTAAATAAATTTTAATTAAATTCTAACTAAATTCTAACCAAATTCTAATCAAATCCTTAAAAAATCCTACTTAAATCCTAACTAAATTTTAATTAAATCCTAACCAAATTTTAACAAATTTTAATCAATATTAAGTAGATCCAATAACAAATTAAAATCTATATAATTTTTTAATTAACTATTAATTCTATTCAAAACTTTATATATTTTTTAACCTTATAGTTTTAAAAAAGTACAAAAAATTTAAAAAGAATCTCACTTATCAATTGAGAGAAAAGACAAATAATCTACTCCAATGCTAAGCAACCTCTTTCTCTAACCTTGATGTTGAGATCTCAATGCTAAGATCTTTTTCTGGCACTATCAATTTGCTTCCAAAACTTGCATAGATGTTACTACTCATATAAGCTACTAGTACATAGATTTTTACTTCAATCCAACTAGTAGGTTGTCACAAATCTTAGAAACCCTTATTAGCCGTCAAACCTTCAATTTCTAATACCTTGACCCACTTGAATTATAATAATTTTGAATCTAGTTGTCTAATTGAATTTAAATTTATAATATAAACCTAACACAACTAATTTCACAAACTTAAATATTTTCATTTATAGATTTGCTACAAAACTCACAAAATTCTCCAAAATATAAATCCCACTTTGTTTTTCAAAAATAAAGTCACCTAACTTGACCTTCAACTTTGCATAGCTCTTACAAGTCCACAAAAATCTAAATTGCCCAAAATCAATGTTTATCAAACCTTTCTTAAATTTTCTTTCTAAATTTGCTCTTTGATTAACAAAAGAATCCTATATATGTTATAGGCATGCAGTTTTGTGCCTTGGGATCTGATTTCAACCCTGAATTTACAAATAATATTTTTATAATATCAACTTAAGCTTTTTTTTGTTAATTTTTTATAAAAATTATCCTTTATTTTTATATAAATATATCTATGATATTTTTATGTCTAATCTTCTTTATCTTGCCTTATTTATGATCTTACAAAGTAGATAGAAGTCTTTTTAACAAAAAAACAACATTAATATTAAATTTCTTATTATCTATAATTTTTTTTATAATTTCTAAAGTAATTTTTTATTATATTTTTAATAAAGCCCTTATAAATTATTGGTCTTTATATACTCTTTCACCTCATAGCCATATTACAATACAACATCACTATTTTTTATAATATAATTATTTAGTATAAAAATAGATAGAAATAATTTTATAATTAATATTCCATGACCTTGATTCAATAAGAATTCAAAATATTTAAAAATACTATTATAAATGCCTCTTAATTTATTTTTTGTGGCCTTAATAGTTAATAGAATAAAGTTGATTAGCAAATTTTCCTTCTAGATTACAAAAACAATTCTATTATCTTAGAAAAGCCATAGATTGATAAAAATGAGGTGGATTACGTAAATAATTGATATAATTGACTTTAGGATAAAATTGATAATAAAATCATGTTAAAAAATTCCTAGGATATGTTGGGTTGTTATTTAAGAGACAACCATTTGTAAGTCAAAATTAAAATTAGATCCAAGCTACTAAAACAGCCGCCTAGGATAAGATGAAAGGACATTTGGAGATTGGCATATAGAATTAGAGAACAACCTTCAAGCTTGTACCAAAGGCATAAGGCTAGTTTCTATTGGTTTTAGAATGACCTTAAAAGATCTATTCAAACTTAGGATTTATATTGGCAATCTAGGATTTATGCAATAAAATTAGAATTAATATTCTTGAGTGATTTATACAATCTATTCAATATCTATAATTGAAAATTTTGAGAGTATGTAAAAGATTTTGCGTAATAAACGTGTATAAAATTTCATATGATTGAAATTATGAAAATAAGAGATATATGATCATATATGCTAGAGATATCTTAAGTAGGCAATTTGGAATTAGTTAGGATTTTTGCAATATTTGAAGATCTATTAGTTGGAAAGAGGTGAAATTTTGTACAAGATTAGAAGATTTGAAAATCAAGCTACACATTAATTTTGAATAGAAGTTAGTAGTTGAAGAAGGAGAAGTCATTGTTGAAACTTCTCCATCAACTTTCAAGTTAGCAATTGAAGGATATCAATGGATTTTTGGCATTTTTTCATAATTTGTATATTAGATTGGATTGATTTTTTTTAGGCATATAAAAAACTTATAGTGATATTATTGTAAAAAAAATTGCACCAATTGCATGATTAAATTAGAAATTAGAGCTTATTGATGCTTCTTGATTAGGATTAAGATTGTAAGAAAAATTCAAAGTTTCATAAGAATGAAACTAATAAGAGAATTAATATTTGTATATGCTTGAAGTTATTAAGAAGATTATTTTTGAGTACTTTATATTGGCATTAAATATTTTGAGGTTGGAATTGGATTATATTATTCTTTATTGGCCAAAATCTAATAAAATTCTTAATTAGTTGCAAAATATAATTTTACCTCCGACAATCAGGTGCCTTATGCATTCTTAAACAAGACAAAACATAATACAACACCATATCTACAAAACTATCTCAAAGTTTTTAAAAAAGATATTATCTATCTAATACATTCTACTTACTTCTATTTATTTTTATTTACTTCTATTTACTTATATTTATTTAAATAATATAAGCATCTATTATACAAGCTTAAAGATTTAAAAATTACACAATAATAATGGTGGTGAATATACATCCAAGGCCTTTATGCCATTTTTTGAACAATATGGCATTAGAAGACAATTTTGATACCTTATACATCTCAATAGAATGGAATTGCAAAATACAAGAATTAGATATTGTTTGAGAATACAAGGTATATGTTTTAGTATAAGAAACTTTTAAATATGTGATAGGCAAAAGCCATCAATACTACAACATATGTTCTTAATTACAATTGTGGAAGAAAAAATATCTAAAAAAATTTGATCATATATGTTATTTTTAATACAATACTTTTGTCTTTTTGGATGTGATGCCTATGTGCATATTTTAGATTTTTTAAAAAAATTTAAATATATAAAATCTAATCTTAAAAACAAAAAATTCATATTTTTTGATTATGTAGAAGATATTAAGTGTTGTTGTCTTTATGATGTTAATAATGATTTTATTATTAAGAGTTATAATATTAAATTTATTAAATGTGAAGACTCTAAGCAAATGATTCTTTCTATTAGCCAATATACCAATAACTCTACAATCACTATTTGTAAAGAGGAAGAAAATATTTCTACTTGGTGAATATCATCAAGTAGTTCAATGTGGCATTAGGTCTAGAAATAAATTGGTCTAAATCTGTTGCTTACTAGTAATTTAAAAAATTAAACAAACCAGCTTAGTTAAACCAATTTGGTTAGGCATGGATATCTAACATTGATATTAATAAATTCCTTAGAACTCTCTTTGACATTTCTTTGAATATATAAGATGTTGATCAATTTTTGATAAACAGAATGATACAAAAATTAGACTATTGGTGCTCTACCAAAATCAACATAGTAGATCATGCTATCATTATAAACAATATTTCACTCTCTTTATTATATTTATTTTTAGCTATATAGGCTAAATCTATCAAAGCTATTCAAAAGATTAAATTGATGGTTAAAAATAATTTGTGGAAAAATACTACTTCTTTAACTTGATCCAAAAAGACATAGGCTATTTGTTAAAAAGCTCGTGAAAAAAGTGGCCTTGACATCATCAATTTAAAAAATACCATCAAAGCTCTCTTATTCAAACGGATATTTGTGTCTCTTCAACCAGGCCAAACAAATATTCAACAATTTCTTAGATATCAAATGATGAATACTAAACCAAAGGCTTTTGAAAATTGGTCACCAAATTTGGCTTGGTCATTCATCTCAAATCATAAATGGTGTACAAAGTCTAAAACGTGGAATAAAATTGATAGAGTTTAGATACATATGTATAAGTTTCTTCAAATCAATCCTTCTACTTCTTTTTATAACTTATAAATTATTTCTTATCGTGGAATCTTATATTTCTTTTAATTAACATTCACCTAGATTTCTATCAAGTAACTATTTTCCATTCAAATTATTTTCATCAAATTAAAAATTTCTTTAAAAGACCAATGTTTCTGCTATCTACAAAGGAAGCAATATATATATATTATATTCTATTATTTTATAGCTCCATTTGGAATTTCTTCCATATTTATTTTTTAATCTCTTAAAAAATATATTTTAATATGATAATATCCTTCTAAAATCTAATTATTGGATTAATTTATATACATTGGAATTTGATCATCTTCCTAATAAAGTATTCTAATTCCTTTTGGAATATGTTGGAGTAGAAGAAAATATTTGATTTGTCTTATCCTGTCTCATAGAAATAAATAAAAAAATGAATAAACATTCAATCTAAAACCTTCTACTTTGATTAAAAAAACTTTCACTTGAGCAAGACTTAGAAGACAATAAGGATCAAGTAGCAAGTTTCTTGAGCATTGTTAGAGTTGTTTCAAAATAAAACCAACTAGAAAAAGAGCTTTTGATGTAGATTTCTTTTATGGTCCAATTAGTGAATTGATCTTTGATCCTCTATTATATTCATGGTTACTAGTGAAGAATTCATGACATATTATGCCAAACTTAGCAAAAAGTTATTTCAAAGCAATAATTCTACTACTAATTTAGTGGCACAATAATGGAGTACTCTCTTTGATCAAGATTTTCTATTTAATTGAAAAGACACTTCGTCAAGTCCCCACTCCTATAAAAAAAAATTATATTTGTTTGGCTCATATGGCACAAAGATATAGCGGTTAATATTTGGAAGAAAAAAAATCAACCCAAATATTAATATTCACAATACTATGTGTCAATTCCAAAAGCCTAAATTTATTCTCCACTAGTTTTGAGATTGTCATCAAGTCCATTACATTTGAAATTAGACCACTTCTCTTTTATACAAATTAATATCCAACTCTTGGAATTGGGATCTTTGGAAATCCATTATTGACAACAAGCTATTTTTGCAGTAACTCTTCTTTCTAGATTCAAATATTTTTATAAGATTTGATCTTTGTTAAGAAAGCTTTGTCTATGGAGTATTTGGATTCAGAAAATAAGTTTGTCTTTGAAAATGAAGTATGGAGTACACTCCATACTAAAAGCATAGTTTGGCAGGGTCTTATTAATTATGAATAAATTTGTTGGAAATTTGTCAAAAAAAAACTAGCAAAATATCCACAGTGTGAGTCTTCTCTACTCAAGAGATGGAATAGCTCTTGGATGGCTAATCACATACCTGGTTCTAGAAGTGACAAAGTAATTAAATGGAATTTTAGAATACCTCAGTGTCATGTAATCATATACAAAAGTACAAATGAACTTGCTTTAATAGTTGCTCTATATTCTTAGTATTCTTAGCTTTGCCTCTCGATATGAGGACTTAAGTAGTTTGGTGTAATTTTTCTACTCCATTAATACATCAGGTATAACTCATTTTTTAATCAAAAATATATATATTAATAGAGATCTAGATTTAATAAAATTTAATAGAAATTTTATTTATGTTCTTTATGTTACAATTTTAAAGATCTTTACTATTTATTTCTATACTTCCTTGTATACATTTATATACAGATATAGATGAATGTGATAAGACATATGATTGTGTATCCAAAAATATCCAAATCGAAGGAGCATGGTGACTTTGTGTGGGGAAGGAAAAAAAGGGCAAAAGGGAGCTTTCCTCTAGTAGCGTGGAATCATGGAGGGGGATCCGCCATCCTCGCAAAGCAAAGCAACACAACGCAGCACCGCACACGCACAGGTACAGGACGGGGCTGCCATGCTTGTAGGACTCTCCCTGATGCTGCAACTGCTGTCAGGCGTTTTACTTGTGGAGTCTCAGTCACATCACTCGTGGACCGACCGACCTTTCACACGCAGCATCTAGACAGGCACACACACCTCCTACAGCACCTCCGTCACATCATACTCCGTCTTGATCCACTTTACGAGCGAACGTGCTGTCAGGAAGAACTCGACTTTGCGTTCTGTGCTCGTAACAAGCTTTTGTCTCACAACTTCACAGCAAGAGCCGAATGAGTGCACGCACGCCGTGCAGTCTGGTCTTGGTGCCTCTCGCGATAGTCGGGAAGATCGGCCCCGCACATCAAGGGCGTCGCCTGCGCATGATAGGGCGATGCGGATAGGATCCTTGTTCGCCGCCATGTGGAACCAATACAAGGTGACAGGAGGGAGGGTGGTTACAATCCCATGGGTCGAGCTGGTCCCGTGCCCTCCACGGCACCACGCCTACCCTCCCCTAACCCTGCCGGGCCCTACCTAACGCCTCCCTCCACACGGAAGCGTCCAGCTACTGCTGTTCCCTGTTCTGCTCTGCTCTGCCCTGCTCTGCTCCGCTCTGGCGGGTTGCTCCCCTTGCGAACTCGGCATCGCCCGTGCGTCGTGGATTTCATTGCCGCCTCCTTCTGCTTCGTCTCCTTCACCAACCTTCCCGTAGCCGCGGTAACCGACACGCGCCGGTGCCGGTTCTCTCTCCGGGCCGAGAATATTCTATATAGATCCGTGGCGCTTGCGTGGTTTGCCGCATCGACAAATCTACTCGGTGGCGATTGCCACACTGGCAATTTGCTTTGGAGAAAGTTTGCGTAATTAAAGTGTAATGGCTCTCGTGTAATATTACTATCCTACACGTGTAATAATAGTAGTATGGTAAAGTTATAAAATATCTACCACCTTTGTGTTTCATGTCTTAATCACATTTGAGTAATTTGTTTTGAAAAGTGACCAAGATCCAATGGTGCATGAGATTTTTATTATAAGGGACTTTGCAACTTTCTTTTTTCTTTTTTCTTTTTTCTTTTTCTTTTCTTCATATGTGTATGTATTAGTGTGGAATCATAACCCATGAATTTCTCATTAGTTTACTATAATTAAATTGAAAGTTATTGTATTTTTTTTATTTTTTTTTGTTGTTATTGCTTTAATTTTTCTAACTTGTTCTTTATGTTACAATTTTAAAGATCTCAAAGCACTTGTATTGCTGTATTTAATATGAAAAGGTTTCAGAACTCATATTGAACTGACATGTCATAATATGTGTGTGATTAAAGTAGAAAAGGCTTTCAAAGTATAAGCAACTTATAGTGATAAAAGTGTTTTTAATTTTTAATTTTTAAATGGTTTTTAAAAGGTAGCAGTGGAAATTTATTAACAAATAAAATTTACCACAAGTTTTAGGTACCACAAAACCATTTAAAATAATATCCTAGAACATATTATACAAATTAAAATATAATTATATTGAAAAAAGTCTACTAGAATGGTACGACCTTGAACTTTATTAAAGACTAAGATAAGAATTATAAAAAGATGCACACATACACAAAACTAAAACTCAAAAAAGAATAAATAAATTGATATTTTTGCAAATATGGTCTTTTATGTTTTCTTTGAAGGATACATACAAACAAGATGCATTTTGATCTTAAATTTAATTATATGTATATTCTGTAAGTACTTAATGAAAATTTATTTTTGTCAGAATAATTCACTTAAAAACATTTATTAAGAGATATTTTTTTAAAAATTTTCCTCCAAAAATTATTTTTTAAAAATATTATAATATATCATGTGATATTTTTAGTTTAAGTGCACTAAAACCTATTATGTAATTAAAAATACCTCTATTCTATTTCAAGTATACAATTGTTCACTTAGACACTGCATAAGATATTTCTATTTCACTAGACACTACATAAGAGATTTAGTATGTAAAACAAATTAATAATAAAATATAATTAGTAAGAAGTAGAAAGTACTTCGTAATATATGATAGAAATATCCCTGTAAATATTCTTTTTATGATTTTGAATAACTTTTGTTGAGAACCTTGGCAAGATATTTGTGATAAGACCATCTTGCAACAGAATGACCTCAATAAAAAAACCATTCTTGCACATAATATTGTTGATTGATTTTAGTAACTTTAACTCAAAATTAAAATAATTACCACATTATTCTTTTCATTATTTTTTATATTCCTTGGAAAAAAAAATTCTTAATTTTCAAGTTATTATATGTTATGTTGTTTTCTTATTCTTTTTCTTTTCTTTTTCAGTGTTAAGTCAAAATTCTTATTAATCATTTTTATAATATTCTAGTTGTAATAAAAATTTATTATAACTAGTATTATATATTTTTATTATTTTTAAAATTTGTCATTAGAGATTCTTTCTACTTATCCTCTTTACAATCTATTCCTTGCACAAGAGCTTTAGTAAAATAATATTTTAAAATTAAAGTAAAAAATTAAAAAAAAACAAAAAATAAATATTAATAAGTATCTACTACTTGTCTAATTTCTCTAGTCTATGTCTTTGTTAATGTCTCTCAGCTCTTTTTATTGTCTACATTCAAATACTGTATAATAGAATAAAAATTAGATAAAAGCATAGAATAAGAACAAGGTAATATTCTAATTTGTGTTTTTTTTTTTTTTTTTTTTTTTTTTAAATTTGTATGAAGGTTTGGAAATTGGTTGGTAAAATTTTTCATAAATATGATGGTGTTTTAAAAGTTTTTATCATAAATTTAGATTCTTTGATATTATATACAAACTAAAGATAGTTTATTGCATTGGTAATATAACTCATGTTACAATATAATTAAATATTATTGCTATTGTGTTATTATATATTTTTATTATAATTATCATTGATTCCTATTGTCATCAAATTTATGTTATAGTTCTAGAATTGTTAGACTCTTTAATAAAGTCGTCTTTTGCATCCTACATTCCATATTTTAAGTGGTTCATTAATATTTGAAATATTTTCTCTAAAATTAGAAAAATTAAAGTAAATACTGATAAATTCGAGTTGTAATACATGTGTGTGTGTATATATATATATATATATATATATATATAGTATTTTGAATGATGTTTTGGAGATTGAATATTTCTTTATACATATTAATAAATTCACTTTGTAGATTTGCTGCCACCAAGTTTTAATGCAAGAAAGGTAGATTCTCATAGATTTGCAATAGAATTGTTTTGCAACACCTTAATTAACACTTTTTGGAATTTATATTGTCACAAATACATAGCCAAGATTTCTAATACCATGTATAGAAATTTGATGTATTATCAATATTTGGTTAGAAACATAAATAAAACTTTTTTTAAATTGCACATAGTAAATATTTTGTAGATTGACATAGACCATAAGTCTTGTAGAATTATCAAATATCCCAGAATATTATCAACTAACATTATTTTCTATCTGAATATTTTGAAAATACTTTTGTAATACCAAAATTAAAATCTATGAACTTAAATTAAAATTCTTACATGACTATCTATATCTTCAATTATATATTTAATTACTTGAATATTTTATTGATTCACAATTGAGACATGATATTATTATATAAGTTACAAACAAAAAATTACTTGTTGTTTGTTTGTTAAATTTTTTTTAATTACTATATATATAGAATACAAATTAATATAAGTTTTAGTTATTATATCTTCAAAATGCGACCACAATTAACAACAACCAAATATCCTAGTCTTTAATACATACTTCAACATTTTACACAGTCTTATAATAGATAAACATTATTATTTGTATTTTAATTATTAAAAAAATCTATATTCTTATAATATGTTAGTTAAAATAATTATATAGTATATTTTTTAAGATTATGATAATATGTGTGTAATTTTTGGTATTATTTTTAAATCTAAAAATTCAAATATAAGACCAAATACATATAATTTCTATTTTTTTAGAGTACATTCTATATAACTATAACTATGTTAAAAAAGTGCATTGTAATATTTTAAATAGAATCTAACATAGATATTTTATTTTAATTAATTTTGAAATAAAAAATTATTTATTAGAATGGTATTTTATGGATATATTTTTTTAAATTCAGTATAACATATTTAGATTAACGATTTATAGTTGGATGTATTTTTGTTGTGGGATGGTTATTATAGTTTAATAAACTCAAAAATTTAAGTTCCAAGTAAATATCCTGTATTTCTTAAGTGCTTTGATTTTTACTTTATTAAAAACATAATTTTAGATTAGTTGGCCATACTTCTTTTGTATTGATCAAATTTGACAAAAATAGATGGCACTGATTAGATATATTGCACATTTACAAACAACAACATGTTACCAATTAAAAAACAAAAATTTAGTATAATAAGTAAAAGATATTATAATTAATTTAACTGTTAAATGATTTATATATTTAAAGTTTTTATTTTGTAGATGAGAACATACATCCAATTAGGAGTGTACACAGAATTTAGAATTAAGAAATTAAAATATTAATATACATTATGTAATGAGCATTAACAATAAATAAAATATATATATATATATATATATATATTAGTCACACAATGTTGTTATTATTACTACTACTACTTATTACCATAAAAAAATTAAATTCAATCAAATTTTAAACCAAAATCAACATTTTTATTTTTAAAATTGACAGAAAACATCATGTAACAATTCATTGCACCAAAAAAATAACACAAAATAGTCAATTGATAAAGGACAACAGATTTATTTAAATTGAACATCTAAATTAAATAGGTTTTAAATGTTTTCATACAACCTGTAAAAATATGTATAGAGTTCTTACAGATTTTAATGTTTTATTGTTTTCTTTTTGCTTTTTTTTCTTTTTTTCTTTCAGATTCTTACAATTTACTTAAAGTTTCTAAAGAACTGGTCTACCACAAGAAAAATAAAAATAAAAATAAAACAACAAAAGAAATTTTAAAAAATGAAAACTTGTGCTCTTAATTCAACATAAATACTTAAAATATTTAATATATTGAAAGTTTTATAAATTCCAAATCAAATTTATCATATTTCATTCTAATTCAATATTTTCTTTTCACAAGTTTTTAATTTTATCCTTGCTATCAATACAAAACTAACACTTAATAAGTACATTCAATGTCATAATACAATACTAAATAAAGTATAGTT
Source organism: Physcomitrellopsis africana (assembly GCA_036785485.1). NCBI lineage: Eukaryota > Viridiplantae > Streptophyta > Bryopsida > Funariales > Funariaceae > Physcomitrellopsis > Physcomitrellopsis africana. The sequence continues at coordinate 248,449 of JAWRVF010000491.1, read as the reverse complement.
GTGTTTGTATGAATTTGAAAGCTCATGAATAGAGTGTTATCGATTTTGACTCAATAATTAGGTTTGAAATATATTTCAAAAGATCAGATAATGTTCAAATTAAATATGATTGTCAACAAATGGTGGAATTATTATTAATTATTTGGAAAACTAACAAGCCTTGTAAACATAGCTAAAAGAAGATGGATAGTTATTATTATTACCACTTTTTTCACGTATAAGAACCTAACAATCAAAAAAGTGATTGAATTCCAATAGTTATTATTATTACCACTTTTTTCACGTATTTTGATCTTATATATATATATATATATGTATATTGTATGCTTATAGTTTTTTATTTTCTGTTTAATCATATTTAAGTTTCTAAATATCTAACACTTGCATGTTTTATTTATTTATTTGTTTTTGTTAGCATGTCAGTTTTTATCCTTCATCAAATAATGCACAATAAAAATGTCATCAATACATAATTTTTCTTTTTTGTAATCAGTTAATACACCAAATTCACTACCATCTTCTCAATCACTTCTGATACACTCCAATTAACAGCACATTAACCCAATTAGAATAAGAAAGATCCTTCATTTCAACATAGTAGATCATAAAATTGTAAACTGTTTTTTAATAGAATATAAAAGACCATCATAATTCTTTTATCAAAATATAAGAATAAAAAAAAGTGTTTGTGTGTGATTTGTTATGTAATGTTATATTTTTCTATTTCTTTTTCTTTTCGCACCAAACACTGTAATACTCTGCTTCTACAGAACACTTACAGCACAATAATTTAACCACTTTCAACTATATATATATATGTATATATATATAGGCTATTTAAGTTAAAAACTAAAAGAAATATCCATGGATGCAGAAACGAATGAAAAAAACGGGTGAATGAATGATATCTGTGGAGATCACGAGTGAGGTTTCTATTTCAGAAGGCAAAAGCGGTCGGTCAATAATGAGACCTGCGAGGGGCAGGACGGGCAGGACTCAAGCAGACGGGCAGGACTCAAGCAGACGGGCAGGACTCAAGCAGACGGGCAGGACTCAAGCAGACGGGCAGGACGGGCAGGACGGGCAAGACGGGCAGGACTCAAGCAGCGGGCAGACGGGCAGGAGGGGGGGAAGGAGGGGACCCCGCCAACTACAAGGACAGCAGGGGGAGGAATTCCACACGCAAGAGCGCGGAAGGTCAGGGGGATTCTAGGCCCCATCGCCACAGTTAGTCCCTAAAGCCACTAATCACAGGGAAGAGGGCTCCGTCACCACGGAGCCTCCAAGCCTGCAAGGGTTATATAACCTCCACGTGCTCCACTTAGGCTTCAACCTCTTCTTCGATTGTCTTCTTCGCCTTCTACGTCTGTCTACATTGTCTCGCTTGCTTGCTCTGCCTGCCACGTTTGCATCTTCTTCCCCGCCTTCAAATTCACTATGGCAACCTCCGGATGCGGCAAGCCCAGCTGCCCTTGCGGCAGCGAGTGCCAATGCAATTCTGGATGCTCGTGAGTTCTCTCTTTCTCTCGACTTCAGTCGGTGTGTTTTTTTTTTCGTCTGTTGTGTGTGAATTGGATTTTCTTTGTTCAGTAAAGGACAGGAGTTCTTCGACCGATGGGAGAGTTGAATGGAGGCTCGGGTGTTGGTGGTGACGGTGACCACATGTAGTCGCATACAGGAGTCTGTTATGGATATCACGGCTTTCACTGCAACTTAATCGATTTCAATTATAGCCTCTGGAACCTTCTTGCTTCTTGTGTTATAACTTGCTTTCAGCGGGGATGTCTTCGAGGTTGTTGGACACCGTAGAGCAGATATAGGGTTGTTATTGAGATGTTGAGTACCGGTAGGTTGCTTGTTGTAGACTTGAGATCATTACTATGTTGAAGAGCGGTTGAAACCAAATTAGAGTGATACAAACTACGGTTCTTGTCAGCTACGTCGTGTGTGATCGAGGTTTAACTGGTGTTTTTGTTGTGTGATTCTCCAGGTGCTGCAGGACTTTGGTCAAGTAAGTTTCGTGTCCTCTCTGCACTTTTTCTAGCAGAAATTGCGTTTAAAAGTTTATTATTAGGACGCGTCTAGTGTTCGTCAAGTGTGACTTAATTTGCACTTGCACTAGCCTTAAGCATGATCTCTAAGTACTGAAGTCTGTGTTGATATGTTCCTTCCAACAGCTTCAACGCAGAGAATGATTGCAAGTGCGGCCCCAACTGCAACTGCGCCGATTGCGCATGCCACAAGTGAGCAGCCATCGATTTGGCTGCCTTAGTGAGGTGACTCCCTTGAGAAGACACGGGGTCGATGTTTTAGGCGGGAAGGGTAGTCCCACTGTACTTCTTACATCTTTGCAGATTATCATGAAAAATCCCCAAAAAAATAGCATGACTATCCATGTTGGGTTGCACAAGGATATGATAGAGGTAGTCATGTTTTAATAATGTGTTACGGACCCTTGCTGGTCCCTCGCTACTGTTGTGTATCCAAGTGTTTACAACACATGAATTGCATATTGTGTGATTTTTGTGTCTAGCTGGTGCTTCCGTGTTCGTGGGAGGTTTTACTTTTCTGCCTGCTGTGTCGTAGAAAGTTGCTGCATATTAATGGTTTTTACAACATGTGTCTGCTACATTTCTCTATAATCCGTTTGCAACTATTCGACACTATCTTCGAGATGTGCTGTTGTTCTCTTAATAGCTTTGTAATGAAATCGTCCATTAGTGACACAGCGAAGGCAATTGTCCATCATTTGCATGCACAATTACATTCTAAATGCTCTCTTCACAGTTAGCATTATGTCTAAGTGTCATCCTCCACGAAGAGGCATGGATCCCCCGGCTGATCCTAGTACCGAATCTAAATGGCCCCGAAAAAGTAGATGGTAGCCTGATTCGTCGTATCGTCTACTCCTTGGGTATGTTGTTCTTCACTCAGATCTGTAAGAGTTTTTCTCCTTACTCTGTCCCCTGGACACATGCACAATCTCCCGTCAATGAATTATAATATTTCATACAGCGTTATTGTGTCGCTCATGCAGTGGTGACATTATCCATCAATAATTAATTCGTCATTTGTAAGGCACTTAGTCCGAAAATTTTTCGTACCCGGTCAAACACTAATCCGAATGATCAAGGGCTGACATTGCTTGAAATCAGAAGTCCAATAAAATGTTCGAACTCTCCGGTAGTTTCAACAGTGGTTTCGAATCACGGGATTTTTGTTAGAAAATAGGATGTTCTTAAGTCGGATATAGATCAGAGGTGTATCGTAAACGCTCATTGGTGCACCTGGTCAACAATGAAACTATGACTGCTGCTCAGGGAACGATCTTAAATCGGATATCTTCAACATCATTAGTGTTCAAGATTGCAATTCATTTTGCACTTGGAGACTGCAATTTAAGGTTGGGGTTGTGAGCAGGAAGAGTGTAGAAATGGAGCGAGGCTTTTGTGCACTTCCGCACTCTGAATACAACGTAGCAGCCATGGTTGACCATCTGATCATGATGCAATCGGAGTCTCACGGTGTTTTATTTTACTGCATGCCACTCACTCTGTGTCAAACGGGGAAGGTGTCCCTGAGGGTGAGAGCTCGTTTCTTTCATGCACCCGTAGACTTCTCTGATCGTCCAACATCATACTTTGCTATTGGCATTGCAACTGCCTGGCATTTAATCGCAATGTTGCACAATCGTGCCCGATGCTTTGAGACAAGCCCTCAAACTGGGTTGGTTTCGAAGCCCCTCAGAAAGGCGTAGATTAACTGATTCTAGCACTTTCTTATTACGTGGTTGCATTATCTACATTGGACCCTTTGAGTGGGTTCAATCATGGAGCAATTGAGTTGGATTGTGGAAAAAAGACCATAGGCCGAGTGCTGATCGTCAGCACGCCAGTGTTCTTGCATGGATGTAGAAGCTGGGTAACCGAATACTTCTTCATGCAACAAACAAGGTTTTGATTTTTGCATATAAAAAGGGCGATGTGTTTTGTTTGCAAAGCTGATTTATCAACTAGACTATCAACTTTTGTTCATATGAGATTTCTTTGAAGTGGAAATGTCTCTAATGTTAGAAACTGATTGAAATCCAAATAAATTATTGATGTGCTCAACTGCATGGATTTCAATTAATTTATTTGATGTACATAGAAAGACAATGAAATATATTTTTATTTTCCTTTGTAAGACAATGATTAATCAATCAAGAGTTTTTATTGTCTTGATTGTTGCATCCAAACTACACAAGATTAAAATACTAAAATACTTGGTACAACATGCATGTGGTGACATGTCTTTTTTATTGTAGGTTTAATTAATATTAGTTAATTAACTTTTTAAAAACTCTTATAAAAACAAACTTCCAAATTTATCTTCAATTCCTGAAATTTCAAAATTACATTTAAATAATTTTTATATTATATGTTTACAATGAAAATAAATAAGATATTAAAACATAACATGAATGAATAATTTAACAATAATTGTTAAATGATTTTATAAATAACTTAATATGAATCATATTTAAAAGATTACATGTATGAACATTAAATTTAATTTTTGACATCTAAGAATTTACTTTTTGTATTTGAAATTATAAGAACCAATCATTGGTATTTTAATATGATTGCAGTTTGAATAGTTTTAAGTTACAATTGCTTCTGTCAAAAATAATTGTGTGACTCGAATAGTAAATTACAAGGTTGAGGTATTTTTACACTCATTTTTTCATAATAGTACATAAATTATTAAAAAGAAGAACGTGATATTCCTGTCTACTTCTGGTCTGGTAATTGGAATTTCTATCAAACTTCCTCAACATGTTCTTCAATTCAACACTTAAAAATTTACCTTTACAAAAAATTCCAACCCAATGATGCTGATATTTATATTTTTCCCTTTCTGTTTACCTTTACTGTGGACATGTCGCCCATATTGCAAATCCATGTCAATGTTTTACCTACATTAATTTATCACCCTTGAAGAATTGAATATAAAAGAACAAAAAAGTTGCAATACATTCAAACATTTGCTCACATAAATAAATAAAGGCCTTGACCTTAGTGCACACCTCATTCCTGTAGTCAATTATGTCAAAACTAAAGTACAATGACTAATCAGGCATACAAAACAAAAATGAAATAAAGCTTAACAAACTTAATTATCTACAACTTGAATTTTAGATCTTTATTCAGAATTTAAGTTTTGAAGAGACCGCAATTCAGTTCTGATTACCAAAGAGAGGGGATTCTGCCTGCCTGTTGTGGTGTGAACAGGGACCAAACCCACTAATTTCAATTTACTAAAAAATAGCTTTAGAATGCACGTAATACAGTTTCGGCTCAGAACGGTCGTCCGGCTGATGATGTTCCACCTCGGAACTGTCGAGCCCTAAAACGCTCCACGTCCAACAGCGCTAAGAGGCGCTGGAGCTTCGACAAAGCCCTCTTCTCAGCGTTTTGCACCTCCCCTCGCGTCCCCGGACGTCGGCTTCGCTGCTAGTCAAGCCAGCTCGACCACCATGGCGGAGCAGGTACGATTTGTCGTTGCTCGGCTATAGCTTGGGGTTGTGTTGTTTTGTCCCTGAACCACGGCATGAGGCGGTAGTTGGGAGTGCTGTGTATTAGACTCTAGGGTTTTGGTTCAGTTTTGGTATCTTGATGTTGTTGTCTCATTTAATCTTATTTCTCTGCTGGTTTGTATTTCGTTTTGCAGACTGAGAAGTCGTTCTTGAAGCAGCCCAAGGTCTTCCTCAGGTGATATTTCGTGCTTCCGTGCCACTGCCCTTTTTGTTTTAATTGCCTCCATGCGCCATTTTTCGTCCTTTGTGATCGCTGTCCATGTGGAGATCAGGCATTGAGCGGCATGCTTGTTTATTTCTGTGTACAGCACCAAGGCTCTTGCTAAAGGGAAGGCAGCAGGGAAGGCTGGTACCCGCTTCTGGAAGAACGTTGGTCTCGGTTTCAAGACTCCTCGTGAAGCAATTGAAGGTACGGATATCTGTTTAAATTCTCGTGCTTACTAGTCTAGTCACCTGTCTCAATGATCTTATTTAGAGATCTCATGTCTTCGAAGTTTGCGACAAATGCATGGTTTCCACGCCCTATGGATTTTATTAGTATGCCACGTTTTCAGTTGATGCAATCCGCGCTCTGGATCATTTTGGTCTTGCTATCATCTGACAACAGCAAATAAAAATAAAAGCTGGGCTCTGAAGGAAGTTCCGGCGATTTTGTGATAGGGCGCTTGATAGTCTCGATGTGTTTCTTATTAACAGAGCGCTGGCAGGTGTTAGGGTTTAACTCAGAATATGAAATTTGTTATTCGCCATCATTACTGATACCTGACTACTCCTCTCTTGCAGGCACTTACATTGACAAGAAGTGCCCATTCACCGGAGATGTGTCCATTCGCGGCCGCATTCTCACCGGAACCGTGAACTGCACAAAAATGACCCGCACTATCACTATCCGACGGGATTACCTACACTTCGTCAGGAAGTACCAAAGGTGATCTTGTCCCGCATGCAACTCACTAAGAATTTAATGCTACCGATTCAGTGTACCCTTTCAGGATAAGGGTGTAGGGAGATGCTGTATGTTGGGGTTTTATGCTCGTTTTTTTATTTTTTATCTTCAATGGTGTTTTCTGTTGAGTAATGAATGAGTTTCATGCAGGTACGAGAAGAGACATTCAAACCTGGCTGCTCACGTCTCTCCTGCTTTCCGTGTGAAGGAGGGCGACAAGGTCATTATTGGCCAATGCAGGTAAGGCAGAATTATCTTTGTTTGAAAGCACGTACCAGAGACACAAAATTGAATAGATATTAGTTTCGTATTCGATGTGTAGTGGTATGCGTTTTCTTTGTATGATTGAAAGGAGTTTTTTGCAACTACTGGCTTACGTTTGGGGTCGTCCCAAGTTACTGTTTGGCCGTCCGTATACTGACCTAACCAATTGTCCTAACTCTTCGTAGGCCTCTTTCGAAGACTGTGAGATTCAACGTCTTGAAGGTTATTCCCATGGGCGCCTCAGACTTAGGGAACAAGAAGGTGTTTACTGCCGTATAGAGTCAGTGTGCTAGATGAGGATTTAATGTAGTTTGTCCGAGCAATGAACGAGGACCTATTTTAGCCGCATGTTTCACATTCTGCAAATGAGGTTTTTTTCTTTCGCTTCCAACGATGTCCCTCTCTAAGTCGATCTGGATTGAATGACTTCCCCGATTGTCAAGAATTTTATTCACTGAACCTTCACGATCAACTCAGTCACCCCTGGAGGGTCTGGGAAATTCACGTTTAACGTTACTCTGCCTTCTGCAGAAGTTGCATCATTGAACATTTTCCTTTCAATACAGTTGTGAAATATGAATCTGAATTGTGAATTCATAGCACGACTCAACGTCACAGATCTAGTAACTTTTGCATCTTTAATCCTGGCGGTTTAACATTAGTTGTGAGTCCAGTTTTCGATTGTCTGCTTGGATTTTGGTTTAAAATTGGTCCAATAAGGACAAAACGTGGATAGGGGTAGCCCATGCCTTTTTGTTGTGGTCCCCACAAGATATCTCACTAATTGGGTCTGGAGGCAGGGATATATGATTTAGTTATTTGGAAAAATCTATACTATCTTCGTCCCAACCCACGTCTGTGATTGAAGCAACGCAGCACTGCGTCCAACTTCAGAATGAGGGTCAATTGAAGCAGCTGGCTTGTCTGAGGGGGTTAATGTAATGCTACCTCTCATCATAAGAAAAGCGACTAGATGTTATAAAAGTCTACAGTTTATCAATTATTGAACGCTTTTTGCAATTTTTTTATAACGAGTGTGGAGTCGAATTTAGATATAATCGTTATTCGCTTATGAGATTTTTGCTACATCTTACGACTTGTTACGAATAATCTAAACTCTCATATACGTGGACGCAACTTTAGTTTAATAAATCAACTTGAAAGTACTTACGACTAAAATGTAACATATATTTACATGAGCTACACAAATTTCTAGACAGCAATATAAATTTACAGAGAAATAACCATGTAAATCAGAAATATAAAATTAAGAATGTAATTCTTGGAATTCTTAAATTTTCATTTTGTTTTTTTGTTTTAAATATTAAAAAATCACTATTATAAATATAATTGCAATAAAAATAAAAATAAAAAACTAAATGCTTGGGTTGCAGTAAAACAATATTTTCCTCCATTTTATGTCAAACTCATTCAAGTTCTTTCAAATTAGTCCATGATATATAAAACAAAATTTCTGAAAAGATCCATACCCAAATATATATATATATATATATATATATATATATATTTTCTCGCTCTCTCTCTCTCTCTCTCTCTCTCTACATATATATATATATATATATATTCATTCCATACACTTATACATTCATACATGTTTGAATGTGAGTGTATGCACATGACAATTGACATTGTTACATGTGGACACAAAACAAAATATTTCTTAAATTTAATTTTATCAAAAATATTAATATACGAAATTTTATTCTTCTTTTATTACTTTATGCAAATCTGACAATCGTCTATATTTTCATGTTTTTCTATTACCAAACTTCAAGTGGTTTTCACAAATTGCGGAAAACCAATCTAATTTTAGAATTAGCAACAAACTCTCATATACGTTAATCACAAGATTAACGTTATTCTTGTTTTTACAATCTTAATAAGTAGTATGGACAACAGAGTGAAAAATTAAAGTAAAATCAAAAGACGATGAAGTCACTTGTGCGAAATAAGAACTACAATTTCTTCTCTTACACAAATTGTAATTAAACACTTGCACTAACCTAGAAATGAACCCAATTGTCTAATCTATCAATAACAGTTGAAACTTCATTTTCCAAAAAATATATATATATATATATATATATATATATATATGTGTGTGTGTGTGTTTGTGTGTGTGTGTTTGTGTGTGTGTATGTATGTATACATATCCTTCGACAGTTGCATTGATTGAAGAAAATGTTGGTGGGGAAGATAAAAGACGGGGTGGAATCCAGGGCCAGGGAAAAACACAGGGCGAAACAGACGGAGGAGATTCCAGGTGGAACAGTCGTGGTGGGAGGAAGAGCCTCCTCACAAGTGATGGGAAGACGAAGAAGAACACGAAGAAGAAGAAGAAGCGAGGCCGTGGAGCCCCCGATCATCATCCTTGTGGTATCGTCGCAATCCCACTCAACACGGACCGCAAATCCGCTCAAAATCACGCCCATCTCCACTTAAACTCACAATCCCGCAAGCACCAGCAGCACCCAAGAACCCAAATGCAGCAAGCAGCAGCACCAGTACCACTTTCTTAGCAGACACACAGCACTTCTTCGTCAGCCTAGTAGTGCTGCTGCTGTTGTGATTGCTCCCGTTTCTGCTGTAGTTTTGTGTGGATTGTGGGGGGATAGGAATCGCACCGCCATCGTCATGGCTATGACAACCGCATTGATCCGGCTCTGCAGGGGCTCAGGGGAAGCAATTGCACCGTGCATGGCAGCACAGTCTCTCTGCCGCCACCTCCAGCTTCCGTTTCGACGGTGTGAGTATTGTGGGTGTGGTGGTGCGGTGGGAATACTGCTGGGTTCCTGTTTGGGTCTTTTTTGGATGGAATGCAGAATCGTTTGAAGGTTGAAGATTTCATCGTCCGTGGAATGGGAGGGACTGCGTGCCCGGGAAATTAGATTCGCCTCTAGTTTGTATTGATTGGACCTTGTGGGTTTGATTGGTGCCACAGTCCGCAGCTGCTGCAGAGGACCCGACGTCTTCGAAGTCGCATGTGACGGTGAGACTCCTTTCTCTCTTTCATCGTGCACGTTTTGGCCCGTGGTAATTGGTTGTTGGGTTATAAATCATGGATTGTAGACTTGTGTATAATGCCCTTCGCTATTTTTCAGTGATATCCTGGGATCAACTGTAATTTTTGGTGATCACTCCTTAAACATGTTGGAGGAACACTTTTGTTGGTCAAATCATGACTAAACTGGAGCTCATATCTACTCGATCTCATGCGACGCATGGCTGGGATGTGAAAAATCGATTGAATGATTTATGGATGTTGTGTCAATGAATATTAAGACGCCTCGTAGGTTCAACACTAATGAGTACGCTATGGTAGGGCATTCCCTGATGGGATTCACTTGACCATTAGAAATGCAAGGATGCCTACAGAGTTTACACTCAACTTGTGTGGATATTGAGATATTCGCTACAGTGGCATTTTGCTGACCTTGGCACAGTTTAAGCAAAATGAAAATCTAAATACATCCTTTTTAATAGAGTTAGTAGAGGTTGCGCATAACGTATTTTAATGAATGCTGTGTTGACATGAGCTTCAATCTCACTTATATTCATTCTAGCATATTAATTATCATCTAATGATTGTGTTGACTCGCCTAACTCGAATTGTTTTGTGTAGGACCTGGAGTTGATCCCATCAGAAAACTTCACGTCCCTCTCAGTTATGCAGGCAGTGGGATCAGTCATGACCAACAAGTACAGTGAAGGTTACCCAGACACCCGCTACTACGGTGGCAATGAGTATGTTCATTTATTTTCCTCGCTGTAAAATTGGCACTTTCCATTTTCTTCTTATAATATAAATAGAAATAACGATGTTGGAAGTTTCATTTGATTAACCGTGCTAATTGCACAACGCGTTTGCAGGTACATAGACAAGGCTGAGAGATTGTGTCAAAAGAGAGCGCTCAATGCTTTCCGTCTTGACATGGAGAAATGGGGAGGTCCGTCTTCTCTGCTCCTCCCTACGCAGTGGTCTACATCAACTTAACTAAGTCCAATTCACATTCTTCGGTCCCGTTGTTGTTGTTTCTTCTCTACTTTAGCAAAGCGTATTTCACTGACGTTGAACATGTTTAACCAGTAAACGTGCAGTCCCTATCTGGACCACCAGCCGACTTTCAGGTTTACACAGCCCTCCTGAAGCCGCATGATCGCATCATGGCATTGGATCTCCCTCACGGCGGTCATTTGTCTCATGGTTACCAGGTATACTTCTCAATATGCGCTTTGTGCTCTTTCTCATCATGAACTGTAGGTATTAATTTATTATATTCAACATCTTCAGATGGTTGTCCTGCCCACAACGTAGCCAATGTTCATTCAAATTGTTTTGTAATCAATTTTACTTTGCGCATTTCATGGTAAACAGACGGATACAAAGAAGATTTCAGCTGTCTCTATTTTCTTTGAGACCATGCCGTACAGGTTGAACGAGTCCACGGGTTACATCGACTATGATCAGGTAAGTCGGACACTTTGTCAGCTCTGAAATAAATGAATATTAATGTGTTTGAAATGCACTGAGTATATTCCAGCTGCCGGGAGAAGTTGGACATGCTTCATCTTGACCAACCGGATTGGCTTTATTATTTTGTTGAACTTAAGATTATTTACCGTCATATGTACTGCTATTCATGTACGTTTCTAGAAATGATGCGGTCTTATTAGATCGAAAATTTTGTTTCTTTGCAGATGGAGAAAGGTGCGACTCGTTTCAGACCAAAGCTCACAGTGGCTGATGCCAGTGCTTACGCCCGGCATTACGATTATGCACGTATGCGCCACGTGGGTTGCAAATTTGACAACCAGGATATGTGGCATATTGATGCACCCGTACCACTGCGCGTTTTCTCACTTTCGATCGCTTTAACGATGTGTTCATTGCAGGTTTGTGACAAGCAAAAGGCTATTCTGCTAGCTGATATGGCCCAGGTGGTGTTGTGCCATCTCCATTTGACTATGCTGATGTAGTCACCACCACTACTCACAAGTCTCTTCGAGGCCCTCGGGGTGCAATGATCTTCTACCGCAAGGGATTGAAAGAGATAACGAAGAAGGGTGAGAAGGTTAGTTCAGTGGCAAACTGATGGATTGTGTTTTCATTTTCTATAGAAGATCTTGCATTAGCATGTGTTTCAGGTGGAAGTAGCCTTATGTATCCGCGACTTGTTGAGTTCTATGGATTACGAATCACTTCTTCGTTAGTGAAAGCATAACTGAAGCGGGCTGATCGACATGATCCTCTGGACTCATCGTTGACGAAGTATCCTGTTGTGCAGATCTTCCACGATTATGAAGAAAGATCAATGCATCCGTCTTTCCAGAACTTCAGGGAGGTCCCCACAACCACACCATTACTGGCCTTGCTGTGGCACTCAAACAAGTATTTTCCCCATGCATTCTAACTCTTGTGATGAACGCTATGAAATCACAATTATGTCTTGAGCTCTCAATTATGTGCTTGAAAACCCAGTTGTGGAACTACCGAAATTATTATTTGGGATTACATTGTGAAACAAACTTTTGTGGCAAGATCATTAAGTTACTCTAACAATGTGGTTTAGAGTGTAATTGATAACTGAAAATACTTCTTTGGCCTGAGAATTATCAGAACTGAACATTGTTCCATAATGGTACAGGCAGCTTCCCCAGAATTCAAAGCTTATCAGGAACAAGTTTTGAAGAACTCTGCAATCTTTGCCAAGGTCAGTTCGACCTCCATCTTTTCGGATAAAACTCTCAGAAAATGAGGACACGTTGAGCGTTTCTCGTGACCACTAATAGTACAATGTCATCTTACGAAATGTTCAGATGCTGGTACTCTCTCATCATCGACTCTGAGAGTATCATATCATTTTTACCCAGTATTGGTTTCTGGTATCTCACGAAAGTGGTTCTTAAACTGTAGGATTTAATAAGCCGGGGTTACGAGCTGGTGACTGGTGGAACTGAAAATCATTTGGTTCTTGTTAATCTCAAGCCCAAGGTGTGTTCTGTGCACTTTCTTCAGTATCACTGGCTTTTGTCCCGCAATTTTTTGTGCCGACCTGACTAGTCTTTTGAAACCGTGTTCTGAAGTGTGATGGATGATTCTTGTCGTTATGTCAGGGTGTGGATGGTTCAAGGGTAGAGCGAGTGATGGAGCTCGCTCACATTGCAGCAAATAAAAACACTGTTCCAGGAGATGTTTCTGTTTTGGTGCTTGGAGATCTGAATGGGTAAGCATCCGCATTTGAGTAAGAAGTCATTGTCAAATTGTAACTCATCTGTATGGAGCTTAACACAGAACCAGGAACTGATTATTTTAATGACAGTGTACAAATACTACGGATGATTGGAAGCAGTTGTTCAGCCTCTGATTGGTATTGTCATTCCCTGGCTGAAAAGGTCAGCTAGTCATGCTGTACTAAATAGTGATGAACTGCATTATTCTTTGAGAACAGGAACCCCAGCTTTGACAAGCAGAGGCATTACCGAGGAAGATTTTCAACCGTGCAGTGGATATTGCTGTGAAGGTCAAGAAAGCCACAGGTGCGAATTATACTCGGTTCTTCATTCATTGAACTGACGCCAGTTGTGTCATTCGCCCTCTTGAACTTAGCGAACTTTGTCATTGATTGACATTATTTTATATTATTTTACTTTTGGTCGCAGGAACGAAGATGAAGGACTTCAGGAATGCAGTCGACACTGATCCCGAGATTCAAGTTGAGATTGGAAAGTTGAAACATGAAGTAGAAAAGGTTGCAAAGCAGTTCCCCACCATTGGTTTTGAGAGGTTCTCAATGAAGTATAAAATTTAGTAAGACAATCTTTGTAAAAACAAAAATTCAATTTTCTTTCGCTTCGGTTTATGAATGTAGAAATGTTCCATTTCATTTACCAACCCAGTAATCCAGAGTTTCTACCAGTAAGTTTGTTTACTGTAATATTATGCAATTTTTAACAAGAAATACATTGAATTTTTACGAAATATGCCTAACAGTTTTGTGGTGATCTACTCTAAATGAGGAATTTCGAATGCCCCATCGTAGATAATTTTGTCGCTGGTAATGCTTACATTTATTATGACCTTGCATTTTAATTACGTAAGGTTCAAAAGAATTGGTGGAGGTAACTTCAAAATAAAGTATTTCAAATGAACATTTTAATTCTTAACCAATAAAAAACCATCAAGAGACGAAACAAAAAACAAAAACAAAAACAAAAAAAAAAAAATCCACTATTGCCTAGTGTTTGTATATTTGCCAAAGTATACAGATGCATAACCCAATAAATTGTTGGAATGTATATGTTAATAAAAATAAAAATAAAAACCAAAAAGCGTGCACCACCTCACCAAAGCAGTTGATTCTCAAGTTTATGATTTAGCGAAGAGTGGAAAGATTTATTCCAGTGAAAATTTTCGTACCCTTGGGATGTAGCAATGGAATCAACAACGTCAAAAGCCGTCAAACTTGTGCAAGCTATGTGACAGTGCTGCAGTGAGAGCAGTGGCTGCCACATGCGTCACGGCCATAGCACGGCAGTTTTTGAACGATTCCTTTCAAACTTGCTTTTGACAGAATCGTCACGTGAATTGTCATATAGGATTTCGACTGCCGATGCCAACATCGCTACTATTCGCCCTCGGTTGAGTATTCTTCTCTTTCGCTCTCCACTGCAAGCTTTCAGAAAGTTTAGGACATGCTCTTCGCAAATATCCGGTCCTGATTTCAGCTGTGGCTCGAGCATTATTTGTGAGTGCAGTTAAATCGCAACTTAAGAAGTAACTCAGCAGCAATGGAGTCTGTGATACGAGTATCGGAAGCAAACTGAGGATTCAAAGCTCAGAAAGCCAACCATTGCGAACTAAAGACCATACAACCTGAGTCTGTTACTGAGATTGTGCATTGCCTCCCTATTTCCCGTCTGCCATTTTCCTCCTTCGAATAACTAATAGAACCGCTGTAATTGTTAGGAACCTTAGAGAAACCATGTTGACGACGGTCTGCTGAACAATACTGAGGTGGACTTTATGCTAGTCACTAGAGTTCAACCACACAAAGTGAATCTTCCCTTTTCCTTTGTCATAGTAAGCAGAACCACTAAGCAAATTATTCCATAAATTTAGATAGTTACTAAATTGTATCTCTAGTCAAGGTCGAATCAGCAACATTAATTTGGTGCCTCATGCACGGAATGACAGGGTCGATCGTTGGGAGCGAATTACGTGTTCCGCCTTGCTAGGGCTTTCAAGAGAGAATTTAAACAGATTAAAAATAAAAATAAATAAAAATAAAAAACGTAAACCCTTATTGCGAATCGACGTAGAACGTATGTACATCACAGTGCAAATCTGCAAAACGAACATTCACACGATAGTCCAACACAGGGCAGCAAGAAAACAAAACTTCGATACACCAAGATTCAGAAGGTGAAATTGATTTACAATGTCCAGAAAAGGTGCAAATAAGAGATTACAAATCTTGAATTATTCTAGCGAACTAACATTATCCTATTGATACAATTTGTGATGAAGTGTCCCAAGCCTTTGTAACCCGAAAGAGCTTGTGCTGAATTGGCAAACGCAGTGATGTGTCATGTTTTACCTCTACTTTTAGCCTGAATTAGAACTTCCATTCACTTGACAAGGTGACTATTCACTGACGACCTTTCTTAATGTTGTGGAAACTAATATTGTAGGACTACTCCATAGGATGGTTAGTGGACCTTCACCTTAGAGAGCTTCGAGCTTAGAGTGCATCGCTTGGATCAGCAGGAAACAGTCTCTGAAATCTTTGTGCTCTCAGAGCGTTAGCCTCTTCAACGTTCTTCCGCAATTCACGAACCACAGTTCCCAAATCTGTCACGAAGTACACAATATACAAACAACGCATGTCGGGTAGTTTAAATAAAATGTTCGAAGTTGAGTTTCTGATCATGAAAGACTGCATGGAGGAACTGGGATCACCTACTAATGTGTTAAGGAGCAGGGCAGAAGGGTTGGGGAAAACACCTCATCTTCTATCCCCTTCCTTTGCACGTTACATGATAAGATTTATTGACGTAAAAAACTGGTTAGAGACCGACGGCACTTACCATCAACAAGAGGAAGATTCTGCAGCTGGTCGAAGGCATCCATAAAACTAGCTTTCGCTTCCACAAGAGCTTCCAGGGCCTTAACATCTCTGCGTAGTTCGGCTGCTTCTTTTTCAGCCTGCAGTGACATGATAAGAAGATTTAAAGCCGCACGACAGCCGTTCATAGAAGATAGTAAAACTTCCATTACGGAGAACATCAGATAGCACACACCATGCACGCACATCCATCCAACGTATACAATGCCATGTAAAAATTCGGTCGGGTATAAGAGACTTACAGCAGCCTTTCGTTCACGAAGACTAATCAGCTCAGCGTCCAGCTTGGCATCCGCGTCTTCCATTGCGACTACGGATGCATCCAACTGCAAAATTTAGATCAAACCTCGGTACACTGAGGTGAGTAGAACTGAAAATGAAAATGAATCATATAACAAATTGTTAGCAAGTTCAAATCAAAGTTGACGAAGCAACATTAATCATGGGCAGTTGATATGGATAGATGTAGAGTGAAGCGAATTGATGGCAACGATTCTTGCAGCAAAGTAGCAACAACTTCTTGCTAAGCAATCTTACGACTTTCTGGTACTGGATACTCACCTTCTCGGGCAAGACCATACCGTCTGGAACTTTAAAACAAACCTCCCTGCAGTAAGTCTCCCAAGGCGCAAGATCTTCTTCGATGAACTTGCTCAAAAATTTCTCAAAAACGGCAGATAATCCCTAAAAAATATCATTATATCCATTCCGAGACTTTCAACCATTAGAACATCAATTTTAGCATTTACTAGAAATTCATACAAACTGTTCGCCAGCAGAACCACACCCTAGAAATACGTGGCTATTATCGAAGGTTTACTGAATGCACCCCAACACTGACCTTAGATGCTGGAATAGATAACAAACCGTGCGACAAGACTGCATCTAATTCTATTTCATTTTGCAATTTCATATAATACTGAGCAGCATTGATCACAAGGTACCTGTTGCAACGCTTCCTGTGATTCCGTGCTGGTAATGTTTAGCATTCGAATAGCACACCTGCATGCAGACACAAAACTACCAAGTAAGTTGAAGTTGTCATGGCAATGCAATATATTACTTGAGGGTTTTGTGTTCACACTAAACTCTCGAGTAAAATTTGTCTCACTAACTGATGTTTGTTGATAAAATGAGTACTCGGAAGTTCACAGTGGTAATAATTTCCTGTGAATTCATTGTTCTCATGAGGATGTGGGGAAGTGAACTCAAAAACACCAATGGAAACAAAGGCTAACTGTTACTTCTTAAGGACACCCAAAGTCGACTCGTGTAGTAAGAAACGAACAATACAACGAAACACCAAAATGGCAGAATGTAGCATATACCTTTCCATCTCAGTAAAGTTGCTCATGGAAATTTCAATGACCTGAAGCGCCAATAATTACACACGCCTGCCTCCGAGTTAGATCAGCGAAAAACATAATTTGCTGAAGATGATTGGAAAAGTCAAAATTGTACGGCATTTGAAGCCCTGACTGAACTCTCCCTTATGCCTAATTCGTCTCAGCAAGAGAATCACAATAGAAACGAATGCCTCAAATACGGCAACAAAAATGGTCAGCGTGATCTAGATCATGCACACTTCTATAGGCCCACAAGAATTAATTATGTTCTCCGTAAAACTGCACAGCGCATCCGAATTTACTTCTGAAAAACTAGGAAATTTCCCTGCTCACTTCCTTACCGCCGCACCCACGCAAAGCAATGCCACAACGATAGCAAAACAAAAGACGCGAGGTAAGAAAAACAAAAGTGCCGTCTGTGTCTTCCAAAACATTGACCCCAGAACTTGCCACCTAAAATCCCCTACACATGAATCTTACAGCGTTGACGACATCGGCAGTGAAGGCATCCTTGTCGAAGTTTAGAAAATGCTCAGGGTACATCGCAAGAATCTTATCGCGCGTATCGACTTCCATAGCTCTGCAACCTTCTCTCTCTCTCTCTCTCCCCCCCCCTATTTTTGCCTCTTTTTCTCGATGCTCAATCTCCTCAACTCAAGCACAAGCGCATTCCATGTTGCAATCCTTCGAGTCAAGCCTGCTGATCGATTCCTCGATCCAAGCTCGTCAGAGAGATGCGGCTTGGTTAGAAGCGAAGACCCCTTCCACGCGATCAGAAGCTCCTCTGCAAGCACCGAATTGCGGAAGGCGAAAGAGCGGGAACTGACGAGACCCCACGGTGTTGGGACAGCACACAGTGAAGGGTATGTCTTTTCTAAACCAGATTTTGAATTTCCATCGAGTCAATAGTCTATAACCGTGTGAGCAGAAATCTTGCATCCTGCTTTGGGTGTAAGATCATCTTTATCACTCCAAAGATCGTATTATCATATCTTAAATACTACAATAATGTTTTCAAATTATATTTGAAAACATTTGTGATCTTATATTTAGAATGGCCACATATAAAGAAATTTCATTTCAATGCATATATATATATATATATATATATATATAAACTAACTAGTAAGTGCCTTGGGGCTCTTGCTTTTAAATAAGAGAAAAGTGAATAAGATACAATGTAATTGAAAAGAAAACATATACATATTGGTTAGAATTTATACAATTAAGAAGTGGAACATTGAACAACTAAGGTGAATTAAAATTAGTTAATATCATTTAAGAATATAATAATAATTGAGTATGTAAATATATTTTTTTTCTTATTATAATAAATAAAAATTATATTAATATTTCAAAGTAAATATATCATATAAAATAATATATTTTATATAATGATATTTTATTAGCTTGGATTTTATACATCTATATAACATATTTTTAAGGAACAAATTTATTCTTATAAAAGTTATATTATAATATTTTTATTATTTTTCTTTAAGAAATAAAAATAATAATTATGAATCTTAAATTTTTTTCATGAAATTATTGAAGCTATTTATAATTTGATTTAAAAAAATAATCATGGTCTTGAAAGATTTATTTTTAAAAAATTATACTTATCTCCTTTTTTATATTTTTAATAAATATAATTGTAACTATGAATTGCAATTATTTTATAGACAAGTTGGTGAAATTATTAAGATGACACTTAATCATCTTTCAAAAAGTCTTTATGACAAGTACAAGATTTGAATCCATATGCATTGGCTAAGATTTCTATGATCACTTATCCAAAGCATCACGAGGAAACATCTACATGTTTCCAACATTTTTACAACTAATTATATATATTATAGTAATAGAAAATCATATATATTTAATATTATATAATAAATATATAATATTTGTGTTGTAGTCAGACTTTCAAGATATAATAAAGTTTATGATACATTGTCTCTTTAGATCGTCTTTAAAGATAAATAAAGTGCTAAAACATTGCATTAGATTTTTTAAAAGTAAGCAAAGTTATAAACAATTTAATTTACAAATAATTGAAGAAAATATGTTATTTATTATACATGTAGACAACTTATACAACTTGACAAATAAAGATATATCAATTATGTACCATTGTTGTGGGCATATCATAGATTATTTAAATAATAATATTCTAATCTCTTTAAAATTAAGTTTCAAGGATTTAGACAAAATACATCTATAGATCAAAATTCTGATCTTGATATATACATATACATTAAAATATTTGAATACATCTTATTTTTTTATTTATTTGTTTATTTATTTTTTATTTCTTCAATTCTTTAATAAATTATTTAATTTAGTTAATTGTATGAAAAACTATTTACTCCAATATTAATTTTTTAGTTATATTATTCTTCTAGGAATTCTAAATGTTATTAAAAAAAATGTGCATTGCATATAAATGTTTATAGACACCAAATAATAATAATGATTTTTGGATCAACCTTTTACCTTATCCAAGCCACAATCACAAGTCCAAAAAACATTTTAGTATATCTATAATAATATGAGGTTTGTATTACAATGGAGATTCTAAAGAAGAAGAAATAAATAAATAAAACAGAGAAATATAATGTATTTTTTTAAGTTTATCACTATGTCCTAATTTTTAAAGAAATTGTTGTTTCTTAATTGTTATTTCTCAATTGTTGTTCTTAATTTTGTTTTATTTTATTCTAAGTTAAGTTCTACTCAATTTTACCATCTCTAATATGTGTTGTATTTGCTATAACCATCAAAAAGGCTCAAGAACAAATTTTTCTAAAAGTTGGTATTGATCTAAATAAAAGCATCTTTAGTTAGTTGTATGTTGCATTCTCATAAGTATCCATATCGCACAATATTAAAGTAATTTTAGAACATAACACATAAAGTAATGATAGATTGATGCACAATGTTATTTATAACAAAGCATTCTAACAGCTACAATGGTAGGCTTGCAATTTCTTTTGATTTTCATTTCTTTTAACAACAATTTAAATTCCAAACACATACAATCTCTTTCCAAAATAATTTAATCTTACTTGAACTTTTCTTTGGCCAAAATCACAAGTACTGCATGTCACAATGCACACACACATATGAGACTTTGATGATAGCAATGTGCAAAACAACAGAAACACGTAATACTTGTCACATATTGTGAATAAATAGAAAGATTGATTATTCTCAATATTTGTAAATTTGGAAATATTAGGACATTTTAAGGGTGTCTATCTACAAAACATATTTGATGACAAAGTAACTATTTTTATATTATTTTGGCTCACAAAAGAAAAAGATAAAATAATAATAAATGAGTGGATTTGTCAAAGGTTAAAAGTATTTTGGATGTACGTTATGTGAGATTCAAAAAGATTTATGTTTCTTAAGTAATGTCCAAGCTAGCAGGTCATTGTAAAGATAAACCTTACTTACAACTGCATTATGACATTTTGGATTGTAACATTCGACTATTACATGATTTATTTTTACTTTGTTAGACAGATGAGTATATAATCTTTGTCAATTTCTTTTAATACATATAAATAGTATTTAGAAATTTTCAGACAAAAATTTAAATCAACTGCAAAATATTATTTTGATTTTTATTGTAAAGCTTTGAAATTGCTTTTCAATTTGTATCAAAAAAATATTAGTATATGATGGTCAAAGTACATAAACACATACATATAGTAAATAATATTTAAACTAAATCAAATATAATAACAAGACTGTTAAAATACACATAATCTTTTTTGTTGAAAGCTAGATGCAGCAAGAATGATGTTTGAATAATTGATGAATAAAGATAATCTATGATTGTATAAAAGTTGATTGAAACCATTAAAATATAACAAAAGCAGGATTCAAAACTATGTACATCTATGTGCATGTATATGTATATATATAGAGAGAGAAAAGGAAAAATAGAATATTTGTGTTTAGCTTTTTTATTACTATAAGTGAAATATGCAATTAAAAATGTTACATATTGAATATGATTTTTTTCCACATATACAAACATTATAATTAATTATTATTGTTGGTTTTTCTTTATTTATTTTTTCCTTTGTGCACAACTATATGTTAATTCTTTGCAAACTTATTTTGGTTTATATATTTAAGCAGTCCAATGATTTAGAATAACCATTATTGAAGTTTGCCAATTCTAATTGCCACAATTTCATTTTTAAATGCATTGTTGGCATGTTAAAATTTGTATGTGTAATTCCATATTGATTGTGAAGATGTGATATATTACCAATGTTTTGGACAAGAATAATGTATGAACTTGTTTTTTTAATAAAGGGAATTATTTGGTGGACATTCCCCATTTACTACATGGACACCTTAGCATACACATCTCCACAGAAAATAATTAGTTTGGATTTTAAATGAGATTTTTATTTTTTATTTTTATTTTTTATTTTTTTAACATTGATGAACAATAATAGCAATCTTTTATGCTTTTTTTATTCAAAAAAATAATCTAACGAAAGTTTACAAGTACAAAAGAATTGAAGATTGAGATAATATGGAGCCATAGAATACAAATAGATAAGTGTATATCAAATTTTGAAATTAAAATAATAAATATAACAAGAATCATGATTTAAAATCAAAACTAATTATTTTTTGTGTCCATCTAGCAATTCTCTTGATAAATATATCTAATGATCATCCTAAAAATAACATAAAATAATAATGACAAGATTGTTTAGATTATTATATGTTTTAATCAATTGATTATTGTTTTCTTTCATTTCAAAAATGGTCTAATATGTGTGATCCATTGAACAAAAAATATTTGCTTCTACAGCCACTTCAGATTTCATGACATGCAAGATTTTTGATCAGTAAACATCACATGAAAATCCTTTGTTTATAATATCAAATTAATTGATTTTCCAGCTTTTGTCACAAATTGTCAAATTTATCAAATTACATTTATACATATATGTATGTATACATAGATACATACATGTATTTATATGCATATTGTCAGCTATTGTAATTAATTTTCTATAATATATTTGTGTTTTCTTTGTTTGTTAATTTTTATTTCAACATGTTTTGCAATGCAACAATATTATATACTTCAAAAAGTTATATTGAATAGTAATAACCATCAATTATGATTAAAAATATGGAGTTTAAAAATTCTCCCAATAAATGACACAAATATCATAAAAAATGGCATTTTTATTTAGAGTATCGATCATGTTGTTAAGCACAACAATAATTATACTATTTTAAAGATTTAAGTAGTTTATAAGCACCAATATGTAAAGCCATTAAAATATGTAATTTCTTCAAGTTAAAGATATTTAAAATAGTAATAATGAAAATAATGATTTTATTTTATTAATTATACTATACAATAAAGTGTTTCTTCAATATATGGTTTTTGATCATTAGTTTTTTAGTAGCATTAATTCGTTAGTGTACTAAATTAAAATACTTCAGCTACTTAAAAAATATATATATTTAAAATTTAAAAAAAAAAATTATTTTTGTAATTATAATCTTTTATTAAGTATGTCTTTGAAAAAAAATCAAAAGTGCTATATTGAAAGAAAAGGGAATTTGTAAACCAATAAAATGTGGTTACTATTACTACTTTATCAAGTAGTTGTTCACTTTGTTTTTCTTGAGATGTAGGTTGTTCCTAACAAGGCTACAAGGCTTCATTTATTCAACTACCTAAATGACTATTTTTATCAAAACTGGTTTAAAATGCACAAATAAAAATATTGATTTTCTTATTATAGAAATATAATTGTCAGTATTGTCATGAGGAGCACAAAATTGGAAAGTCAAAAGAGAGTGACCAGAAAGATAAAGAGGAGATGAATATGAAGGGGAGATGGTTCAAAAGGATTCAACCACAACAAAATAAGAAAGATGGAGCAGAAAGTTTGAATAAATCAAGGGTATTGCTAATGCCACCACAACCTGCCACCTACTAGACATATTTATTTAGTGTTTTTTTATTCCAATAAAAAATTTATTTTTATACATGTATATATATATATATATATATATAAACATAATTGAGAAAATATTTACTTTTTTATTTAACATTGACAAAGGGTGTGGTGGATGGCAGGTTGTGGCGGCAGTCCAAGACCTGTGGTGACATTTAGCAATACCGTAAATCAAATTCAGAATTAGCACATAGGATGAGGATGAAATGCAGAGCCAGAGTGGGAATGTTGACACATCCATCCGTTCCCACAGGTATCCATCAAATCCCGGTTTCGAATGGGCAATAGAAACTCCCCTTCACCCCACTAACCCGGTATTTTGCCCACAACACCTACTGGGATTGGGACCTTGCCACATAAGGCCAACCAGAGATACTTTCTGGAGTGAAAAAGGCAAATGCAACGACCCACATGGTGAACGCCACGGTTCGCAACAATGGGAACACAACCAAGGGGGAAAAGTGGCAAGTGGGGGGGGCATGGGGGAAGGGTGGGGCCCGCATCCAAGGCATCTGGGGGACTGAGATGGGAGTTGGTGGGTCAAATCCCAAGCCACTCTCCAGGGAGGCTCTTCTGTTGCATATCACCATCTTATTCATTGCTCTCCAAGGCTGTCCAACATCCACCACAAAAATGAAGGGGAGCTTTTGTTTTTCTTGAAGGGAACAGGTGGCGGTGCTCACGCCCGCCACGACCGGCAGGTACCAGTCATCCGGATCTCGGATCCGGGTATCAATAGAACAACGATGGAAGTGCCAGGAGGAGCTCACAGAAAACGAACACACACACACACACACACACACACTCATTCTCTCTCTCTCCGTCGTGTTCTTTCGAGAAGCCAGTGCTTTCGAAGATATGCAGCGTGTGTTGGAAATCTTGTCAAATTGCAGTTTCTCCACCGATGTGCCTCGTGGCGAAATATATCCAGCAGTTGTCGAATTCTGGTCCGCATTGCAGGGGAGGAGTTCAATTTTGCAGAGACTGGTGCTGCCTCACCTCGTCTCGCATGCTGAGAGGAGAGCAAGAGTTGCGGGGAGATTTGAGAGTCGCATTTGAGTTTTGTTTTAGAATCTTCATGTTGTTTTTTAGAGGAACGAGATCGGTGTCGGGTCGAGGTCAGGTGGAGGTCGGGCCTGTGCGAGTTTTTAGGATGGAGTTGTAAAAGGGTAGAAATTGTGGTGAAACTGAATATGAGTTTGGTTGCAGGATGCGGACGTGGCTATCTGGCAGCATGCAAAGTTTGGCAGGTCAAGGTTTGTCTCTGCCATTCTTTACCTGCCTTTCAACGACGCTGCAAGAAGGCGAAGCACGCTGCAGATTTTTTTAGCCAGGAGAGAGTATGTCGAGGATCTGCTGTCGTCATGCTGACGGCTAAGCCAACCACCAATGGTGCAATGGTAGTTTCTTTGTGAGTCATAGAATTCGAATACATTTGGACTCCTTCGCAGAATGCGTTTCTGTGTAGGCATATTTTTAAGTTGGTGTAGAGCTGTTCCGGCGTTTTTTGTTTTTTCAGCCTGAATCGTGATAGGCGTTGTGTCAACTTAGCTGTCAGGATGTTATTTTACATTCTTCTAAAATTGTGGACTTTAGATTAGCAGTCTTCGAGAGCCCTTCAGAAACTCTCAATTTTTTTTTTTTTTTTTTTTTTTTTTTTTTTTTTTTTCCAATTGTAGCAATGACTGCATGAATTTGCGTAGTTGGGAATTGACACAGTATTCGCGTCTCTAGAGAGTTTTTTCCTTAAATTTTTTAATTTGAAATGTTTGCCCTCTGATGTCGAATACTGACTTCCCCTTCGTGTGGAAGAATGGATTGTCCTTTCAAGTCCACGGTATTTATTTCAATATTGTCCATGCAGATTTTTTTTGCGAAATCTCAGAGAAAGAAAGAGCACTCGAAGCCAGAACAATTTTAAGAAGTTTGAAAGTTCAGTAGATTAGATCACAGAAAACGTTAGTGACCATGACTTCCACCGCTGAACGCACGCGAGTTGGAAAATACGACCTCGGCAAGACCCTTGGTGAGGGCACTTTTGCCAAAGTTAAAGTTGCTAAGCACTTGGA
Organism: Physcomitrellopsis africana; assembly: GCA_036785485.1. Lineage (NCBI taxonomy): Eukaryota > Viridiplantae > Streptophyta > Bryopsida > Funariales > Funariaceae > Physcomitrellopsis > Physcomitrellopsis africana. The sequence goes on along the minus strand of JAWRVF010000491.1, from coordinate 223,086 downwards.
CACCGGAGCGCTCGTGGCCATTAAAATCTTGGACAAAGAAAAAATCCTTAAGCACAGGATGGTTGAGCAGATCAAAAGAGAAATTTCCACTATGAAGCTTGTGAAGCATCCCTACGTCGTCCAGCTTTTGGAGGTTACCTTATCTTACATTTTGCTTTTCTTGATTGTCATCAATGTCATCAATCATGTTTTTGGAGATTAGGGCCTGATGAAGTGTTTTCTCGGCAGGTGATGGCGAGCAGGACAAAGATCTACATTGTGCTGGAGTATGTCACAGGTGGCGAGCTCTTCAACAAGATCGTAAGTTTTCTAGTTGGTGAAAGTTGGCAAGGAATGTTATTGTCTGTAGCTGGTTTTTGTGTTCATTTTTAAGCAAGGATGTCGATGATTTTTAGCAGCAGTAAAGCAGTCTCACCTTTGTTCTGGAAGCATTTCGAAGTATTTTATTTTCTCACCTATGTGTTATCGTATGGCTGATTGCAGGCCAAACAAGGGAGATTGTCAGAGACCGAGGCTAGGAAGTACTTCCACCAGCTCATCGATGCAGTTGATTACTGTCATAGTCGGCAAGTTTTTCATAGAGATTTGAAGGTAATTGTATCCAGCTTCGCATCTTTATATCGGTTGTCACATTAAGACTTAGTTATTGTGTTTTGCTTGTATTCATGAAGGCACTCTTTTGAAGAATGTCGATTAAAGAATGAATACTATTGCCATTGTTATTAGTTGCAGTTATGTTTAAATTTTTTAGTTGAAATGTTTGCAGCCAGAGAATCTGCTTCTAGATGCCGAAGGTAACTTGAAGATTTCAGACTTTGGTCTAAGTGCGTTACCTCAACAATTTAGGGTAAGACCAAGTTTTTTCTGCCTAAAACTCAACGCGATATTCTTATAAATGTTTTCACCAAAAAATTTACTTATGTACGTAATTAGACACTTGACTTATACTAAATAGAGTGAAACTTAATTTAAATTTGTGCTGTGCAGGAGGATGGGTTGCTTCACACGACTTGCGGGACACCCAACTATGTGGCTCCAGAGGTAATCATGGACAAGGGCTATTCAGGAGCTACCGCTGACATGTGGTCGTGTGGTGTTATATTGTACGTGCTGATGGCTGGCTACTTACCTTTTGAAGAGCCTACAATACTGGCTTTATACAAGAAGGTACTCTTTTTATTGTTAACGTTCTGGGTTCATCTGCGAGTTTGAAAGTTATTTGCTGTGGAATCTTGTTTACTGAATTTGTGGATGCTATTTTCAATCTGTCCCTAAGCTTCTGTCTTTTTTCTTTATCTTTTTCTTTTTTGTGACTACAGATATATCGAGCCCAATTTTCATGGCCTTCCTGGTTTTCATCAGGTGCCCGGAAATTAATTTCAAGGATATTGGACCCCAATCCTAGAACTGTAAGTAACAGGTTATTTTGCTTCCACGGCTTTCGGTGTAGCTCTTCTCCTGGACCATATTGGGAGTTCTTTTTCTAACACTTTTTTAAAATAAAAATATTTTATTTTATTTTATTTTATGTTATGTTATTTTTATAGAAGCAATTCTGTTTTCTGAAGCATGTTTCTGTCTATATGGAAATGGTTTGCAGCGCATAACAGCAGCTCAAATCCATGAAAATGACTGGTTCAAGAAGGGATATACTCCAGCCAAGTTTGACAGAGAAGCTAACGTCAGTCTTGATGATTTGGATGCCATCTTCAGCGAATCAACAGTAAGGCAGATAGCATCTTTATTCTTTCCTGGTCTTGGATGAAGCTGAAGCTTGTGCTTTGCCCAATGGGAGTTGTGCAAGTGGTGTGTATATTGGTGTTAACTTGTGTTGTATTAAAATCATTGATTTTGATAGTTATCTACGTAAATTCAGGAACATATGATAGTAGAGAACAAAGAAACAAAGCCTGTTGCGATGAACGCCTTCGAACTCATCTCTCTCTCTCAAGGCCTCAATCTTTCGAGTCTGTTTGAGACTAAGGAGGTATTTTGTGCAACTTTAATCCAACCATGTAGTCATGGATTGCCTTACTTTCAAATCAAGCGATTGGAAAATTACTGATGGTTGACACAGAACTGATCTCGGCTAAACGAGCTTTACGTTAGGTGTGCATAAGCAGGTAATTAGTGCATAAAGTCCTTCGTCTGGACTTGATTCAAACATCACCTAACCTTGTCTAGTGGCTTTGACCCTTAGATACCTGATAAGAAGGAGACGCGATTTACAAGCAAGAAACCTGCCAAAGAAATCCTCAGCTCTATTGAAGAAGCTGCGAAGCCCTTGGGCTTCAATATTCAAAAGAAAGATTACAAAATGAAATTGCAAGGTGATAAGTTGGGCAGGAAAGGGCATCTTTCAGTCTCAACTGAGGTTTTCGAGGTGACACCTTCTCTTTTCATGGTTGAGTTACAAAAAGACAGTGGTGATACGTTGGAGTACAACCATGTAAGAGTCAACTATTGCAACTATTGCAACTACTTTTCATTTGTAGATCCTGTCTAGAAAATTCTTACTTGTGTGCAGTTCCTTGAACGTGTCTCATTCCTAATACTGTTGGTGTTGTACATGATTATAAGTTTAGCCGTTATTGTTTTTTTCAATTGCAGTATGCTCAATCTTTGTTTCTGGTCGTGCTGTTGCAGTTCTACAAAAATCTATCAAAAGGTCTCAAAGACATTGTTTGGAAAGCAGAACCTGTGGAGAGTAATCCCACTTTTATAAGTGATCAGAAGTAGAAGCTTCCGCTATGGCCTTAAAAATTGGTCATGCTGTGATGTCACCACTTGTCCTTTTCTTTACACTGTACCTTTACTAGAATTGCATTTTTATTACTACATCTTTTAAACTTCGAACGTACCTCTTGATCTTTCTTCAGACAAAAACCAATAGAGTGTCGAGCTTGTAATGCATAGTACTACATACAATCAATGATAATGGTCCGCAAACAGCTCTGTTGGGATGTGTTCCTCTTTAATCGTAAACTGCTTCAGAACCTGTGAATAATGTTCTGGAATGGAGAATTCATGTGGTGTATAAACTTGTAGAGGAGGCGAAATTCATGGTAGGCGGGTCTTCGGATTTTTTGTGTAGATTTTCTTAGTCTTTTCATAGAAGCAGGCTAGTTATTGCTGAAGTAGTCGCAACAATGTTGAAATGCGAATTTTCAATTTTGTAAATTGTCGAATGCGGATAGAAGGAAAAGCATCTTTCAATTTTTTTTAGAACATGGTACTATGATGTTTACAAATCCTTAATTTTTAGATTTGATGAGCTTTGGAGTTGGCCATAGCGCATTGCATGCGAAGGAATGTGTGAGGTTGAAACAAGGTTGAAGGCACATGGTGTTAACAGTGTTGCAGGATGACATCATTACGAGCGCCTGGATACGAGATTGTCTGGATTGTGGGTTATATTGCGAATGCTGGGACATTTGGGTCGTGGAGAAGAATGAGGGAAGGGTAGTCATTCGGAGGTCATCCGATAGCGATGAAGAATTCGTCCTTCAATTTGGGAAGCACTTTTTTACGCTGCCAAAGAGATTGCTCATCACGGTTTCAAGGTTGCTGGAATGTGTATTACGTGTGGGATTTTACAAAAGAGGCCAGTGTATTCAGCTCAAAGAATTTATTTGTTTATTTATTCGTTCGTTCGTTCGTTCATCACATGAGGGCTCAGAACTTCCATGTCAAGGCTTTGGATTAGGATAGGAGATATGAACCTTTTGGTAGAAGAGGAGTTCAATCATAAAGTTTTTTTTTAATAGAAATTTTAGAAATTTTAGCTATATTTTAATAATTAATAAAATATATTTATGTGATTTTCAAGAATTTTTTAAAAGTTATTTTTAATGTTTTGTATTATTATGTTGTGTTAAATGGTTTCTTCTAATTTTTTCTAATTTCTATCAAATCAAATAATTTAGTAAATAATTTGATAATTTTGTCACTCTATATGTATGTATATATATATATATATATAGAGAGAGAGAGAGAGAGAATCTATTATCATTAATTATTATGTTTTTATATTTTTAGGTGAAAAATGCTTTTGTTAAAAATAATTTAATGGTGTATTATGCTAAGCCTAGATCTAATTAAAATTGTATAATATGATAGTGTACTAATTCTAAATCTTTTGAATAGTCTAATATTATTAAAATTTACTTTACTTTTATTTTGTTTATTTCCATTAGAGTATAGTATTTTCTTTTAATATAAAGCTTAACATGTTTGGTATTATATTGTCCTAAGTTATATATGATGCTTTAAAAAAAATCAACAAGATTAAATCTTAAAGATATAAGAAGGCCAAGAAAGATCAATAAATAAATTATTGATATTTGAAGACCTTGACATTTGACTACCTCTATGTTTTCAAAAAAAATGTAGATTTAGACATATATCTTTTAGTTTATTTTAAAAATAATTTAAGATATTAATACAAGTATATTTTTAAAACATATATTTAATTTTATATATAATATAGATGTTTTAAGTTTTATCAATGGTAATATCAAATTAATTGCTATATTTCTTTTTAGTACACTTAACTAAGATTTAAAATATATAACATGGTCATTTTGTTGTTTTTATTATTCTATAGTTTAAACTAATTATTATTACCAAAGATTTTAGATCCTTGCTTTAAAGAAAATGTCCAATTAGCTAAAATCTTACATATTATAATATTTTAGAATAAAAATTTATTTGATTTGGTTTTAGAAAACTTAAACCAAATCAAATCAAATTAAATTAATAATACAAGGTGTAAACCAAAATCAAACCATATCAAACTTATGAAATCAAGTTTACCACTATGCATATTATCAAAAAAGATATAATTATTTTTTCTAATCATGTAACTAATATATGTTATAGATTCTATAGTCTAAATTGTTAAAACATTATTAGCTCATTATTAAAATATTGACTTATCTATTTATATCATGCTATAAAAGTAGGTCTTATAAGCTTCAAATTGGTTTTGGAATTGGTTTGGACATCCTTTCAACTAATTTAATTGTAAGCTAAATCTAAAGTAAAAAATCAAGCTAAATTGTGTAGTTTGGTTTGATTTGCCAATCTATGCAATTTGAACCAAACTATGCTAATACTTGTCTTGGAATTGTAAGTTATTTGATTCTAATTTTAAATATTTAATAATAATTTTTTAATTTAGTTTTCTTGTAAATATGAATATCATATATCTTGAATGAGTCTCATTTTTAAAAATATATGTACTAGGAGCATTATTTTTTAAAACATCTATTCCAATTATATTAATCTTATTTTTTTATTAAAATAAATAATTTAAATATATCAAAATTATTTGAATAATTTTGTTTTAAATCTTTTATTATATTTTTTTAATCATTTTCAAACTCCATATTATACTTTGAAACTTATATTATATATAGTATTATATGTAGTTATCTAATGATGGTCTAATTGTCATTTGGGAGTTTGCTTTTGATAATTTAATTTTCTTTGCTTGAATCTCAAAGAAGTTAATAGATTAAATTGTCTAAGTGTAGTCTTATTATTTTTATTTTTTTAACCTCCATTGCACTTTTAAAGTGTTTGAAATAGTTTTGGAGTCTTATAAGTTTAATTATTTATTTGAATGATGTGGTTGATAATACTCTAAGCTATTCTTGCCTTTAAAGAGTGTTTAATATTAAAATTAAGAAAATAGATTGGATTCTAAGTTGTAAAGTTTTTGAAAATATCTAGTATGTAATATCAAATAAGATTTTATAACAATAGCTATATTATAATTTTTTATCTTTTAATTCTAACAATAATAAAATAAAATCTTAAAATTTTCTTCTAAAAAGATTTTTTTATTATAAAGTTATGGTTGAACTAAATAATTTTTTTTTTTAATAATATGTTAATGAATTTTTAAAAATTCGTTTTCTAAAAGATATACATTTAAAAACAATGTTTGTTTTATAAAAGCTATTTTAAATGCATGATTTTTTATTTTTTTAATTATCAATTTTAAAACCAAATTATTTATTTGACAAATCAAAAAAATCTTGTGAATATTTTTTTTTTCTTTTTACTTCTTTTTTTTAAAATTATTTTACTTATACAAAAAAAAAAAAAAATTTGATCAAAATTTTTAATATGGTCTTGTAGTCTTTTTAATTTTATTTGTTTATTGTGTTATTAAGATCAATATAAAATCTAATGTGAATTTTTTTCTAATATAAATTTTTTTCTATATAAAATAATTTCAAATTTAAGATTATAATGTATGCAATTCTCGCTATATGTGATGTTATATGCCTCTATTTTTATATTTATATGTATAATATTACTATTTTAAATAATTATAATTATTTTATAATATACTTGTATGTAATGGTACTTGTCTTCTTTTTTGGTATTATGTTTAGAATATATATTATTATTCTTGTGTTTAAAAAATTTTGCACTACTATATTATCTTTGAGATAGTTAGTATTGTGACTAAAATTATATTATAAAATAATTATAATTATTTAAAATAGTAATATTATACATATAAATATAAAGATTTATAAAATTTAATCAATGAAAACTTTTAAAAAATAAAATATGATATATATATATCTATAATAATCTTAATTATTTTATATTCTACCAAAATGAATACCTAATAAAAATAATTTGTTATATTTTTCTAATGACTATTAAATTATAATATAACAAATTAAATATAATATTAACTTAATTCAAAAAAAAACTTACAATAGATAAAATATATAAACAAATGTTCAAAAAATGGCCACTCATATCTTAATATATATATATATATATATTGTAGAATATCTTTGAAACATTAAATTTTAAAACTAAAATACTCTATATTACATCATTATATGATTAAAAAAATATATGATAAAATAATCTCATTTTCATCATTATGTATTAGTACATTCTTTTTATTATTGATTATATACACAAAACTACATTAACAACAATAAGTGGACTCAAAAAAGTGTTACAATACTAGTACAACCAATTTTGTTGACCTTTCTAAGGCCACACTAACAAGACAATTTTTACATGTTGTTGGTAAATGTTAGAGGATCTTGCCAATTGATTAGCAATCACTTGCATCTAGTAACGTGAATTTCCAAGCAGGTCACACCTAGTTGCAACATGTCATCCCTTAACACAGGCTAGTGGAGATGTTTATGATGCTCTAAGTAAAGAAAGAATTGCTTGTATTAATAGAGCGAGTAACAGGGGTCTTATGATACAGATTTTCATACCTTCAATGACGGAATTGGGTGGCAAAGACAAAAACCAGAAGAAGTCGAATATTGAGTGCAGACTCGCGTCACTCGTCATCTTCAGCATGATGTACATTTTGCAGGATGCCAAAACCCTGGAGATTGTGGACACATGAGGCATCCATGCAACGGCTTCAGGGAATTACGTGGCAATCAGGAAAGTAAAATCCACAATGCTTTACATCCACTATATTATTATTGTCTGCGAGTTCCAAAGTAAAAGAGTTCGCTTGTAAACCAATAGACGTAGAGAATCTTCAAACTCTTGAGCTGTCATTAGCTGTGCATTCTAAATTTGTAAGATCTCTTGACAACAGAGTATCTGGCATCTGACGGCCTATATTACTAATTCACTGCTTCCAAGAACATCATGGTTAATGAAAAAGTCAACTTACCAGACGAGTAGCAGATGTATGAACAGTAACTTCTGATGAGCGCACAACTACTCTTCAGTGCAATTTATATGCATCGCAAGAATTACCACATGTTCTGCAACGTTGCAGTGCCCGCCTACCGACACGCGCTATTGTGGGAATTGTCGAAACAGTAATGCACTAGGCCTTGGCAAAGGTGGCACCCCGTGTACAGCTAAAATCTGTTGGTAAATGAGTTCCAGGAGTTACATTCTATACAACTTGTCCGCCAGCTTCAACGCGATAACTAGCCAGCTAATTAGGTATCTCCGGTTCGACGCAGTTCGTTCATTTTGGATTGTAGACTACCAAGCTTACCTAACTTACTTTTGCAAGCTAGACTCGTTTGCTGCAAAAAAAATTCAGTTGTGAATTAGTCGACAAGCTGAGTAAATTGATTAAGCAGCGAACATTCCTAGTCGTCGATTCAGCAGAGTAGGAATCAACTTCTGGACTATGGACCAAACTTAAATGATAAAGAAAAGTACTCGTGAGAATCTCCATGCTATGCAGCGTTGCACACAACGTCCTAACAACAATACAGACTGATACAATGCTGTCCAATTACCGAAGTTCATTTCTAGGACAACAATGATGTGAACTTTCTCAAGTTGGCCTTCAGTTACAGCATTGATATAATGCTCACTCTGTTTTCCCGTTCAAGAGCTGCCTCTGAGGGGGAAAAAAAATCCATGGAACCTGCTACGTTTCCATCTAAAACACGCCCGTCATCTCTGTTATTCAGGGTGTACGTGACTCATAATTCATAATTGAAACTAAAACGCATTGACACTGAAGCTGCATTTTTCTTCATTAAACATCCGGATTGCTAGTCCTCGCATGAGACGTTTTATTAAGCCATCAATTTACTGGAGAGCTCCTTAGCTCTTCTGGAATGTAATGAGCCTTCCAATGATATTTGCAGTAAGCTGATTATATCTCGCGCTTTGTTGGAAACAATCCACATATTCGTCTCTAAAACAGATGTTTGACATTAGGTCAGAATGCCCGTCAACTCAATGTGGTTGTGCATAATATTCACTCAAACTGATACTTCGATCGCTGACAGGCAGGTGAGAGTGTGAATGTGACACCATTCAAGAGACGTTGAAAGATAAGCGCGCCTTTACCCACCTGGAAACAACAACCATTAAAAAGAAAAGGACAGAAAACTACGCAGACACTTGACAAGAACGCTCGCTACCTCCCGCTGGCATCGGCTGCAATCTCAAATTTGACACTGCAGTTTCGCTTTTGCTGCGTAAATTGAAGTTTCTACCGATTCGTCAGTCAAAGATGAGATAAGTTGAAGCAGACTGCTATCTGCGTAGCTAAGCTAAACTTCCACAAACAAGCCAACTTTTCTAATAAAATATGCATGTGGTCTCAACTTCTGTCACCAGAAAAATGTTGTGTATGACATCAAACCCAATTTAACGACGTATTTCTAAAAAATCCACCTCCGCCACATCCAAAACTTTAATCACTTCCCGAAATTGCACACAATCAGGCCTTCTTCATGAACCTGAAAGCATCCACTCCCTCATCAAACACCACAATGCATGCATCCATGACACACATTATTCTCCTTTGAAAAACTGTGATTGAGGCCAGTCTAACCCTCACCCCAGTCCAGCCGTCCCCTATCCAGCTGTCGGTTGATCTGACGAACGAATTCCTTCGTTGGTTCCTTCGAGCGAAAGATTCTCGTTGAGGCAAGTCCTGCCCTCCTCCATGCAATTGTCCTCCGAATTGACGAACGAACCTCTTCGCTCGTTCCTTTGGACGAAAATATAAGGAATCCGTGCGGACAACGGTAACAAGTACCAAGGTGTTCATAGATGTAGATGAACGCTAAAATTGTGAACCACAGCCCTTACTGAGAATATATTACATTTTAAATACATATATAAATGTATATATATATCTATATACGTTTTCATTATGAATCTGGGACTTATGGAACAATTCTTGCATGTTTCGGGTACACAATGACTTTACGAACAGAGGTGAAAACGAACGCTGTTCTTCGTTCACAGAACCACGTTCGTTGATTTAGGGGAACCAGTGAAAGGATGTATGATTCTCTCTCTTCATCATCTTAGATCGAGATATCATCCAAAATGTGTGTGGCTGTCTTGTGGAAGAATCGTTGGGGAAGGAGATTGGTTCGGAGATAGGGCTCGTCTTTCTACATCCTCACCCTCATCGCCCTGTGGTTATGGGGTCAACACAAGGAAGAGGGGCTTCTTGCACTTGTGGGTGAACGCCTTCAGTTAATGACGCAGTGTAAATCATTATTAATCATAAGTATGAATGGTTAATAATAATAACCCAAGATACAATATTTGTGAATATAAAATATACTTAAAAATAAGATGGCAATACATCAAGAGAATAATTAGGTGGACATCTCCCCGTGCCATACCAACAATATACCATAGTTACAAGTTTTACGACAAGTTGGACACTAATGAGACTAAAAGGTATAAAAAAAATAAAAAACAAAGAATAAAACAACAACAACAACAACAACTCACAACATAGGAGCATCAACAATATAGAAGTTAAACAAAGCAAATAAATAAAGAGAGGTGTCGACATAGTGGTTATGCTAGGTAGATACCCCTTTTTTATTATTTGTTTTGTTCACTTTGAATAATTTTTGTATTCCTAATGTTCTTGTGTTGTGGGTTGTTGTTGTTTTTATATCTTTTAGCCTTATTAGTATCTAGCTTATAGAAAAACTTGTAGCAATGGTATATTGATGGTATGGCATGGAAGATATCAGCAAATAAAAGAGAGATATCTACCTAGTAGTTTCCTACATAAATGGTCTTATTTTATATAACAAAATAAAAGTTAAACTTTTTTTTTCTTTCTTTGTTCTTTGTTTTTATAATTTTACTTTATTATAAAAAAAATTTATAAGAATATATTTATTTATTTTATATTTAAAAATATATTAAATAAACTTTTAATTTCTAATCTTGATATCAATATCAAATTAAGAAAAACTATTATAATTTAAATTTAGATTATTTTTTTATTTTAACTTTCTTTTTTATATCATTAACATTCAACAAATCTTAATAATACTTTAATAATATAAGACAATTTTTTAAATTATTTAATTAAATACTAGTTAATAGAATAATCAAAAAAAAAAAAATGAACAAAATTGAATTAAAAAAAAAAAAAAAAAAAAAAAAAATCTTACTATTTATGAAATATATTCATGCTTTTATGATCTTATCAAATAATATTCAATACAACTAAATGCTTAATGTAAGCCTTAACTTTAAATTATTGTAGGAAAAATGCTTATTGTAGCAAATAATTATGGTGCAAATACACCATCAATTAATTTACCACCAAGATTAAATTCTTAATAATTTTAATCTCCTTGATTTGATTTGGATTTGTAGTTATTTAAAAATATTTAATCCTAAAAACTATTTATTATTTTCTTGAATTTTATATAATTCTAAAATTAGAATTTAAAATGTCCCATTTGAGATAAGATAATAGTTAATAATATGTTATGCATTATTTAAGATTTTAATTGCAGCTACAATTTAAAAAATTATTAGATTGTTGATGTGGTGAAATTGGTTTTTGATTTTTGATTTTTTAAAAAAATTTGGTGAATAAATAAAAACCAAATTAATGAATTAAAATTATGGGTTTGATTTTTACTTAGTATGCAAAAGAAGAAAAAGAAGAAGAAGAAGAAGAAGAAAAAAAGTTCCGCTTTTAAATATAAAACTTGGATTTTTTAAAAATATGAAATGGAATGATTTAAAAAAAATTACAAACACAGTTAGCTGGATAGATTATGGAAACAATGAACCATGTAACTGATAAATAGTCACACTGTAAATGTAACCAGGGTAGTAATAATATATTTCAATAAAAGAACGTTAATGTATACCAATTTCAAAACTTTAAAAAACAGATAATTTTTATAATCAAATAATGAAAATATGAAAAAGAAAAAAGAAAAAAAGAAAAGAAAAAAAGAAGTATATCATGTGGTATGATTATCATTAAATTTGATTCAAAATTTACATGTTTATTCAATTTTATTAATTTGAAAGGAGTCTTATTAAACAAAGATTACTTTTTATTACATAATTCTCATTCAAAATATACTTATTAAAAATTAGAGAATTTAAAATAACATTTTCAAAGCTTCTTTTTATGTCTTTCTTTAATGTTGTTTATAACTAATTATAAGAAAGAAAGAACTACACCAATTTGAAAGTATTACAAAGGGAGTTTTCCTTCTATCCAAGTTCGTGCACAATAGACATCAAATATTCATATATATATGTATGAATATTTGTATATAAGGACTTGAAAGAAAAAAAACATACAAAAACTGGCAATGATAAAATATAAAACTACTCGGCAATTATGATTGGTTGGTCAGATTCCACCAATTCACATGTAGATAACAGGGACTTTCAATGCTGGTAGAGAGCACAAAGACTAGGAAAGGGGAGAATGCACTTTGGCCCATATAGTGAACACTCTATGTATTGCTGCCTTCTAAATGGTAATATTGTGAATGGATTTAGGAGAACCTATAAATAAGGCACAAACTAGGTTAGTTGGTAATGAACCAAGTGGGAAGTTCAAAGGATGTGGGAAAGGATAATTATTACACTTGTGAAGACTTTGCTACAAATCTTTGTTGCAACAAATGTTTTTGGGTTTTGGAGCTTTGTGCAATATTTTAGAATTTAGTGGGCTTTAATTTGCACTTACAATTCTTGTCTACATCACACTCACAACTCTTTTTCTATTTTTTGGTGCACAGCCTATTGAAGGATTTGAAGAATAATTCAATGTACTAAAATTTGAAGACAATTTTATACATTACATAAAATCTGTACATTTTGAAATGTAGATCATCTTTAGCTGGAAGTTTGTGTAGCATGTTGGATTGTGCAATACTTCAAGTATTATATAAATATATTTTTGCCACATATACATCACATTCATGTTACAAATATGGAAGATTCTATTCATGCAAATGTCTAACTTAATTAAAATAACTATACAAATAACCTAAACTATGTATATATATATATATATATATATATATATTGTACTATTCTGTATCTTCTTAATGACATCTTTGTTTCCTTGCACAGAGCTTTTCTAACTCTAATTTCCTTTTTAAATTTATTTTATAATTCTTTAGCTTTAAAAGCCATTCCACTAAACAAAAAAAAAAAATCATTGTGTTCTGATTTTATTTTTATTTCATTTTTTAATTCACGGTTTTTTTTTTTTTTTTTTTTTTTTTTTAATTCTTCTTCTTATTCTTTCTAGTATACATAACAAGAAAATAAAACAAAAAAAAAAAAAAATTATGCTTCTTTAGATCACTAGATGAATATTTGTGAAATGTGTACTTACCATTTTCAGGTATTTATTGATAACATGGATGTTCCAAAATAGGTGCTTTGGAAGATTCACTTGCTATTACATTGTTGGTATTACTTACATCCACACTTGAACAATCTAGAACAATCTAGATTCAAACATTCAAGATTCAAAGTGACAAAGTCAAATTCTGAACATTTGGAGTTTGTACACCTTATAATTCACCTGGAAATACTAGCTTTACAAATGACTTAGTAATTATGAATGCAACTATATATATATATATGTATATATATATATATATATATATATATATGTATATATATATATATATATATATAATCCTCAAAATCAATTTGAAAACTGACAAAGTCTTACTTTTGTACAAATATGATGCAAACATTATTCTTTATATATAATCCCTAGTCTATTAAAACTTAATAATAAAATACATAATAACAATCTAATAATAAAATAAATAGTAACAACTCAATAATAAATTAAACAACAACAGCTAAAAAGGAAGCAAGCCAAATTAAAAGTTAAGACATATTATATTTCATTGCATTAAAAATTCTATTTTATTAGTTTATTTATAATTATATGAATAAATAATTCTAAATAAAAAACCTAAAAAAACTTAATTGAAGAATTCAAAATTAGTATAAACAATTAAATCTTTGTGAGAATTTGATGCATAAAAGCATCATTTATATATAATGTACAAATCTTGTAAGTGATAAATTTAAAAGTGACATTGCTTTCAAACTTAAAATTATTATAAATAAAAAAATTATTAATCACTACTTAGTCCTTAGTATGTTTATATTATATATCTTGTGAATAATTATTGGCCAAATTTTATATTAGATTAATTTAAATCCTATGTAATTTCAAATAGATAATATAAAATAAGTATTATAAAATATTTCATCTATAAATAATATTGCTTATCTATCATTATATTTTCATATTTTCAGTTTAAAAATTATTGAATTGGTGATACCAATTTAGTTTCATGTACAAGTTGGCTCAATCACAATCATAGTGAGATTATATTATTTTTCTTAATCAAATAATATAGAAGGAAAATATAATTTATATTTCTTTCACTAATATTATTAGTTTTGATTGTTTCTTTTTAATATTGTGATTTGTGCATTTATAATTCCATAGCAATTTCTAGATCAACATGAGTACGTTTACTTGGATTTTTATTAATGAACTATTAACATTAAAGAATATAAAAAATGATTTCAAACTTGTCCAAATTCTTCATTTAGATAAACATATATAACATATAAATTAAAAGGTTGTTGCTTTCAAAAATTCTAAAAAGATAATATATTCTTGTATCGCCAAAAGAGAGAAAGTAGTCAAATCAAAGATAGATATAAGATTGAAATTAGAATAACTATTGGCAAATAAAAAGAAACTAAAGAGTCTTGAATTGAGACTAAAATACAAAAAAGGCATTGACAAGAGTGAAAAAGGCCTTGCTCTTATCTTCATATATACTATCTATTAAAAAACTATGTAACAATATTTTATAGGCCATATGATACTTACTCAATTTGTAATATATGTGTTTAACTTATAAAACAAGTTTTCAACTTGTATACCATATAGCCAACTTGTAATATAAGTAGCTAACATGTACAACATGTGGCCAACTTGTTGGCAAAGTTTTTAACCTATCAATCACTTATAAATACAAATAAAATTTACAAAGCTTTTAAAAAGCTTTTCAATGAGATATTAATAATTTAATCTATTTTTATTTATTTCTAGTTAATTCTACTTATCCAAGTAAATATATTAATAAATATAAATATTTATTATATTACCTTCTTTTGTAGGCAACAAGTTCTATAAGAAGCTATGCAATTGTTTCACAAGTTGATGAAATCCAAAATTCATTGAATGGTGTTAGCAACAAATTTTAATCTTTGTTCCACACAAAGGTGGTTGATAGGTCCCTTCAACTATCAATAATATCCCATACTATAGCAAGAAGACCATCCAATTATTTGATTATTATTGATGCCTTCATAATTATCTTCAAACAACATACTTTGCATTCCATTAGGTGTAGTATCCACCTCCAACAATATTCCTAAGTATTGGAAGTCACTTGTAAGATCGAGGTATTAAACACGTTGTATCTTGCCATTTATTTAAAGAAAAACATGTCTCTTTTGAGGATCTTCATTATGATTGGAATGATGTTCAAGTTGAGAGAATCTAAATGTTTTATTTGATAATTTTACAAATAATAACTCTTAAGATCAATCTGCTAACTATTGGTTTTCTATATTTGTAAAAATATTCTACAAGTTGATTGTTGAACTTGTTTTTTTTTATATTTATACCATCTTATTATCAATGGTTAGTCCTTGGTTTTCATAGATGTTATTAATGAAAGGTAAAGATAAGTTTTGATGTATTTGCTAGATTCTCACATTGCTCCTATGTATATTTATTAATATAATATTAATGCCAATATACAAGATATTCTAATTTATTTTGGTGTTGTCTTGAATCCAAGATTTCTTCCACTTCAAACTCTTGATTGTTATCTATTTTAATAAAAGATAGTACTAACTATTTTTTTTTTAGTACATTGATTGTTGTATAAGGCTCAATAAGAGATACATAAAATATAAGATGGATCTTTATTGATAGTAGTAATTGCAATCAATATGCCACTAGATTAATCTATTTTTGAATAACAAATAGGCCAAGCATTTGATAATCCAACTTGTTATAATATCAATTAGTTTTGATATTACAACAAAGTAATCATATCTTATCAGCAACTTTGAATGAAGGTTATTTTTTTCTAAGAACATTAACATTAGTTTTTTTGTTGTTTTTTATTCTTTTTTAATTGTATCTTTATTATTTTATAAA
The DNA here is from genome assembly GCA_036785485.1 of Physcomitrellopsis africana. Taxonomy (NCBI): domain Eukaryota; kingdom Viridiplantae; phylum Streptophyta; class Bryopsida; order Funariales; family Funariaceae; genus Physcomitrellopsis; species Physcomitrellopsis africana. The sequence continues at coordinate 207,074 of JAWRVF010000491.1, read as the reverse complement.
GTTCTTCCATTCTACTTATTAAATCCTTTACTATTGGATTTTTAACTTTTGAAAATTTAATTATAAATGATAATCATAATTAAAAATAAATAAAGTTTGTAAAGTAGAAAAATATATTGTATTATTATATAAAAATTCTACTAATAGTAAGAGAGTTTTCCAATTATTTTAGTGATAGTTGATGGTACATTGCATATATTGCTCCAATATTTGATTCACATGTTTTTTTTGTCCATCAATTTGAAGATGAAAAGCTGAAAATAACTTAATATCAATCTTTAATATATTAAAAATTATCCTTTAAAACCTTAATATGAATTACAGTCCACAATTAGATATAATGTCATTTAAAAATCTATGGTATTGATAAATATTATCCAAGAAGAGTTTAGTTGTTTCTTTATCAATAAATATTTTTATTAATGATATAAAATATGCCATTTTGATAAGATAATCTATCATTATAAAAATAGAGTTATGATAATTCAAAATTGAAAGATCTATGATGAAGTCCATTGAAATAGATGACCAAAGCTATTTTGAAATATGTAGAGATTGAAAAAGTCTATAGACTTCTTTAATACAGAGTCTTTATTCTAGAACACATATTACATGATTGAATAAATTATTTTATTTCTTTTCATATTTAATGTCACTAAAAATCTCCTAAAATAAGTTTCAAAGTTTTATTATATCCAAAATAGCTTGTTGTTGAAAAGTCATATTGTGCTTATAATCCACATAATTATGATTGATTTTTGGAAATATGTAAACATCTTTTACAATAAAAAAAGGTTGTTTTTAACATTAAATTTATTAAAGTCATTACAAAAATTATTTTTAACTTAAAGAACAAAAGGGTCTATTAACATACTTGAACAAACTTTATCAAAAAAATTAGTGTCAACTAAAATTGATGATTTAATGGCTTGAAGGTATAATTGAACCAGTTTCAAAAGAATAGTTTGTTGTTGATTATATGCTACATCTCCTTCTTTTGATATAAGATAAAAATGTCTAGATAAGAGATTTGACAAGCTTTGTTGTTTTTTAAGATGATATGTAATATTAAATACAAATGGTGATAAAACATACTCCAATGGGCTTGGCAACAATTGAAAACACATGCTAATTTGAAATACTTAAGATTCTTCTGATTAATATAAACTATGATGGTATAAAAAGCGTTCTCTAAGTAGTGATGTCATTCTTGGAATAAATCCACAATAAAAAAAATTCTTTGTTGTGGATCTTATAATTAAGATCTAATATTGAAATTTTTTTTGAATAAAAAGCAATAAGATGGAATTTATCATCTGCATTTATTTGTGATAAAATTCCACTTAATGTAAAATGTGATACATCTATTTCTATAAAAAAAAAATGGCTTTAAAAAATTTAGACAATATAAAATATGAGTTGAAATAAAAGTTGTTTTCAAACCTTAAAAAGTTATTTCTACATCTTTACTCCATTTCAAATTATCATTAAAAGTTATTTATATAAGTAGAGCAATAATTTGACAAAAATTCTTTATGAATATCCAATAATAGTTTATAAATTCTAAAAAATATTGAATATCACATATAATTCTTAGAATTGTCCAATTTATAATATTGTACTCTGTTAGAATCTATTTACAAATTGTCATTTGAAATAATATACCACAATTCTACGTAAATTATGTAAAATATATACTTTTCCATCTAGGCATATAATCTTGTATTTTAAAGTTTTTTTAGTATAAGGCAAACATATTGTTTATGTTCCTTTATATTCTTAAAATAGATGAGAATATTATCTAAATAATACATGGTAAAATTATCTAGATATTTGCAAAATATCTTATTCATCAAATACTAGAAAGTAATTGGAGCATTTATAAACCTAAAAGGTATAATATTGTATTCAACATAGCCATATCTAGTCCAAAATATAATTTTTTATTCATTTTTTTAATGTATATCAAAATATAGGCTTCTTATAGATCTATTTTAATATAGATTTTAACTTCATTTAGTTTATTAAGAGGTTTCAATAATAAAAATAAAGGATAACAATTCTTGATGGTTAGTTTATTGAATCCATAATAATCTATATATATTTGTAAGAATCTATATTTTTTCTTCACAAAGAAGATTGGTGCACTTATAGGAGATTTTGAATGTCAAATAAATTTTTTTGTAAGATTTTCATTAATATATCCTTTTAAAGAAAAAAGTTCATTCTACAACAAGTTGTAAATTGGTCCAAATGGTGGTTGAATTCTTCCTTGAAGATCAATTGTACAATCACAAGATTGGTACTTTGGCAATATATCAACATTCTTCTTTTCAAAGACACCTTAATATTCTTTATACTGCCTATGGATATTCCATATGGAATTCCATTACAACCTCTATTTGAATAAAGACTTGATGTTATAAAAATGATAAATAAATCTCTATCTTTTGCAACTTGTATAAATGCCTTGCTCTTATAAATAAAAGTCAAGATGATTTGCTAGCATTTGAGACTAAATCTTAAAATAACCTTTCATAATTTCTAATTAATATTAAGACTATGTAATTTAAACCAAAAAAGACTAAGTACCACTAGATTTGAAGGACATTGAATGATGTTGAAGACAATATCAAATATTTGATTTCTTCACATCATTTTTAATAGTTTGGTCTCCTCTATGATATTTCCAAATATAATTGGTTATTCATCTATGACATCTATTGGAATTGGTTGGATCTTCTTTGAAAGTATCAATTTTTGTTATAATATAAAGTCTTTATTTATAAAATATGTTGAGGCTTTGGTATCTAAAAGTGCTTAAGTTGGAAATTCGTAATTTGAAGTTATAACAAATATAAGAAGTTTAAAATAAGGTATAGGGTTTGGCGGTAGTATGAGACTTATATTTGATGGTTGTAGTGTAAAGTTATCCAATTACAAGGTTTCTATTGCAATTGAACGTCTTCATTTTTCAACTTTTTTATGTTTGAATTTATGCTCCTTTTAAATCCTATTGATTTGATGCAAGAATCTTGTATCTTATAATTTATTTTTTCTATAATATAAATATAAGTTTTTATAATAATATATATATATATATATATATATATATATATATGTTTTCTAGTATTAGCTATTTGAATTGAATTGTATCAAATTTTTATAGATTTTGACCTTGATAAATAGATTTTTAAGAATTTGGGAGTTGTTGTCATGACTTGATTTGTTCTTCTTCAACCAAATCTTTATTCTTAGTACCTTTCAAAGAATTAATTATTGCATATAATGGCTTGAATAATAAATTATTCCAATGAATTTGTTTTAAGCATTATTAATAATAGTTCTTTGATATTATCATTTAAACTATATCAAAATTGATTGATAAGGGTTTTATCATTGCAATCCATATTGCAAGCAAATTATTGGAATTTGATAGCATAGATGGTAGCTGAATATGATCCTTATTGTAGACTTTTTTTTATTATCATTTTTCAATTTTTTTTTCCAAATGTAACTATAAACACTTCCAAAAATAAAATAAAATTGTATAAAAGTTGTGAATTATTTTTCATCAAAAGTGCAAATCAAGAAAGAGCACTCTTAAATGGAATCGTGCTTATAAATCCAACTTAAGTAATTTTGTCAAAGTATTGAAAAAGATGTAATTTTAGAAAGAGCTAACTTGTTATAGAAATCTTTGAAATTTTGATCTTATTCTATTAAACTTCTTCTACATACTAATCTTTGGCTCTTTTATATTTTTAGTAGCAAGAATTTTTTAATTCACTTGTGAAGTTGATCTATTTGCTTCTTTCAACTGTACAACTTCTTGGCGTAAATATTGGACTTCATTGTTAACTTCTTCCATGGACATAGGAATAATATTTTTATGGTTGATATTACTAATGCATTAAATTTCAACTAAAGAATATTAAGATATGCATAAAGATCTACAATAGTTACAAATCTATTCTCACTGCCACCAAGTGTAATATCCATAATTTGTTTTCTTTTCATCTTTGTAATAGATAAAACTAACAAATCTACTAGTCAAATTAGAGGAGGATAATTTATAATTTCTAATATAAAATAAAAATTTCTACAAAGAAAGATAGTTTATTTTCTTTATAAAAAAAAATAATGTTAAAAAATATAAAAATATTAGTTTAAAGGTGGATAGTCTATAATCTTTAAAAATAAAATAATATATCTTAAAAAATGGCGTAATCCACTCACTTCTTAAACAAAAATAAATACAACAAATTAGCACTCTTATCAAATTATCAAAGACATGAATCACAACAAAAACTCTAAAGACACAATACACTCTTGTATTGCCAAAAGAAAGAAATTAGTCAAATCAAAGATAAAAATAAGATTGAAACTACAATAACTATTGCCAAATACAAAAGAGACTAAAAAATCTTGAACTAAGATTAAAACATAAGAAATTTATTGACTAGAATGAAGAAGGCCTCATTCTTGCTTCTATATATAATATCTATTACAGAACTACATGACAACATCCTATAGATCATATGATACTTATTCAACTTATAATACATGTATTTAATTTATAGGACAAGTTTCTAACATGTGTATTGTATGGCCAACTTATAATACAAGTAGCTAACATGTACAATATGTGGCTAATTTGTTGGCCAAGTTTTTAACCTACCAATTACTTATAAACACAAGTAAAGTCTACAAAGCTTTTAAAAAAACTTTCCAACAAGATATCAACAATTTAATCTACTTTTACTTACTTCTATCTAATTCTATATATCCAAATAAATATACTAGTGACTATGGATATCAATTGTATATATCTTATTAATTATGTTTGTATCTCACATTTTCAAAGATTGTAGACTTTGTTCCATCTTCCAACATGGGTGTGCTATAGTAAATTAAAAAAAGAGAAAAAAAAAAAAAAAAAAAATGTGAAAGCTACATGTACGTGTTATTCAAAAAGAGAAATAGTAAGAAGAACGAAATATACTTGTTTGACTAGAAAGGGAGAAAAAATAAGCATAAAGAGGACGCGGTGGCAGCTGAGTGGAAAGCTCCGAAGATGATGTGGATGACAGCCACCGAGGAAAGTTTCCTCAGAGCATCCACGCTGTGAATATGCGACCAATAGAGGGGGATCCAGTATTGACGAGAGTCAAGAGCGGCAACAGAGCCATGAAGCTTCCTGAGCTCCCCCATCCTTTGACTCGTGTTACCTTGCGTGAGCACCACTCCTGCACCCGGGCGCTGGACCCGGTGGCCACACACGGGTCCAGCCTTGCCAACGGAGCTACATCCAGAGTGGGAGGACCGAGGTCCTCTATGATTACGAGGAGCATTCGACGAGGACCAGTCCCCCACCCCGGGCCACCTCTGTGCTGGCATCGATGGATGGATGAAAAAACGCACCCATTCTTACTTTCCGTTCATTCGTCCCGTTCAGGATAAACCCATTCAAATATCTTTATGTATAAGTGAGGGTGCGTATCATGAGAATTGCCTGACTATTTGTCATAGAATTTCAGTAAAGTATGTTTCATTTCCAAAGTTCTGAGGAAAATTAACTTTTGTCCTTTCTTTATAAGGTTAAGTATATGAGGCATGTGATATTATGAAATAATCGTTAGCTTCAAATGCTTTGTCTGGGGAACAGATATTTAGAAGGAGCTTATTTCTATATTTATATTTATATTTGCACACACACATACGTACATGTTATTCGATAATATATTATATATATATATGTGTAATTTTAAAATAAAAAATAAAAAATGTTATGGTATATTGTAAATGGTACCAAGCAGTTGTTGCAACTCACTATCATGGTTGTGCCACAAACTAAACAGGTTTCATTCAATTGAAAACACACATGAAGTCCTCCGCACCATGATAAAATATTTTCAAATTTGGTTGATTGGTTGATTGGTTTATTTTACTTTATCTGTAATGAACCCCAAAACTTATTCAAGATACACCAGAGATGTTAAAAAATCTATGTATGCTGTTTAATTATTCTTTTTTATCTTTCTCTTTTCTTTGCAATTGATAGTTTCAAAAGCATATGATGATCTCTTAGTTTTGATGACACATATATATATATATATATATATATATTTGATATTACAAAATCATTGAATCTTAAAATTAATTGAGAATATATTTACAACACATATATTAACTTAACTATGTAAATTACAAAAGAGCATTGTAACTTATTCTATTTTAATTTTTTTTGGGGACATATATAAAAACCAAGTATTCCATTCTGATTGAATTTTAATTTAATTTTTATATTGGGTATATATTTTCAGTAATTACAGCATTTTTTGAAAGGCTTTTTCAACTGAATTATGCAGAGTATGTATAAGCCCTATGATATGTAGACTGTTTTTGGATGCCTACCAATACACGATCCTTTTGACACTCCGTGTTTTTGTGCCTAGAGGAATGATATATGTGATTTTCAATACATACAATTATCTTTTAACATCTAAAAAATAAACTACAGTGATGATATGTGGGTTATCCATTGAAAGCTGTGATTTTAAAAAACAAAGACCGAATCTTATTATATATACTAAATTATTTGCTGGTGATTACTATTATAATATTCCATCACCACGCCACATCACGGCTGAAACGATGGTGCCAAAGACCCAATAGGTGGTCAGCGAATCCCTAAACAGTGAAGAGCAGTACGTGTAAAACCATAACCACACACATATCCGTATACCCGACGGGGAGATGTACAGGGATGGGGGAATACGGCGAGAGATGGTTGTTCCGCGGGCATGGAGACTCATTGCCGCGGGCATGGGGGACTCATTACCGCTTGCTAGAACTCAGCGTGAGGGACAGGGAAAACTTGTTGGCCACTCCAACCCCTTAAAGTGCAACCCAAGCACTCCATACCGGTTTCGTTGTGTGCCGTCGCTGGGCTCGCCTTCCTCGTAGGTTGTCTGTCTCGTTGTTCGCAAGGTCAGCTTCCGTTGTTTGTGGTCATGCCTCCCCCCACCGTCTCTCGCTCTGGCTCCCCCAAGCACTCTTCGTTGTACGTAGTCGACAGTGTCTTCCGTGGCTGATTGAAGTTGTGTTTGGAGGGTCTTGGCTAAGGAAGTGAAGTCCAGTCGGTACGGTGCGTCGCGTTGCATTGCGGAATGACTATGGCGAATGTGCGTGCTGATAGTCTTTCGGGGCTCGTAGGAGCTTCGATGTAGGGCTATCTAGCTTCCTGGAGGATTTTTGTCTGCTTAGGGATCTTACCTCTCACTCGAGGGGAAGGTTTTCGGCGTTTGGGCCACCTTGCCCCGTCCGTGGACGCTATGCTTGTGACGTATGCGTAACTCTTGCTCATAGGGATTGGCCGTCGGACACCTGCTTGGGCTGTTTAAAGGTTGCTTTCAATGGATCTGTAACACTCTCATGCCCTCAAAAATAACCGCTCGCCACGGCTTGCGTTTCTGCAGCTACGGTACCATTCTTGAACACTCTGTAGTATCCACGACGGTATTGCATAGCCTTTGCACCAAGTAATGCTCCTGCAGGCTGATTTCAAAGTGGTCGAGCACGGCACCAGTGCCAGAGGTGAGATCGACACATTCGAGAGATTTTGAGAGTGGGAGAGATTTGTGCAGTGACTAAGTAGAAGTGACTGTAATGGCGGAAAAGCTAGCGGGCATGATCCTGCATGCAGGCGGAGTCAACTACGCGCATGTTCCGTCGTCGCCACCACTCGAGAGCGGTCGTATCGCTGAGGAAACCGTGACATGTGAGAAGGCCGCGGAGGATTCGTGCGATATTATTGCAGGGACGCCGTCAGCGTGCGGTGCTGTCGGACACTCAATTCAGGTTGACATCGTCGTTTGGTTTGGTATTCGATTTTAGCTCTGTTTGCGCAACGATTGCTGTGTTTTATGATCGTTGAAGCATCGGTTCAAACGTTTGATGGAGGGAGTTTTTCCATAGGTTTCATCAATGTTTGATCTGTACTCTAGGGTTTTGATTCCTTGTCAGGGATCTCAGCTCTGAAAATACTGAGCCTTTCCCTGCTCCGGGGACAGTTCTTGCTATGGAAGAGTAATTTGTGAAGCGGAATGTTTTGCATTTAGCGAGCACTCTTCGCAACTTCGAGCTCATGGTTTTTTTTATTTTTTATTTATTTTTTACCTTTTCCTTCATGTTTTCTTCGCCCTTGTGATTCAGTCTGCGAAGAAGAGAAGTCTTTCTCACAATGGTTCATCTGGAGACGATTATTGCAAGCGACTACGGACACCGCACTTGGTCATGCGCAAAGGTCGAGTTGGATGTCATACTCCTTATGCGGTATGTGACGACATGATTTTTTTTCGCTTGTGCGTTGTGTTTATGGGTCTGATATTCTGCATGTAAAGCATCTGGTGTCTTTGTGTCTTCGCGCATATGTGTTTATACAGAGGTATGTAGTTGTACAATAAGGAAAGCATGCAAACTCTAGAGAGCAAGGTTGGGTGTACCTGCTGAATGTGATGGAGTTGATTCAGGTTTGTATGTCAACACCGTGTATGCGCACGAGTTCGTGTGTCAACGGAGCTGTTCAGTCTTGGGAAGACCTCCCTTGTCCCCTGTCTGTGTTGCACACGAAAAAGTCGAGTTTTGGACATTCAACCTTCCCATATCGGACATCATGGTTCGATGGTGCCGCCGACTCTATGTCAAGTTGCTTGCTCATTTCTGGTGGAACACCAGATGAATCAATGCGGGATTTCGAGCTGCCAGATGAAATTTACGCGGATTCTACATGTGCTTCACTGCATAATGAGTTTGAATCTGGCAATGGGTATGTTCATGTGTCTGGGAAAGACGTTGTACAATGTGATGACGATATATATAGTGAAGGTGAGTCAGGTTTGTCGGATCAAGTTGATGGGCCCAGGAAACAATCGAACAACGAGGTAGATAGAAGTCAGTGTCCCCCAAGTTACCCACTTATTGAGAAGTTAGTGTCGCCTGTGCCGGAAGGAACCGAAGAGTATGAAAACATCACGAGCATGTTTGTCAAAGGTCTGGGGAAGTTCGGTTCCGACACTATTGTTACAAATATATATCGGGATACTAGTTCTCGAGGACAAGCACGTCAGCAAGCCTTCCAAAAATTGGTAGAAGCAACGGAAAAGGCTCGCGGAGATGCGAATGTACGCTTTGCCTGGCATGGTACTAGTAAGGCCGGTGTGTCTGGGATTTTTCTTCATGGATTTGGACAACCCAGGACACCAAAGAACGGCTCTGCTTATGGCGTAGGAGTGTATCTCGCACCAGAGGAGCGCTCACACGTCAGGTGAAACCTTGTGCTTATAATATTCGGTTGTAGAATATCATGCAAAACTAGTCAACACGTCATATTCTTGGGCCTTGGCTTGACATGCTATCATGTTTCTCCCATGACAGAAGTGAGGTTCAAGTTCGAGTAAAGATCGGTGGATTCTGCTGAAAAGTTTATTGAAGTTTTGTATCAGAGGTTTTACTTCGTGTGTGGGAACGCAGCGCTGTGTACGCAGATAATGACGATAGCGGTGAACAGCACGTAGTTTTAGTTCGGGTGGTTCTAGGGACTTCTGAGCTCGTAAAGCAAGGGTCTGATCAATTCCACCCTAGTAGTGAGAAATATGACACAGGTGTGGACGACCTGGTTAGTCCGAAAAGATGGATCGTGTGGTCCACCCACATGAACACACATATCCTTCCGTTGTATGTTGTCAGCTTCAAGCTTCCTCCTCTCTGGCATAGTAAGTATCATCACTCTAACAGTCTTAATTAGATTTTTCGAATTATGTTTCTGGTTAAAAACATCTTCGGAACCTAACTTTATAAGTATGTGCCAAGTGCCCACGGTAAACCCAAGGGAGAGGCTGTCGGACTTTTTCAATCCGCTCGAGTGGGTCTGAGCTCAGGACGTTGTAAAAGCAGACCTGAGGACATACCACTCAAGCTTTCACCAAAAGGGCTATGGTACAGTTTTGCAATGTCTGCTATGGCAGAAAAGTGACAGGTTGTTGGTATTTTAGTCTTGTTTATGGATTGGAATTGAGATGTGGGTTATGTGGTCAGAAATGATGTCAGCGTTTCATGGAAAGAAGGCTTCTGCAATTTGTCGCTTAGCTTCAATCAAGCGGCACTTTACAGCACGGCAGGTCAGTATTACTTTCGTAATACGCACTTTATGCCTTACTCCTGAAAGTCGAGTGTCTCCATATTAGATTTTAGACTGACTTGAGGATGTGGGTTCCTTTCAGCTAGTTAGAGTTTCTATAATGGTTATGATCTACTGTTTGGTTACACTACCTGTAGCTCGTGATTTTGTAAAGAGAATATTCGAAGTTGGTTTTTCACGAAGAACGTACTGCACGCCATATGTCATTGACTTTTGTGTCAGTCAGTTGAATGAGGAATTTGAAGTCTAAATGTGTTTTAGTGCAGGAATCTCAGGTTTCAGAGAATAGGACGGGCACTTGCTCGTCATCCAAACAGGGCCCAACCTCACCGGCCATTTCGTTTCCAGATCTTTTCTTCCTCCTCACGCCGCTTCTACATCCAAACAGCCTTCAATATTTAAGAAATTCGTATCAGGAATTTCAGGTAGCAACACACATCCGAAAGATTATCTGTAAGACACACTTCATGATTATCTGACACCGACTGATGAGATTTATTTATTTATTTATTTATGATAGGCTAAGAGACTTCCTCGCTCAGAACTTATTCAACACGTGCGAGACGAAGTTGGAGCTGACCGGTTACTCCATGCAATCAAATTGCTCCAGGGTTCTCAGGTAGCTTATCATGCTGTTTTATCCTCGAACATAGTAATCAGGTATTATTCCGGGAGGTAGTTAATCTCGGGGCTGATTGGTATGTTTTTCGCGCATCTTCGACATCATCATCATTATCTCATCAGACTGATCAAAATGCCATTCTGATGATTTGGAATGATATATCCAATTCAAGTCTCACGAACAAGGTCAACAGTATGAATGATTTCCTGCAATAGAGAATCACATCCAAATGAAATTTATTGAAAGCATTATGGGAAAGTCAATTCTTGTGCTGTGTACAATTCGATCGAGTTCTGCAAGTTATGTAGGTTATCTGATCCTAAGGGTAGTTGGATCAAATTCGTCAGATTTCTAGGGAGCAACGAGTTGGTATAACCGAAAACCCCGCAGCAATTTGAAGGTCTACAGGGTTGCTAGATAGTGCTGGAGCTACGACAACCCATGAAGCAAGGTGAGTTTATACTATCCTTTGCTAAAAACTCATGTTTGTCTGAGCGAATATTTTCATATTCTCCCGCTTATGACAGAGAAACATGAAATATAGATAAATTGAAACTGTAGGTCACTTCCCTGTCTTCTGCTGCTATTGTGCTTACGTTACACTAGTTCTCCAGGTTTATGGCTATCAAAAGTATGTCGAGATATGGAAACAGGCTTAAAGGAATCACTTGAACGTAGTTAACTTTTCAGACATTTCTAATTTTACTCTGCACTACTGGGAGAAGATGATATCTAGGAATAAAGTACACCTTGTCGTTGTTGTAGTGGAACATTTACACTTTCACTTATTTCCTATCATGCTATAAGACGAATTCGAATATACTTTTAACCCCTGAAACTCTCACTAATTTTCGGTTTGTGTTTCTCTGTTGTCTTGTGCAGGTAAGTTTAGGCATCAGAGCATACGCTCTGGGTTGTTTTAGTCAGAGAGTCTTGTATCCAGCTTTTTCTGCCTGTCGCTGATGCTTTTCCTGTCTAGGATCTATCCTTCAAGGAACCTCGTCTCATTCAGGGAGTAGCTAAGACACATGTTCTCCTCGTTTAAGTTAGAACCCACTAAAGCGGGTGGGTTGTTAAGCAGGGTCAGAGTATTACACTGTTGAGCTGTTGTGGTTTAGGTTCTAGTTAGTGGACTAGAATTTTCCCCTTGTACACTTGTCTAATACATAATCGTTCTTTGCCAATTGCTGTTGTTTATAGCGTCTCCTTTTACGGACACTGTTTATTAACTAGGTTTTCTGTTACCAGCTGGTCGGTTTTTTGCTGTCATAAGTTGTCAAAGGAGTTGATAACTACGTCTGCCATGTCTTGACCCATTGGATGCGGTTTATTTTCGGTAAATGTAGCTACAGTAGATCATGTCATCCGATCCGCTCTTAACCCAGTCCTTGCTTCGACCATATTCATTCGTTCTGACTAATGTGGGTAACTAGGCCACATAATCGAGATAGTGTATGTGCAGTGTTTTAATTACCTGGCGATTTTGATTCTCATGTTGAACTTCAGTGCTGATATGGTAGAGTGCCGATCACTGGCCCTAATCCCAATGGCTAGGGCGAATGCACCCCCAGCCTGAGACCTGGGCGGACTCCGTTCGTGCATCCGTCCAGCTTAGCTGGGAAGCTGGGCAGCCATGCCAACCTGCCCCCCGGGTCCAGCTGAGCTGGGCGAAGCAGGGTCGGTAAACAGTCCGGGCCCGCGGAGGTGTCCGGCGGGCTCAGATGCCCATAACCCCAGCCCTGACCGGCGGAACCTATAGCCCGCCGGCCAGATCCATGGTTTATGATACTTATTAAAAAAAATCATAGCTCTAGCCCTTGGCGGGCTATGGATTTTATGAAAAGAAATCATTAATTGAAATCATAAAAGGAAATTGTGTAACAGACTGTTATACAAAACAGTGCTATTTTAAAAATAGGGATAAATTTTTAACACAACAAAAAAAAATTTGTCGATGAATTTGAGTGTACGTGATTTTAAAAAAAATTTAAAACTTAAAAGTTGTATGTGTAGTGCTACTAAAAAATAAAAGCATAATATAAATTATTACTGTAATAGTTCAGAGATGTTTTTATTTTTTAAAAAATTGAACTTGTACATGGTTTCTAATATGAAAATACACAAAATTCAATTAGAAATTTTGTGAAAGCATATGAATCATAAAATTCTTCAATAAAAAATGCATAAATGTTTTTACAATATGTTAAACAAACAGGAACGCAAACCATACAAAAATCGTTTTTAAAAAATGTATTATACAATACAAGATATCCAACTACACATAACACTGCATGCCGTTTTATGTTTATACGAAGTGAGGTGAAGTGCTATGCCTCCTTCGAATACACATCTGCATATACCCCTTCTTGTGTTTGATAGATGCAATTAGATTATGACCTATATGACCACTCCGAGAAGCCTGGGTGTTGTTGGTGTATACAATTACAGGAGATGAAAGGGTATAGATTTTGTAGAGTTTAAATTTTCTTAATCTCACACCCCGGACTACTCATACTCTAAATACATGATTTCAAGCGAAAGGACGGCCCTTGCTCCTGAAATTAGTGAAAGTGATGACCGTTGCAAGATCGCCGTAAGCGGAAGTGTCTAGAACCTTGTTCACAATAGATTGCGAAGCATTCAACTTGGTTGTGTCTACAGAAATCAATGGTCGCCAGGAAGAAGATCACCTATAGTAGTCCAATGTCAAGTGGCACAATCACATCTCTCTTGATTGCAGTCACTCCCATGTACCCGTGTCGCTATTAGAAAAGACAGCACTCAAAGTGGAGTTGATGACTCAATGGTCGGTGCTATTTCTGTCAAGTAACACTTGTCAATCAGTAGTAGATTAGCCCTAAATCATGCCTGTAATTCAAGAGTTAATTTAGGCCTTATCCCTTTGAAACAGAGTTGATGCACTTGTAGTACAGAGCTCCACGTAGTCTTATTTGCACAAGTCTACAGGCAATTAAGCAATTAAGTATAAAACATGCATCTGGTTGTAAGTTGATAATCATTCCTAATGGAATCATCAAGAAATTTGACATGGTAGCAGAGCAAGAGCTTCTTTCTGACGATCTTCTTTACGTTAGAATTCTGTAGAGTGTGTAATTTAGAATCGACTTCTTGCCACTCATCCTCTTGTGTTTTTTTTGATCACATCATGGATCTTAAAAAATACGGGTTCACGGAGAGACAAATTATTAGGCTCAATCAACTATCCCATGTGGACCGTCAAAGTCACGCAGATCTTGAAATTCAGAAGGTATGGCAATTTACAAAAACGGGTACATTGCGAAATGAAAAACAAATCGACACTTTTATTATGGTCATGACAGGCACAGTGACGAAGAAGATGGTAACAATAGTAAGGAGACATCAAGACAAGCCCTCCATACTCTAAGCTCACCTCAAGCGCAAGTTCGGTGGATCTGCCACTCAACTGAGCTCTGATCTTCGAACAAATTTGCAGAATCTGAGGACGGTGGACGACTTCGGCATTGAGGCTCATATGCTACAAGTTGATGAAATAGTTACCGACTTGGCTACGCTAAATAAGACTATCGACGATGACGTGCTCATCAAGATCGTTCTTCGAGGGCTACCCAAATCTTGGAACAATTTCAGGAGTAATTTCGATACGTAATTTGCTGCCAAACCTAAGATGTCCTGTTCTGAGTTTGAAATGTTTGTACAGGCCGAAGCACAGAATCATCTTGCAGATGACTCTTCTGAAGAGACAATTGTCGTGGCTTCAACAAATACCAAACAGAAGAAGACTCAATCCAGCAAGGAATCTGCAAAGGAGTCCAAGTCCAGGCGTGATCCAAAGGGATTTTCATCTTCAAAAGACTCTTCACGCAAAGGAGACATCAGCATATGCAAGTTCTGCAACCGCCATGGGCACACCGAGGAGAAATGTGCAGTCAAGGAAACAAATCACAAAATTCGCTATCTCACATTCGATCAGCTGAAGAGCGTGCAAAAGACCATTGCAAAATTTCAAGCCGAGCATAGTGTTGCTGCAGCACATGTTGCTACTAATCCTTCTGACTATGATTCAAGCAGTAGTGAAGACTTCGAAGGCAAACCGCCAGGAGAAATCTTGTTGCTATGATGGCTACTACTTTTGATGACAAATGGACCATCGATTCTGGTGCTAGCTCTAATGTTACCAATCATAAGATTTGTTTGTCGAAGTTACAGACTCCTACCTCAGTTACAATTGCCGGGGGAGATAAGTTACCTGTTAATGGCAAGGGTTGTATCTTTATCTCTGAAAATAAATTGGTGTCCAACGTATACTACGTTCCGACTATTAGAAATAATCTTCTGTTTGTGGGAAAGCTCGCAAATGACGGCCGTGTTGTTGTATTCACATCTGAAAACTGCTTGGTTCTAGACAAATTTGATATGACTAAAGTAGCTTTCTCAGGTTATCGCAATCCTCACAATAATCTGTATGTGATGGATCATATTGAACAATTTGCTTGTCAAGCTTCATTCGCATATGCTCGGTTGCTGCAGACAACCAGAACGCCATCAGAGATTCTATGGCACTGTAAGATGGGACATCCTAGCTTCGCTCGCTTGCATCACATGTCAAAACACAAACTGTGTTCTGGCATCTCTCAACTCTCATTAATAGATCAATTCTGTGAGAGCTATGCTATTGAAAAATTTTATAGATCAAAGTTTCCTAAACAGTCATCTACTACTACGACTAGGTCTCTACAACTAATACATTCTGACCTCTGTGGTCCTCTGCCTACTTCCTCCATTACTAAATCTAGGTATATTCTCACCTTCATTGACGATTATACCAGATATACTTGGATCTACTTTCTTCGAAGAAAATCTGAAACTTTTGACTGTTTTCAACATTTTAAACAACATACTGAAGTAGAATTCAAACAAAAAGTCGCTTGTCTAAGATTTAACCGTAGAGGGGAGTAAGCATCTCCTGAATTCAACAAATTTCTAAGTCGTCACGGCATCAAGAGAAATTTAACAACCGCTTATACTCCAGAGCAAAATGGTGTGGCAGAGCAATAGAATAGAACACTCATTGAAGTTGTTAGAAGTATTGCTGCAGAGGCATCACTACCTGTCTATCTATGAGAAGAGATCATACGGGCAGCCAACTATCTGCAAAATTGCACAACTACACAGGCACTTCATTTTTCTACACTTTTTGAAAAATCATATGGGCGAAAGCCTGATGTCAGCAATCTGGCGGTGATTGGCAGCCAGGCCATTATACACATTCCCATGGAGAAGCGGGTGAAGTTGGGAGCAAAATCGATAGAGGCTATATTTATGGGAAATGATGAGGAGTCAAAAACGTTTTGGTGTTACAATCCATCTCAAAGAAAAATGATCATAAGCCGTGATATTTCAGTAAATGAGTATAAACCAGGTAACTTTGGTGATCATGATTAACCTCTTGATGATCATTTCTTTTTTAACATCTTACTTGTGGATGTTGAAACTCACCATCAAGATGCTGTTCCCAACAAAGCGGAAAGAGCACATCATCCTGTTCAGCCAAAAGATGGAGAGCAACCAGCAGATCGACCACTTCCTGTACAACAGGCAGATAGTCAAGACTCGAGCACTTCTTCACATCAGAGTGAAGATTCATCAGCAACATCTCATCCGATTGTTCTAGACCGTGACATACAGGAGCCTGTTATACAGCCTTCACCAAATGTAGGCCGGTCCTCGAAGAAATACTATAACACCATCACAGTTTGAAAGATTTTCATCTCTACCTATCTTCCTGCGATCTATCACTAGTTGTTAAAGAGACTTTTGACTCTCTCTCTGAAGACATTAGCATCTCTTAAGCACTTGAAGACCCAAACTGGAGGAAGGCGATGTTGTCAGAGTTTCAATCACACGAGAAAAACAAAACGTGGTCATTGGTTGAGCTCCCCTCAGTCAAGAAACCACTTACTTGCAAATGGATACTTCGGATCATACCAGCTGTTCAAGACGACAAACCTAAACTAAAGGCGCGACTCGTAGCTCGTGGTTTTGAACAAACACTCGGCATCAATTATGCGGAGACATTTGCTCCGATGGTGAAATGGTCCATTTTGACAACAATCGTTTCTCTTGCTGCCTACTTTGGCTGGCCCATTCTGCATATGGACATTGTTATGGCTTTCCTAAATAAAAAAATTACAGGAAAATATCTATATGCGGCAGCCTGAAGGTTTCATTTCCAAAAGCAACAAACATCTCGTCTGCAAACTCAACCGCTTAATCTACGAACTCAATCAAAGTCCTCAAACCTGGTACACAGAAATCAACTCATACTTGCTTGCAACTTAGTGGTCCAGGAGTGATGCTGATTATAATTTATATTTTCTACGAGAAGGTTCTATTATAGTTATAGTTCTTTTTTATGTAGATGATTTCATGATCACAGGCAATTGCCCCAAGCGTATTGCTCAGGTTCAATCACTATGGGACAACTCCTATTTTTGGTCAACAGCCTCCCAGACTTAGCATATGTCGTTGGCTTGGTTAACAGATTTATATCTAGCCCCCATGATAATCATTGGCTTGCAGTCAAGCACATCCTATGCTATCTTAAGGGCACTCCCGACTATGGCATCTTCTACCAGCGAAGCTCGGCCCTACCTCATATGCGTCGTTTCATTCATAGTAATGCCATCACACAATTTGAAGGATACACCGACTCCGATTTGGCTTCGTGTAAAGACGCGCCGGAGTACCCATGGCTTTTGTTTTCACTTACAGGGGGAGCAATATCTTGGGCAACCAAAAAACAACCGACGGTTTTTCTCTCAACCACAGAAGCTGATTACAGGGCGCTTACTGAAGGAGCAAAAAAAGCAATTCATTTGAGCAGAATTATCAACGAGCTTCAATTGCCCAACACGGCAACTTCCAACATTGAGATTTGTTGTTCAGATAAGGATGTCACTTCAAATATTGAAGCTGCATCATCTCCCACAGAACTAGATGTCCATATCAAGTGCGACAATGTAAGTGCTATCAAACTAGCCAAGAACCCAGTCTTTCACGCAAGATCTAAACACATAGGATTGCATCATCACTATATCAGAGAGAGTGATTGAGAGGGACATTTTTGTATCTCACATAAGCTCTAGTGATCAAACCGCAAACATCTTGACAAAGTCTCTAGGTAGACAAGCATTCATCGTACACTGGGAAGAATTCGGCATTCAATCTGCGTCTAAATTGGTTTGACCAATTCTTATAGATCTTGTAGAGCACAATGATTACATCATCTAATTCTTGTGTTTCTACAACTCTCTACAAACCTATGCATAAAGTACTGAGCCTCATCTAGTGTTCAAAAAGATCTGTGCAAGTTATCTGGAAAACCATTCACTTCTTGAGCAGCCTCAGCTCAAGATCTATAATTACCAGGATGTCTTCCCACAACGACAACATAGTATTTACGTCTTCTTATTTAAGAGCATAAACTATGCTGCTGTATAGCACAAGATTTGGGAAGGATTTTATGGCCAAATGCAGGTTTTTTTTATTTTAAAGCTACATTTGGCTACTTAAAAGATCCTAATGGTGCTAGTATTGGTGCTAGTAGAGGATGCATACTAGTTTCTCTAGCAATTAAAAATTTGATTCAAAATGTTGGCTCTCTTATGCATAAAAAGGTTCTTTGGATCACCTTTAATGGTATCTATGGCAATTCTATAGGTATTGTCAACTTCTATACCTTTAACAAATATTAAGACAGCAACCAGATGTGGTTGGACCTTGTAGAACTACTACCTTCTAATATCTCTTACATCTTTAGTGGTGATTGGAATATAGTTAAATATATAAGAGATAAAAACCTCTTTTTATAAAAGAATCCTCACAAGGGACAAAGCAAATAATTGAAATTATTTCAAATCTCACTTCTTCTTTTTTTTAGATTTCTTCAAACATGTTAATCTTTTAAATTATTCTTCAAATAATAGAAGAGATAGGGTAGGTGTTCTTGCCAAGTTAGATAGATTTTATATCAATTCTTTTATATTATAAATTAATCAAATTCAAAGTTATTATATAAGAGGTGATTGTACTCTTTTTAATCATCTTCTTATTAAATTTTAGTTTCAATTCTAAAAATCTAAACTTAGACCGTCAAATTTTAAAATGAATATTTTTTATTTAGATAATTTTTAAGTTCTTTAACAAATTAATAAAATTTAATCTCAATACAATAGTAGAGGATCCTTCTTTCATAATATGAGAATTTTTATTTGTTTCTATAAGTCTTTTTGTAAAAAAAAAGCATTTTTGCATACAAGGCGGCACATTAAATTACAAGATCAATTACAAGGGGCCTACTTTGCTCTTTATGCAAATCTTCAAGACATTGGCTTACAAGCTCACTTTAAACAAGTTCAAGTATCCTTCAACCAACTTGAAGATTGATAATAAGAAAAAAAAATCAATATATACTCGGATTAAATAGAGACAAATAGGAGATAGTACTGACAAAGCTTTTTGTGGTGCGGCTAAAAATTATCATCCTAAATTCATTATCATGAAACTTAAAAATTTATTAGGTGAGCTATAAAGATACCCTCAAGATTTGAAAAATATATTTTTAAATTTTCTATTCTAATTCCTATAAAAAAAGTTCAAGGATCCAAAAAAATTATGGAAGCCATGATTACTTGCTTAATAATATCCCATGTTAGGTCATAAAGAATATGAATAAGGACTTATCTAAGTTATTTGTCATATATAAAATTAAAAAAGTTATTAAATATATGGCTAAAAGCAAAGAACTTAATCTAATTGGAGTTGATATTGAATTTTTTAGACCTTTTGGTATATCATTAGTAATGACTATATTTCTATAATTAATAGTTCTTTTCCTAAAAGCCAATTTTTACATAATATTATCAAAAGCCACATTGTTTTGTATATAAAAGAGATAACAAAACAAATTTGGGCAATTAAAAGCCTATTACATTGTTGAACACATCCTATAAGATCTATACTAAAGCCATTTAAAAAAAACTCCAAGTAGTTCTTATGGAGGTTATTTATTTGAATCAAACCATGTCCTTCTTTCTAAGTTTTATCTTAGATAATGTGCTTGTCACTCAGTAGACCACAAATTAGACCAAAACTTCAAAACAATCCCTTCTTCTTTTAAAAATCAATTTTTTTAAAGCTTGTAACAAAGTCTCTTGGGACTTTATATTTAAGCTTTAGAAAAACTTGATTTTGATGAATTCTTTCATTATATGATTAAAATTAGTCTCCAAGGTGTAAGCACAATAGTTGGAATTAATAGAACTTTTATTAAATATTTTCTAATTGAAAGAAAAGTGAGACAAGATTGTCCTTTGATACCATATCTTATTATATTTGTTGTTGAAATATTTAATATTATTATTTATAAAGCAATCAATCAATACCATTTATAAGATATTTATATTCTTAAGAGTCCAAATTAGCAAGTTATTAGCCAATACATTTATAATTCTACTATTATTGTTAAAAGAAAAGAAGAAACTCTTTCTTCTAGATTCAAATATTTTCATAAGATCTTGTCCTTGTTAAAGAATCTTTGTTTATGGACTGTATGGATCCAAAGAAATAAGTTTGTCTTTAAAAATAAAATATGGTATAAATTCCAGACTAGAAGCTTGGTTTGAAATAGTCTTATTAAATATGAAAAAATTTATTAGAAATTTGTCAAAAAGTAACTAAGAAAATATCTACAACATGAATCTTTCTTTCTCAAGAGTTGGAATAACTTATACTTTGTTCTAGAAATAATAAAGTAATTAAATAGAATTCTAAAATATCTTAGTGTGGTATAATTTTATACAAAAGTGTAAATGAATTCACTTTAATAGCTATTTTTTGTATTCTTAGCTCTAAGTATAAGATATTAAATAATTTTTTGTATTTTTTCCACTCTATTAATGCATTAAGTATATCTTGTCTTATGTCAAAAAAAAAAAATCTAAAAAAAATCTTAAAAAAATCTTTAACAATAGCTTGATTAGGCCTCTTTGAAACAATAATTATAAGAATAATGAATGATAGGTTCTTCACTTGACCTATTTCAATTAGAAGAATGAGTTCATTGGATTTTAGAGTCTTGATACCAACATTGTCAATAGCCTATTCTTTCCTTATCTCAAGAAGATCTTGAATGTATTTTATAAATAATATTATAAATTCCAAGAATGTCTAAATTAAATATCATATGGCCTCCAATAGGGAAAGAGATCTTTGTACCATAACAAGAAACTTCAATTTTTTATAGATGTTGATTGACTAAAAGAATCTTAAGATTCAACTTTTATTCTAAAGATGGTATTAGAAAAAATAAAGTATTCAAGCTAAAATCAATGATTCAATGGTTGGTATTATTTTTATCTAGTAATACTTGTTAATTAATAATAGACTATTCTTAAATCATACTTCTAATTTAAGAATTAATTTAGATTTTATTCCTCTAAAATAAAAATAAATGCACTTGTAGTACAAAATTCTATATAATCTTAATTGCACAAGTTTATAAGAAGCAATTAAATATAAAATAGGCATATAGCTGCTTTTGATTAAAAGTTGATTATTATTCCTAATTGAATCATCACAAAATTTCACAATCATGAGAGTAGAATTCCATTCAAAATTGCAAGAATCTATCACAAATATAAGATCTATTTCAATAATTATTTAGTTAATATGGATAAATAAAAGTAGGTTAATTTGATAATATCTTATAGAATAGCTTCATAGAATCTTCATAGATGCGGATTCACCTTTATACATGTCTATAGGTGATTAGTAGGTTAGAAACTTGGCCAATAAACTAGCCATGTGTTGCACATGTTAGTAGCTTGTGAAACAAGCTAAGTACATGGTGTACATGTAAGAAACTTGTCTTGTAAGTTTGATATGTATCTTGCAAATTGGACACGTGTTGGACGTCATATAAAATACCGCCATATAATTCTCAAGTAGATAGTATATATAGAAACAAGAGTGAAGCCTTCTTTACTCTTGTCAATGCCTCTTTTATTCTTAGTCTTGTTTCAAGAGTCTCTAGTCTTCTTGTCTTTGATAATAGCTATTCTAATTTTAATATTATTCTATTTTTAAGTGATTTTTTATTCTTTTGAGTGACACAAGAGTATATTAAAATTTTATTTTTTTATGATTCATGTCCTTGATAGTTTGACAAGAGTGAGGATTCATTATTCTTATTTTGTAATTAAGAAATAAATAGATTACTCTATTTCTATTACTGCAGTTGAAAGTTACAAACTATCTACTTTTAAATTAACATTCTTTACTTTCTAATCTTGATTTTTTCCTTGAAAGAAAGTGAATCATCCTTCTTTGTAGAAATTTTTATTTGATACTAGAAATTACAAATTATCCTCTTTTAATTCAAATTGTAGAATTATTAAATTATCTAAAATAGAAGAAAAGACTATGGATGCCACACTTAGCAGATGTAAAAATAAAATTTCAACTATTGTAAATCTTTAAGAGCTTGTCAATACTCTTAGGATAAAAATTTCACAAATGCCAATCATAGAAGCACTATTTCTGGAAGTTTAAAGCTTATGCCAAAAAGTTGTACAGTTGAGGGAAGTTAGTAAATTGGCCTTATAATCAAATCTACAAAGTTTTGCTTTTATAAGCATGAAAGAGGCAAAGATTAATATACTTGAGAAGTTTGATGGAACAAGATTAAAATTTTGAAGATTTTTGCAACAAGTCAAGCTATATCTAAAGTTACATCCTTTCTAATATTTTAATGGATTTACTCAAGTTAGATTCTTAGACACACTTCTATTTAGAAGTACTCTTTTATAATTTAGACCTTTGATGGAAAAAGATTCATGACTTCTCTATGATTTGAATTCATTCCTTGAAGTATTTATGGCCATATTTGGAGAAAATGATTGAAAAAAGGTAGCAGAAACCAAGCTCTTATCTTTGCAACAAAGATCATGATCAACCACAATATATATTACAAAATTCCAAAACTTTATTTATGATGTGGAATAGAACAACAAAGCTCTTATTAATCAATTTTATTATAGATTGAAGGATAATATCAAAGATTTTTTACTAACAATGTCAAAAATAAATTTTTTGGAATAATTTATTACTCAAGCCATTATATGTAACAATTGATTATTTGAAAGGCATTAAAAACATAGATTTAGTTGAAGAAGAATAAGTCAATTGATAATAGTAACTCCTAAGTTTTCATAAATTTATTTAATAAAGTCAAATCCAAAACAAATTGATGCCCTATATTTTAAATTTTTCACCAAACACAAAAATATTTGACGTTGTCAAGAGGATTTATGCTTATATTGTAGAAAAGCTAAGCACATTGCTCAACATTATCCAAAAAAGCAACGCAATTACAAAATAAAGAGTATGGTTATTAAAAAAGATAATGTGTTGAAAAACAAGTTTCTCTAGCTATAATAAGGATTGTGCGACTAGAATCATATGTAACATCTTATAAAGGTCATGTTTTTTCTTTAGATTTTTCACCTTGTTTTACAATAGATGTATTTTTAGGACCTAAAAATTACAAATTCTTTACCTTATTAAATTCAAGAGCCTCAGTTTATTTTATAGACAAAGACTTTGTCAAAAAAGAAGAAATATCTCTAGTCAAGAAAATCAAATCTATCTATATAGAAGTCATAGATGGTCATTTGTTGTCTTTTGGAGATGTTACCTACAAGACTATTTTTTTAGATGTAATAATTAAGGGATATAATAGCGCAATAATATTTAATGTGATTAGATCTTCTTCCAATCTAATTATTTAAAAATTATTGTAATTAAAATAATATAATCTTTAAATAGATTGGACTTCTTATAATCTTGATTTTTCTTGTAGTTTAATCCAAAAATCTATTAGTCAAGTAGATATATATAATCCTAGTACATTCAAATTCTTATTAATAAGTGTAAAAGCTTTCATACATATGGCAAAAGAAAAATCATCTTTTTTATATATGCCAAATCCATTTCAAATATTAAAAGGACTACAAGTGGTATTCTTAGCCAATATCAAGACTTTCAAGATGTTTTAAAAAAAAAAAAAACACAAATATTCTTTCAGAGCATTGATCTTATAATTGTTCAATTAATTTTCAAGATGGAGTTCAACCACCATTTGGATCAATCTATAGTTTATCATAGAACGAGTTGGTTGTATTGAAAGAATATATTGATGAGAACTTGGTTAAAAACTTCATACACAATTCAAAATCTCCAGCAAGATCTCCTATCTTATTTGTCAAGAAAAAAGATAAATTGTTGCGGATATGCATAGATTATCAAAGACTTAATAAGATTACCATCAAGAATATGTATCCTTTATCTTTGATTTCAGGACTTCTTGATCAATTCAATCAAGCAAAGATTTACACAAAAATAGATCTGTGAAAAGTATATAACTTGATTTGCATCAAAGAAGGTGATGAATAGAAGATTATATTTTGAACTAGGTATGGGTATTTCAAATATAATGTCATGCCTTTTAGACTTACAAATGCACCAACTATTTTTTAACATCTTATGAATGATATTTTTTGTGAATTTCTTGATGATTTTTTTGTCTACTATTTAGACAATATTTTGATCTACTCTAAGAATATAGAAGAATATGAACTTCATGTTTGTCGTGTATTATAAAAACTTAGAGATGCAAGACTATATGCTAAGATAAAAAATTATATATTTCATACTATTCAAATTGACTTCTTAGGATATATCATTTTGAATGATAGTCTCAACATAGATCTTAACAAAGTCCAAAAAATCATAGACTGAAAGATTTTAAGAATAATAAAAAATTTGCAATACTTTTTGAAATTTGTCAATTATTATCAAATCTTCATTAAGAATTTTTTTCAAGTTGTAGTTCTACTTACATACTTAATTTATAAGGACAAATTTGAGTGGAGTAAAGAAACAAAAGCATCATTTGAAGCTTTGAAGACAGCTTTTACTTCTATACCAATCTTGTATTGCATCAATTTTTTTAAGATATTTTTTATAAAAATAAATGGATCAGACTTTATTTTTGATGTGATATTGTCACAAATGGGAATAGATGACAAACTCCACTAATAACTTTTTATTCCAAAAAAATTTCAATAACAAAAATTAACTATGAAATTCATGATAAAGAATTTTTTGTAATTGTGCATTCTTTTTAAGAATAGTGTTATTATCTAGAAAGTGCTTTTAATCTAGTCACCATATATACGGATGATAAGAACCTTAAGTATTTTATATCAACACGCATATTAAATTATCATCAAGCTTATTAGAATATGTTTTTATCAAGATTCAAGTTCATTATTACTTATTGGCTAGAAAAACAACAAGGTATGTCTAATGTCTTTTTTAGACATTCTTATCTTGTATAAAAAGAAAGAAATTCAACTTTTGATCAATAAAAAATGATCATCTTGAAGTTGAAGAAATTTTATCTTTCAGCAATGAAAATAATATTAACTATTGATTCAACTTTTTTCAAGCAAGTCCAGTCAAATATGTCTTCAGATTCTCTTATTCATGATATTAAGAATAATTCATCTAAGTCTCATAACACTTCCAAGTTTAAATTTAAGAATGATCTATTCTATTTCAAAGGATGCCTATATGTTTAGAAAGATAAAACACAACTACGTACTCTTTAAGCTCGCCACAACTTCCCTGCAGCAAGACATTTTGGATATAATAAGACTTTGAAACTAATATCAAGAGATTTTTGATAGCCTCAAATGTGGAAAGCTACTAAAAAGTTTGTACATTTGTGTCACATTTATTCAAGATTAAAAACTCCTCATTATTGACCTTACAAACTTCTTTCATTATTACCTATACCAAAACAACCTTGATCTTTTGTTTCTATGGATTTTATTACGGATCTTTCAAATTCAAGTTCATATGATTTTATATTTGTGATTATAAATTATTTTACCAAGATGGCATATTTTGTACCATATATAAAATCTATCATAGATGAAGAAACAACTAAATTCTTCTTTGATAATATCTATCGCTATCATGGATTACTAAAGGATATTATATCAGATAGAAGGACACAATTTGTATCAAGATTTTGGAGAATTCTTTTCAAAATATTGAAGGTGGATATAAAACTATCTTCAGCTTTCTACCCTCAAACTAATAGACAAATGGAACTAATAAATTAAGTTTTGGAGCAATATTTAAGATGTACTATCAACTATCATTAAGATGATTGGATAATTCTTTTTCTATTGGCAGAGTTTGTTTATAATAATTCAATATATTTTTCTATTCAATAAACTCCATTTTTTGCCAATTATAATTATTATCTATAATTTGATACTTTAAATTTTTAAAAACTAATAATTATGCAACAAAAGATTTGGCGAATTGATTGTTAGAGCTATATGCAATAATAAAGATACAATTAAAGGAAGCTTAAGAACAATAAAAGATCAATGCAAATATTTATCATAAAAAATAGTCTCAATTCCACATGGGCAATAAAATATAGTTACTTTGTTGTAATATCAAGACTATTTATCTTTATGACAAGCTGGATTATCATAGACTTGAACCATTTCAAATTTATGAATAGATTAATCCAGTTACTTATCGATTATATCAACCAAAATCTATAAAGATCTATCATGTATTCTATGTATCACTGCTTGAGCTATATAAGACAATGGACAAATAAAAAAGAAGACAAATGCCATTGCTTCCTATAGAAGTAAAAAACAATGAAAAATTTAAAGTAGTAGAAGTCTTAAATTCAAAGCAACGTCAAAATCAATTGGAATATCTTCTATATTAGCGCAGATATGATATTAGTGAATATACATGGGAGCCATCCAAAAATCTAGCAAATACATTAGCAAAAATCAATGCATTTTATTGATAATATCCATCAAAATCAAGATGAAGAGTCAAAAAAATCTTTCAAAGATCAAAGCATGTGGTAATATAATTTGGCGCATCCTAGATTTCTTCAACATGTAATCACTGCTCCTTGTAGAATTTGTTTCTAGAAGAGGAGATAATATCACAGATATAAGATCTATTCCAATAATTGTTTAGTTAATATAGATAATTAAAAATAAATTAATTTAATAATATCTTATAGAAAAGCTTTTTAGAAGCTATATAGATGCAAATTCAATTTTATACATATCTATAAGTAATTAGTAGGTTAAAAACTTGGCCAACAAGCTAGCCACATGTTGTATATATTGGTAGCTTATAGAACAAGCTAAATACATGGCATATATGTAAAAAACTTGTCTTGCAAGTTTGACATGTATCTTATAAATTGGACATATATTGGACGTTGTATAAAATGCCGCCACATAATTTTTAGGTAGATAATATATATAGAGACAAGAGTGAAGCCTTCTTCACTCTTGTTAATGCCTTTTTTATTCTTAATCTTGTTTCAAGAATCTTTAATTTTCTTATTTTTGGCAATAGCCATTTTAATTTTAATATTATTCTATTTATAAGTAATTTTCTATTCTTTTGAATGACAGAAGAATATATTGATATTTTTTTCTTTTATAATTCATGTCCTTGATAAAACCAAAAGGTGGTGCAATATTTTATGAATATGTTAATAGTGGTAAGTACAAGATGAATTTAAATGAAAACTATCACTCCAACAGAAATTTTGGAAGTTCTTACTAGATTACTTGCAATGCATAAAAAAATAAATTCTTATCTAAAAATTCAAAAGAAATAGAAGATTTTAAATATTTGGTAATAAATCTTCATATAGTTCATCAGCAATATATAAGTTCAATGACAAAGAAAGATCTAGATTTCTCACTATGGTCGCTTTTGTGATTCAAAAGTATATTTATCTGATAATATATCTTGCAACACAAAATATCTTTTAGAAATGCTTGAAATAATAAAATAATTTTTTAATGAAAGATTTGGTATTAATACTTATATTGGTAGTGTAATAAATTAATTTCCAATATTGAGATCTGAGGACTTATTCAATTTGAAAAAGCTTAGTAGATGCTATTGACAAAAGCGAAGTAACCTCATAAAGTTGAATTTGGCTCGTTATAAGAAGATGAAATATTTTTGAAAATTATATTAAATTCCTTAGAGAACACATGGTGGTATTTGCTTCAAATATCAAATCATTTATACTTGTCAATATCCTATACAATTCACATGGATTATCATAAGTATGTGCAATATCATGGACTTTCAAAACCTCCAAAAAATCATCCCAAATTGCTATCCACACTACAAAGGTGCAAATTATTGGTAATATGTTTGCAATCATAACCTTCTTCATTACCTTGCACCGGCAAATAAACTTATCTAGAGTAGTTTCCTTGACATGACATCAATAAATATGAAGAATTATAAATAATATGAGCTTGTAAACAAATACACAGTAATATCCTACTCAAAATGCACTACCATTGCAAACCTCTTTTACAATAAATATATGATGCTAGTTATAGCAAATCATACAAATACATGTCTTTAACATTTGTTAAACATTTCCTCTACATAAATTGATGTATTGAAGGATACAAATATAGAAATTACTTATTGCACAATCTCATAAATGTTAGTCACAAGATTTTGTGAAATCTCCTTAATCTAGCTCTCAACCTTCTCAATGTACTTGACTACATCTATTCCATCCTTACCATGGCAAATATTATTGCAAATAATTATCAATACAGCTACAAAGAAAATAAGCAGCTCGTACTTCTTCCATTTCAATTCTATGAAAAAAATGTATAAATAAGTTTCATTAGAATCTTAAAAGAATTTCAAAAATAGATAATAGAATATTTGAGACTTCCTTATTGAATCTATAAATATAACTCTACTTAATTTAAAATCTAGATGGATGGAAATTTTATAAATTATGCAAGGAATATTAGTTAATGATCTAAGAACAACCTCCATTCTAGCAAATATTATTAAGGAAGGAAGGAATATTAATTAAGAGATATCAAACAACTAGAATATATCTATATATAGAATATAAAAAGTCAAGAGTGACTTACTAACTTAATAGATATGGCAAATTTAATGGTTACATAGATTGGTTTGAGATTAGCACTTAACTTGCATTTATCTTATTCACAATTAATCTTGACTCACTTTGTTAATTAGTTAGGTTTTGGTACCAATTGTTTCTTCTTGGTTCTTCCAATTCTTGCACATAATTTGTGTAAACTTATTCTTATTAATTTTATCACTCTTTCCAATTTCTTCTTCTATCGAGATTGAAAAAGAAAGTGGTTCTAAGCCTTAAAATTTGCTCATATTCTTATATATTGTAGATTGGACCTGATTCTCCTATTAAGTGAGTAGAATTGCATTTACAAATGTATTTGATTTTTATTATTATTATTTTTTTTTATCTTTATGTTTTTTCTATAGATTTTTTTTTTTTTCAATATATATATATATATATATATATATATGTGTGTGTGTGTGTGTAAATATATATATATATATATATATATATATATATTTATTAAATTTTATTTGTTTATATAAAATGATTGTTTAAAAAATATTATTCATATATTTGAGAAAAAATTATTTTAAAAATAGTATATAAAATATTAAGATAGTATATAATAAACTAAAAGTGATATGTCTATTAAAATATTTATAGTTATACTTATTGATATAATTATAGTTAAAATTATTAATATAATTATCTTTTTGTATTTGATGTATAAAAAAAAAGAATAAATAAACTATTACATTTGTAAATTGAACCTTTATATATATATATATATATATATATATACACACACACATATATATATATATATATATATATATAGAGTTTATTTTAGAATTTTTATATAAGTATTATATATATATATTCAAATGTATAAGTATTATATAAGTATATTCAAAATAATCTATTAGTTTTATAGCCATCTCGTAAATAATCAAATGGTAATCAAACAACAACATCTAAAATAATTAAGAAATGTAATCGCTAAATAAATAATTAGGTTTTTATAAAAACAACCCAGAAAAATACATTTTTTCAGAATTCTCTTCTTAAATATATTATTTTTATTTAAATATTTTTTAAAATTAAACATCTTATTTATAATGTGTTTTATTTTTAAATTTTATATCTATTAAGTATGTATCATTAGTTTTTAAGTATTACTTATTATTATGAGAGAATAAAAATATATATAAAAATATATATTATTATTATTATTATTATTATTTTAAATTTATTTTATTTATACAAACATACTTTAGATATTTAAAGTATAAAAAATCTATAAATAAATAAATAAAGATATTTAAAAAAATATTTTTATATTATATAATCTTTCTTGTTTAGTATTAAAGTTATTACATAAGAACTCAATTCAATTGTTAAGATTGTTTATCATAACTACTATATTTAAATTTTTAAATTTTATTTTAAATATATTTTATATTTATTAATAGATAGATGAATAATATCTAATGAATAAAATCTATAAAAACTTGTAAAAGTGTTCAAAAATTAAAAGAATATTTTCTTTAAAATAAATTGATGAAAAATGAGAAATTGAAATTATTTAAGAAAAATTTTAAAATTTTTAATAGTATCTTTACTACTTATAAAAATTCTTAAAACACTACTAACACCAACTATGTAAGTTGGATTTTAAAAATCACACTAACATAATATTAGTTGCCAAAGTTAAAGTTCTTATTAATATCTATTCACTTTTGTAAAAATAATACTTCTAAAAGATCAATATTATGTATCTTTTTGTGGTCACAAAGTTGTCAATATTTATGTAAATAAACTTTGAACCTTGTGTGTTAAAATTAAAATTTATATAATAAATTTTTTATCTTTAAAATTTACAAAGAATATAATTAAAAGATTTATATTGACTAATAATAATTTAAATAATTTATATATATATATATATATATATATATATTAAATAAATATAATCTTGAATTAGTATAAGTATTAATGATGCAATAAAATAATTCTAACTATTTGATTTGTATATTATGTTGCTACAACTGATATCTATCAAAAACAACTCTCAATTCTTTATAAATTTTAATACAAAAATTTGATATTTTTAAAATAACTTTAAATTTTAAATTCTATACTATAAAGTCTCCATTGTTACTAATTATAATTTATTAATACTTTTATTTATTTATAAAAAAATTTAATAAATTTAACTATATATATATATATATATATATATATATATATATATTATTGTTATTATTAATTCATATATATATATATATATATATATATCTAGAATATAAATTGAAACTAGCTATTTTGAATTTCTTTGTTACAAAATAAATCCTAAAAATTTAGAATCATATCTTATTCTAATTAAAAAGAATTTAAAAAGTCACATGATTTTTTAGACAATTCAAATACAGAAAAATAAATTTAAAACATCTATAAGTTTAATTTACATAATTTATATGTATTCTTAATTTACATAATTTATATGTATTCTTAAGATTTAATTTAAAATATTTTTATAGCTTTATTAGATATGTCATCTTTTTTAGAATTATTTTGTTTTATTTTATCCTATATATACTTATACTCTAATTAATTGTCAATCTTCCAAATTTTTGAGTTTTATTAAGACTTTCAACAAATTGGCATTAAAATTTAATAAATACTTTAATGCATCTACTCACCTTTTATATAATATATTTTTAAAAAAAGATCAAACATATATTTTTTAAAAGATCAATTTTATTAACAAAATATTTATGGTTTTTTTTTTTTTTTTTTTTTTTTTTTTTGATGATATTCATAAAAATAAAAATAAAAATAAAATTATGTTCTACTTATTTAATTACATTCAAAATCCGAAATTCAATATATTTAAGAAGATAGCACATTATGTTATTTTTTTCTGGAAATCAAAATAAAATATTTTTGAATATTTTACATTTGAAAAGATTAAAATTCTATCATTACAAAAGACTAAAGAATAAAAATAGAAAATGCATCTAGAAGTATTAACAATATCAATGTACATTTGAAAACAAATATGTTTCAATAGTATTAAAAGAATTAAATCTCATGCAAATAAATATGAATGTTTGTTTGTATATGTATACACACATATACCAAAAGTCATTACATTAAAGTTTTGGAATTAAATTACAAAAAAATTATTTGTGACAATCAACTTTAAATTTTAAGTCACAAAGTTTAGTATTTTTATTTTTATTTTTTCAATATTTGGATAATAAATGCTTGAGATGGAAAAGTATAGGAAAGTGACCCGCATATTATTTGTGAAGACTTACATTTCCACGTTCTGCACTAGTCTTGGAAAAGTGGGATTTCATTCGCTAGATGCTAAGAATAAACGTAGAACAGTGGACACTAAACCACAAACACAGGTGAAAATATTCTTTTTGAAGTTCTCACATGTATCAACAGTAAAAACAACGGATGTGGGAAGCATTAATATTCCAGGAATAACTTGTTAGTTTGGTAGACCTTTCTGAAAATTTGTGTTTTGCAACAAAATACAGGCTGAGGGAGAGGGGACATGGAGATCTTAAGATAAAGTTTTTCTTTCTCTCTAAGAAAATCGTGTACTGAGTTAATTTCACATGGCTCCTCTTCAAGTTCTTCAAATAATTTTTTCCACTCCATTTTCCTGGTTTGATACCCCTAGTATATTCCATTGTCTTAGGGTGCTCTCGGCCTGATTGTAACCTAGTGGTTATCCCTGCTGTGGAATCTCATGTTTTATCGTATTCTAAAGATGTTCTGCTTGTTTCGCTCAATTCATCAGAAGGTAGCCTGAGTTGGGAGTTGAAGTTTCAGGTTAAGGCTGCTGTTGGGTGAGTAATCAAAGATTTGTCGAGGTCCATTGTTCATCATTTTGCTGCACTTTACATGACAACAATCTGAGTTTCGACACCACCTGCAATTTCAGACAAGAACCCAGGTCAGTAATCGAGTTCCAAGCTGTGACCTAATATAAGTCGAGCACTGTATAACATGGATTGTCGCATGGGGTGGCAACAGTGATGAGCTGGGGCGAGGATTTGGTGGCTGACTGGGCTTCGAATGGAGTCACAAACACAGGTAATGTTGAAGATTCTTGCGCATCTCTTCTTAACAGCACTGACTGTCGATGTTCTCTAAAGGTATGGGTACCCAAATCCCCGGCAAACAGTTAGGAATCGTGCTCAATTGGAGAAGTTCCCGACGTATTTAATTGCGAGTGCAGCACTTATCCTCATTCCAACTCTTTCTACTCTCGTGAAACATCCAAACATTAGCCATTTTTTTGCACTAAACAAGGCCCCACGGATAAGCTGGCCACTATACTCGATTGTGGCAGCAACCATGACGTTGAGAAGATTGTGGAAAAGTACTTTTCACGTGTACATCACAAGCAAGAAATGGGCAGGTGGAAGTACCCTTCAACTTGCAGACGATGGAAGAAGGTAAATTCGTCAGAAAATGGTCTCGTGTTTGAGGGTCAGGCCGCTGCAGGCAGCTGAACGTAACGGACTATAAACCGATCTCGCTTTACAAGCGACAAAATTGCTCGGATGACTGAGCCCAAAGTTTACTTTCGCATGCCACCGCAACGATGTTTTACTCGCACAGACTACGAGCATCTTAAATTTTCTGAGACACGTTGGTCTGAGAGGAGTAGAGTGCGAACTGCACCTACAAAATGGAACTCAAGAGATTGAGGGCAGGTAAAGGTAGACATATGCAGAAGAAACAATCTTTCCTTGGGTCCGTTCAATCTGGGCGATCGTTATGATTACCACAGTCGATCATGCTCCAAGTATTCAGTCGTTGTTGTTTGCTCTAAGGCTATGATTGACTTTAGTAGTACATCTTGTGGCATAACTTCAACACCACTCCGTTAGCCCTTGACAAAACGTGGACCACACGACGCACAGGACTTCGACTATACGATGAAAAGCATTTTGAATTCGAGTTCTTCACCGACGCGAAAGATTGCAAAAATCGGGACATATGCGTGACATAAATAATGTTGGTACGTTACTTCCAGCTCCAAATGTCAGCTTGCTGATGCATTCATGCGATTTAGATTGTCAACATACCTCCTGCGAATTGTGTGTTTTTGAAGGAATGGATGCGCATGCGTCGAAGTCCTCTAAGCTGCCATTGTACCGGGTATGTGAAATGAATGAACGTACAGAACAGAACTACTATCTCACAAAAAAGCAAGCGCCTTGAGGCGTGGAAACTCTACCATGCTGCTACTATTTCCAAAACGTGGCTTTCGTGTACTAAAGCGGACACGTCTTTGAGAGAATCATCAACTTCTTGGCAAGTTGTTGGCGCCGATGTTGAGGGACCACGATAACCGCCGACATGACATTGTGGTGCCAATGCCCAC
The DNA here is from genome assembly GCA_036785485.1 of Physcomitrellopsis africana. Classification (NCBI taxonomy): domain Eukaryota; kingdom Viridiplantae; phylum Streptophyta; class Bryopsida; order Funariales; family Funariaceae; genus Physcomitrellopsis; species Physcomitrellopsis africana. The sequence goes on along the minus strand of JAWRVF010000491.1, from coordinate 172,768 downwards.
CCTGCCGTAGCGTTTCGTTCACTATCGAATTTTCGTCAAATTGCTGGATAAATATCCACAGCGTGCTGAGCTCACTTCACATGCGAAAGTTGCATAAACATGTAACTGAAACATGGTTTCCATTCCAGACCTGGATAAATTTTATGATGAATGGCAACGTGGTCCCGACGTTAGCTGTGAGTCAAAATTTTCAGTAAAAACCACGCCATGTCCTTGAAGCTTTCCCAAAAGAACTGTCCATCCGTGAGTTAGAAAAGATGCCCGAACTCAACTGTCAAGCTTTCTTCACATCGTTCTGCAACACATTCGTCAACAACGACAAAGAGAGCAACATCTCACACACACCGTGCGGCAATGCCTTCATTCCTTCGGCGGAGGGTACGTTCCGACTCCTCGGCGAATCCAATTCTCCTCGACAGCTCATCTCCCCGCGCCATTCTCCCGATAACAATTACAACGGTCTTCCTATTCTTCTTCTTCTTCTTCTTCTTCTTTTTGATACATTATACGGGGCAGTGCCTAAAGAAGCGACTCTTATCACACGCCAGACCACAGAGCACAAAGGCAAACGGGGGGGGGCGGGGGGGGTATTGTCGAGTATCGGGCGCTGCATGTGGATGCGCGCAAAAAACGTCGACCAAGTCTCTCTAATGAAGAGCTCCGACCTCCGGGCATCGTGATCGGCTCCACCATTCATGCCCTATTCAAGGAATCGAGACATGCTCCTCACTCCAAACCCCGAAAGAGCAAGAGAGATTCGGAGCTATCTTGCCAAACGGTCTCTGGACATCCTTCCTTGCCAAAATGGGACGAGGTCATGGCAGTGCCAGTAGCAGAAGCAGAAGAAGATGAAGGGGAAGATAAAGGAGAAGAAGAAGCTCTGGATGGTCTGCATCGTGACCTCCGTTGAGCTTGTTTCAAAAGCTCGGGTGCCACGAAGGATCGAGGAAAGGGAGCTTCTCCTCCTGGGCGGCAAGACTCATTCGAACCCTATTTTGCGGATGCTGACTTGGAAGTTCCCGCCCATGCTGACGCGTTGTGCTTTAAAGGATTTCCTTGTTACTTTTACTTTTCTCTCTTCTCAATACTTCATCTGCATCATTGTGGTCTTGTAGTCTTATAGGCTTCATGGTCTTTGATAAATTCATTTTACTCATTGTTTCTTTCACATCCAAATTCGTTTTAATGTTTTATATAAGCCTCAAATATAACTAATTAGATTGATAATGTTATTCTTTTTTAGATTTAATAATTCTCTGAAAATATTCAGTGTTTTTTCCATTATTTTTTAAGTTCTTAAATATCAATTTTGAAGCACCTCAGGAGTTTCAATTTGCACATTCTTGAACTACTTGTCTCTATTCTGAAATTTGGTGTCTTGTGATTTAAAAAGAATCATCCTTTGGCTTGAGAGCATTTACATGTTTTAAATTTTGTGCACCATCCACTCCAAAACCAATCTTGTAACACACGTTGTATTAATTCATACTAGTTTGGTAGTCTTAAAATAATATGTGAAATTCTTACATTTTTTGAGAGAAACTTATATTTATTCTTATGCTGAATATGGATTTTTAAAAATTTTGGGAGCATTTCTTCTTGCATAAAAGGATATTTATGTAGTTTGTAAAATTTTGAAGATAACAATAAACTGGTATGATTTGATTAAAAAATATTATATATGAAAATCATGAGGATCCATGTAAAGATCCAAAACATTCTCCAATAATTCATTAGCATTCAAATCAAATTTTATTGATGAATGCAAAATATTATATAGTTTGATTTAGGAATTAAATATTTTCAAACACCATAAATCTATTATGTATTTTTATGTATTTTTATGTATTTAATGTACATTTATAATTTTTATTACATAAGAATTAAAAAATATAAAAATTACTGTTAAATTTTGGTATTCTATATTATGTTAGTAATATGAAAATTTTAAATATAACTGTTGCATTTCGAAGCTTAAACCATAGAAACATTTACTTGCGATTTTTGATCTACTCTGTTGTATAATATCAAAATATGATAAGTAATTGCTAGATTTTTTATTTTTTTATTTTTTATTTTTTTTTCACACAGAATATTTGAAAGAATTGAGATGTTCAGATACTTATCCTGTAAATTATACAACATATGATAGTTGTACAGGAATTGCGTTTATTAATTTTACAAGTAATCAAGTGTAACAAGTTCTGTGAAAACTAGTAATTTTCGTTTTGATTTTTTTGGTTTCTGATTGTGTTTTATACTTCGGTTCTTTGAATATAAATCAATTTTAGTATTTATGTTAAAAGGCCTTATTAAGTTATAAATTTTATTTTACGTGGGGTTTTAGTAATAACAAGTTGATAATGCAAAACTTACACCAAAAAAATTAAAAACATATTACATACACAATTTTAAAGTAATGCTGAAAAAAGTAAAAGTAATATTGTTTCTTAGTTTTTTTATTCCAACTTACTGATGATGTACTTAAATATATTTTTAAAAATATAAGTAAAGTAAAGACTAATTTTAGAATTACAAGATACTTACAAGAATATTGTAAAATCCGAAAACTTTTTGCTTGCAATATGATACTGAATGAAAATATGGCTTTATATTGCACTTACTAAGCTCTTAAATTCAAAAAGCTTTCAAAAGAATCACTTCTGTATATATATATATATATATATATATACACACACACAAACATGAAAATCTTCCCAAACTTCTTTTTGCTCAAAAAGGTTTCATAAAATATACTTTTTTAATTTTATCTTTTATACACAACTATATTTGTAAATTTTTTCAAAACAAGTTGAAATTAATGCATGTTTGCATTTAAATTGGGCTTATGCTTGCAGATATGATGAAAATAAAACATGTGTATAATTGTACATAATTGTAGCAAGAATAAAAATTTATTTTATCTTCCATTTTAAATGTTCATAAATATTTTTGGGATTATGTAGAAGGAAAATTATCTCAATAAATGAAAGAACGTCCTAAAACGGTATGCTTTAAAGACCATACACTGAATATTATTTTAAATCAAAAAGAGAAAGAGGCACAAAATCTAACATTCTTAATTGAAATAGTTGGATCCTGTATCAAGTTGTGAATGAAACCATTAGAAGTTTTTTTCCGCCAAAAACTATGAAACCCAAAATGAAATCCTACGTTTCCGGAACCCCACTATTTGTGCGTGCTACAAAAGTCCAATGTATGCATTTTATTTTTATACAATGTTTACAAACTTCGTACTATGACCTAGTTCTGTTTTCCAGAATTCCACGTTGACTTTGATCTTGAATTTTCTCTTTTGATGGAGCAGCTTCCAAGGATTCCCAACCGCAGCTAGGGCTTGCAATTCGAAGGGGGGGAGGGGGGGCGTCGCGCTATAAACCTCCCTCCACGAGGCAGAGAGGCAAAAAAATTTGAATTTGGGTGACGGGGTGGAGGAGGAAAAACAAATTTGAATGAGTGACGATGGATAACCCCGCCCAACGGACAGCCTGGCATCTCCCCCCACCCCCATCACCACCATCACTCCACGCCCCAAACGTTCCCTTGTGGGAAACGTTCTCATGTCCACGTCAACCGCTACAAGACAGCGGTCCTAACCACTCAGAAGTTTCCACGTGTACGCCAGTTCCTGACCGCCCGCAACTGGGCGGGTCCGGTGAGATGGCTGTTGGAGCGCGACCCGGCGACGACCGGGGCCGTGGCCGAGTAACCGGAGCAGAATTTAACCTTCGTCTCTCTCCAGTTGGGATTGCTTCGAGCGCTTATAAATGTTGTAGGCAAGTCGCCCCGGAGGTGGGTTGAGATTTTTCAAGTGTTCAACGATCCGTTGCTGTGAGGGAGTGCTGCGCCATCGCGTGGACAATCGCCGTGGACTCTGCGCTGCGGCGGGCTACAAAGCATAGTGGCATTCCGACGAGGGGTCGACGTTTTATGTGTATGGCCCCAGGGAAAGAAACTGTCGATTCGTGTAGGTGAGAAGGTCTTGGATCGGATTTTGAGGGCGAGGAGGAGTGTGGGAGGGGTGATTGCAGCATTGGTTTTTTTCCGGAGTGGAGAGGTTGAGGTCGGAACATCGTGTGGTGGAGTCCTGTGCTGGGAGATGGTTTGGCGCTTAGGTTTGGTTTCGGGTATGAATAGCTGTGCAGTGACGGACGTTAGATTCTGCTGTGAGGTGTAACATCTCGTGGTGCCGATTTGCTGTGGGATGTTGTTCGTTTAGGGAGTTTTGGTGATGCCGGAGCGAGTTCGCGGTGGCGAGTTGGTCGGATTTGTCAAGGAAGGTTGGCATGTTTGGCGAAGGCCGTTTCTGGTACCATTCGGTGGAATTACTAGCAGATCTGCAATCGTCGCAACGGAAGGGTGTCTAGCGTCCCATGACGGTCTGTTAAAGTTGAGGAAGGTTGTTTCCTCCGAGAGTTAAATGCAGAGTGCTGCTCTGATTTGACAGCTGGCGAGTTTCTATCTGTTTTCAACCTCGGAAGAGGTTTATTGAGCTTGGTGTTTTGCGGTGCCGCTTTTTCTCCGCTTGCCCGGTTCGCAGCTACCTATATTGCATTCTCTTCGACCTATTTGCTGACTATCTAACGGTAGTCTCAATGGTGAGTGTATTTAAATCCTGATTCCCTGCCTACGTGATTTTATTGACATTGTACGTCCGCTCGTGTATGCCGGGGAGCAATTTTGAGTCCATGCGTCATCTTTGAACGATTCGGAATAGAAGCACATATGCTACTGAGTCCGGTCCAACTTTCCTCATGGTAAGGTTGGACTGTGTTGCTTGAGGTTTGGAATGTGCTTGACCAATTGATCATTCCAAGAAAGCGTTTCTTCTTGCCCTCACTGAATAGGTGAATCACTTCTGATAGCGACAACATGATCGAATTTTTCCGGGGGCCTCTGTGCCCTTGGTTTCATTGAAGTGGCAAATTTCCAGTTATCGGTAATGTGCAGAGTAATTGTATGCTTCTCGTGTGCACAGCATGTCACAGATTTCCCTCTCTGTGAGGGTTCTGGAATCTGCTCTCCTGAAATGACATGAACGATTCTCGAGAACAGTTGGCATCATCACAGGGTTTGAGGATACACGTCTTGGGCTTGGAGATGTTGAAATTCCGAAGGCATGACCTGTTTTCTTCCTGCAGGCAACGAACGAGAATGTGAACTTGTCTGCGAAGGTGATCAGAGACCTTGCCAGGGAATTGAAGAACTTGGATGACAGTCCTCCGGAAGATATCAAAGTCTACGTGAATGAAGAAAACTTCTCGAATGTCACTGCTGACATCGAGGGGCCACGTATGTTTTCTGCAACCATAGGGAACGCCTTCAAAGTCTCGTATAACTCTATGTCTCTAATCTACATTGTTCGTGTCTGAACTCTTCCGGGAACCCTTTTAGATAGGGTTATCGTGTAGATCGTTAGGAACCCGGGGCAAGGCAGGGTTTTCAACCAATTGATGTGTGTTATGCTTTGGATTGTGACAGATGGAACACCCTACGAAGGTGGCGTGTTTAGAATGAAGCTTATTTTAAGCAACGACTTTCCTCAGACCCCACCTAAAGGTAACAGCTCTAGCTCTAGCAGTCTTCGCCTGTCCCCTCTTTGTAACAATTTTTCAGCTTTTGCATTTTGATTTCTAGATTTTTTGTCTCCATCGCTTAACATGCCTTTGTGGGGTTTATGATACAGGGTATTTTGTGACCCGTATATTCCATCCTAACATTGCCAAAAATGGAGAAATATGTGTGAACACCCTTAAAAAGGATTGGAAGCCGACTCTTGGCCTTCGACATGTTCTACTTGTATGTTTTATGTTATATGACCTCGTCGATCTCGCGTTTTCTTTGTCAATTCATTGGAGTGTCAGTTGTTGGGCTGCCCACTGACAAGCATAGGAGGAGATTATGGCTAATTATGGAACTGCGGCGACTTAACAGTCTTGACGAATTTCTATTCCATATCCACGTGCAGGTTGTTAGGTGCCTTCTCATCGAGCCATTTCCTGAGTCTGCCCTCAATGAAGAGGCTGGCAAGATGTTGATGGAGGATTATGAAGGCTATGCCAAACACGCAAGGTCTGCCTTAGTGCGCCAATATTGGATTCCACGCATAATGTTTAGTACTTCAAAGCAAGCGCGTGAAAGATTGTCATGGTGTCCATTCAGGCTCTGCTGTCTTACTATTGAACCTCTCGTCTCAGTCGACCTGTTTAGATTGTCGATTATATGTTCATACTTGATTCAAGTTGTACTTAATATATTAACTTTCATCCTGTGTTACCAGACTCATGACCAGTATTCACGCAATGAAGCCGAAGCCCAAGAGCAAAGTGCCTATTGCCGAATCCACAAGCGTAAACGCTGGTTCAACAGACGACGCGCACACCCCTCTCATGCATAATTCTGCTAATAAAGATAACACATTGGATAGTAGCCTATGTGTTGGAATTAGTGATACCATTGCTACTACCTCTCCTACCGCAAAGAAACCGAAGGGCGAGCTGACTTCCACAAAGTCTCTTGTGGACAAGAAAAAAATGGATGTAAGAAAGAAGAGCTTAAAGAGGTTGTAGTGAGGACAAGCGATAAAACCGTACGAGGGGGTTACCTGTTAATTTACCCCTGGAACTCTTTTCTTCTCTCCATATGGTCACTACTTTTTAATTAGGATAGTGTTAAATCAGACCGATTGCTCCAGCAGTTGTGTAGTTCCCCTCCTGGTATCTTTTACTGTAGCCACAGGTCAGGGCATAAGGTGCTTAATTTTTTCATATAACAATCTTTGATAAGTTGGAAGGGGTGATCTTGTTCTGCATAGGAGTTAAGTCTTCCATTCAGATCAAGATTCTGAATGGTGTTGCCCACTGATAGGTGTTGCTCACTGAAAGCAAATTAGTCTCGATGCAAGGATGTACTACTATGTTTGTTAACGGAGCATGCACGCCATGATCTCATCAAGAGCGTGAACTGTAGCAGAGGAATGAAATCACTTTTTCCGATGAAAACAGATCTATTTGTCTACCAGCTTTGGTGAACACTGTGGCTCCATGTACTACTACCTTTCAAACTATGGTATGTAAAGAGAGTTAAGTTACATATGTAATTTTTTTTTCATGATTGTCAAATTCGAAGTTATGGTAATACCCAAAAGTTCTGATAGCGACTTTTCATCGTGCATTAATATGCATCTGGGATCTGTGTCACTGTCCCTGAAAACTCCAGCGAGTAGTGTCCAGATTAGCACTTTCCTTCCAACTTCGTAGACACCGCTCCAGATGCCGACCTGATTATAAAATCTCTATGGTAGATGACTGTTAGGTCATCTCGGATACAACATATGATTGCCCTGTTTCTTGCCCTTGGAGAATGCACCATTGCATCCGTTACTGTGCAAGCCTTTCCCTCTGACCACGCTCATCTCCAGGACAGTTTCAATTGTCGGATTCGTACATAGGTTGCACAGGTGGACAGCGGTTAGACGGCTTTTGCAAAGTTGATAATAGTGAAAAATTCTGCAGTCTATTGTCTTCAGGTGTGACATGCTCCAGGACACGTCTTGCAAATGGAATAAGCAAGAATTTGGTATTGAGAGGTGAGTCTTGTTGACAGTCTATTTTAAATTTCCAACGTGTGAAATGTTCATATATTACCAGTGTGTAACATGATAAAAGTTTTGTTAAGATAATGGCAGATGAGATTTAAGTAATTGAACATTGTCCCATGTTCTCTTGCCTTTATATGGCTGTTTTAGTTATTGTGTTTTTATTGCTGAAGACATAGGTGAAGTGTTGTATAACATGTTGCACAATAAAGCAGAAAGCTCAACAGTTACTAAAAGATTAAAACACCAAATGCTATTATAGATTATGCTAAAAGTTATATACTTTTTTAGAATATAGGTTATATATATATTTAATTACTCATAAATTTAATTTTTTTTTGTAGTGTGTACCTATATGTATAGTCTGTATATTGAATTTTTAAATTATAATAATTTTATTATAGCTACAACATATAACAATGTTTTAACATCAGTTACAAGCATGATTTCAAATAAAATGCATATTATATATTATGAGATAGTTATATTTTTTTAATATATTAAATGAGAATAAACTGTACAAAAAAATAAACAATAACATCAAAATATGCATTTTGATTAGTTCAAACTTTTACAATTATTTAATAACCATTTCGTGTGTGTTTTTGGGTGGATATGATTAGTATTCATATAATATTCATTATTATTACTATTATTGTTTTCTTGTTGTCTTGGTCATACAAGTCGGAGATCTTGAAAGTAGACATCCTTGCAAGGATGATTCTTTATTCTCACATTCTTGCATGGAAGATTCTTTTGCTGGCATTCATTAAAAGTATCAAAAACTTCTCTAATTATTCCATACACATGGGATTGTAGGTCAAACTAGTTGAAAATGGTAGGATTTATGATTTAGAATTGCATGCTTGGTTTTTAAAATGTGCTTGATAAATTCATTGATATCCAACATTAATTTTATATGTAGATGGAATGTTTTTAATAACAATGCAATATGACGTCAAATTATTTAATAAGTATATGTTTAAAAAAGTTACCTGATTAGAGAAAATGTAATTTCATGTGCCAATTTTAAACTACTTTTTAACATCAATAATAATTGAAATCTATAAACAAGGTTTGTTTAGTTTTAAAAACATAATAAAAATTTCATTTATTTTTTAAATCAATTTAGTCTGTAAAATATAGCATAAGAAAAAATAAGAATAGAATATTAAAGTAAATGAATGTGGAGAGGAGCATAACATACTCAGTACCTAGTGGTATAATTGATGTTGTAATATGAAGGACTTGGAAGTAGATTTGTTTATCTCTCTGCTGGGTTCTACAAATAACTATGGATTTTCATGAGAAAAGAAAAGATGAAAACCTAGTGTACTAAAAATATTTAAAAGTTTGTATGTAATTTTGGATAAAATCTAGAAGATGGTTGTTAAATGAAAATGATTACTAAAATATAAATCTATATTTATTTATTTTTGTCTTAATTGACAAAGGTTTATACTTTTTGAATCTGTATGTGGGTATTAACATTCATGTGTGCATATATATATATATATATATATGTATATAATTTTTTTTCCTATTATTCAAAAAATTTCATTAATATTTAAAACAAACTACTACCCACATTACAAGTCTATATTTCCAGATCATCATTGATATTTCAACAGATGTTTTACAAACTTCTTTATATTATCTGCAAATTACACATTCAAAACCTAAAATTGAAAACACACTCAAATCACATTTTCTGTATTCACAACCAACCAATGAACTAAATAAATATCCAAACCTTCAACAATACAAAGACACCTAATTTGACATGCATTTGAAGACAACATTCCCCACAAAAAGAATATCCTAATCTTAAAGGTGACGGTAATAGAGGGAACATATGTATCCAATAGTGAAGGATTTGCTCTTTCTCTACCAATTTTCGTACACAATGTTTTTTTTAACCATTTAAAACGTTAACTTAAGATTGAAGCCTCCCCCCACCAAAGGAAAAAAAGTGGAGAAAATAAGCGAGTCCACTTCATTAGACAACATACAACGCCCTCAGTGCCTGGGGCAATGTGAGCTATCACGTCGAAGTTTCCACGAAGGGAGAGAACGACAACTTTCATCCAAAAATAATTTACTAACACATTCATTCGTTCATCAACTCATTGATTCATTCACATATCTATTCGTCCATTGTTATCTTCGTTCGTCGCCTCCCTCGCAACCAGCCAAGAGTTCGTGGCAGGGCCCACGCGCTTCCGCTGAAGAAAAACGACGACGACGACGACGACAACGATTTGCTGGAACGAAAGCAAATTGGACTCAGGTCTCGCGAAGCTGCGGAGAGTTGTTGCATCAACAACAACGAACTGTGTTCAGACCGCACGCGAGGGGAATCGGGTCGATCGTTGTCTTTCGCCATTCTTCAAGGCTGCGGTGGAGCAGCATCTGCTCTCGGGTGAGTTTTGTTGGCGTGGTCGAAGGTTTCTATTTGATTGTGTGGGGTCTTAGAGATTCCTTATGTTTCGTGACCGGGTTCAGATTTGGTGGTGGTGGTGGTGACTTACCGACATGTGAGTACCGTAAGAGTGTGTTTTAAGGTTGGAGTTGATTTGAGGTTGTGATTTGGTGGAGAGGGAGAGAGGGATTTGGTACAGGTTGATTTTGGTGGTGAGAGATAAGCGTTGGTTTTTCTTTTTTTCGGTGGGAGGAGGGTAATGGTTTAAATTGTGTTGGTGGGCGTTGCAGGTAGGAGTTTGAGAGCTTTGATTCGCAGCGGTTACCGATCAATCGTCATGGGGAACAGCGGGTCGTCGTCGTCGTCGAGTTTTAATAACGATCCTCGACGGGTGTCTCGGTCTAGGGGTTACGAGGGTTCCTCATCGCAAGCGTACGGTGGTTATTCGCATCCGTCTTCCTCTCATTATGATGCATATGGGGAGCAACCCAGTGAGTCACCGTACGTCCCACGTCCAGCACCGAAGAAAACCTTGAAGCGTGAATTCTCGTTTATTAGAGACAATTATTCGTCTGTGGAAGAGGTGCAGAATGCCCTTAGTCAAGCTGGGATGGAATCTTCCAATCTCATTGTTGGCATTGATTTTACGAAGAGTAATGAATGGACAGGGAAGTATTCTTATGGTGGTCGGAGCTTGCACGCTATCGGAGGCGAGGCGAACCCTTACGAGAAAGCGCTCAGCATTATTGGTCGAACGTTGCCAAAATTCGATGATGATAACCTCATTCCCTGCTTTGGGTTTGGTGATTCCACGACTCATGACAAGTATGTGTTCAGCTTTAATGCGGACCACCGCCCTTGTGAAGGATTCGAGGAAGTTTTCTCCCGGTACCGAACTATTGTGCCGCACATCCGTCTCGCTGGACCCACTTCGTTTGCGCCCATCATCAACGCGGCGGTTGATATCGTTGAGGAAAGCGACGGACAGTACCATCTTCTCATCATCATCGCAGGTTAGTTCGTGAATTTACCCTCTGTACAATGCTCCTTATCCTTTAGGGCTTCCTGGCCGTCTTTGTAATGTGTCTCAAAGTTGTGGTGCACGTCTCGGCACTCTTGACGCAACTGCTGTCGTGCAAGCTGCATCATTTAAGGATCCATCCTTATTTGATAGTTCTTTGGATCCTTACATCCTTCGGACCGTGATTTTTTTTGTTATTTCTGGTGTATCGACTCGGGCACAGAGAACAGAAAGTTATTGTTCGAGGGGCTCCTTTTAATGTTCGAGTTGCTGAAGCTTACCCTTGGACGTACTTTTACGTTTTTAAGCGCTCCTTATTAATCTTAGTTTTGTGGGTGCTAGTACAACCTTTCTTAACCATGAATTTGCTCTTAAGAGTACAGACTAGATCGACCTTACTGCGAAGCAATATAGGATAGGCTCCTATTGACTCTTGTCGTAATGTCATAGATGGGCAGGTAACAAGGAGCGTGGACGTAGCATGCGGTCAGCAGAGTCCTCAAGAGGCAGCAACCATAAAAGCCATCGTCAATGCCAGCTCCTACCCTTTGTCCATCGTGCTTGTAGGCGTGGGGGATGGACCTTGGGACATGATGCGTGAGTTCGACGATAACTTGCCAGAACGCAGCTTCGACAACTTTCAGTTCGTCAACTTTACCGACATCATGAACTCCAGAAACCTCAACGCCCACCAAAAAGAGGCAAAGTTTGCACTCAACGCACTGATGGAAATCCCTCTCCAATACAGAGCAACATTGGAACTTTCCATTCTTGGCAGTCAAGTCGGCAGATCCCCTGGAGTCAAGCCGCTGCCTCCCCCTCCCAAGGTGCTGCAGAACGATGGTATCTATCCTGGTGGCAATTCTCGACAACCACAACAATCAACTTACAACAACGGCTACCCAAACTACAATCATGGGCATTATTCTGGTGGAGCTGCAGGAGGTCCACCACCGTCTTCTACCAGAGACTATCACTCGCATTCACCACACCACAGCTTCGACTCTTACTCCAGCTTCAACAATCACAACTATTCTGCTCAACCTACTGCTCCCGTTTCGTCAGTGGATGGTGCCAACATGGACTGCCCTGTTTGTCTCACAGACAAGAAGGACATGGCCTTCAATTGTGGCCATCAGACATGCCGGCAGTGTGGTGTGGGTCTACAAAATTGTCCTATATGCAGGCAACTGATCACCACCAGGATACGCCTCTATTGAATGGACTGTGAGATAGCCTGGTCTCCCTTGTAAATGAACCAGGTGCACTTGTCGATCAAGACGAATTGATCGACAACGTCAAGGTACCATGTGATTTCGCCACCGTCAGGTTGAGATTAGTAATCCAATCGAATCTTTTTATTAAGTTGCTTTGAGGGATGTGGAGTCCTCACGGGCAGCAGCAGCAGCAGATGCTGGAGGTAGCCAGTTGGCATTGTACAGTGTGTATTCCTGAATTCATGCCTGACTCTCAGTACGGTGATCACTGAGATTGTGATACACTTCCAAATACTGCAAATGTTCCGTTCCTGATTATTGTCCAAGGATGAGTGTTGTTTATTATGGACTTGTATGTACAACTTTCGTATACAAAACCGACGTCTTCATTTCTTCTAGCATTCTAGGAACTATTTATTTATTTCAATATGTTTCTAGTTTTAAGACAGGAAGGGGTTTTTAGTGGTGTTGTTCATTAGGCAAGGTTGGGATTCAAATCATTAATCTCATTTGGTGGAGCTACTTGCCATTTTTTGATAGTTTAAGTTTATTGTTGCCTAGTATTTTACGACTTTTATTTGTATTCAGGGTTAGTTTTTAGTTGGATATTAAGTGGAATAGTGATTTTGGAATACAAATGAAATGAAAATTGTAGATGCAAATCTTATTATAGAATCCATATAGAACGTTTTGGATCATGATTAATGAAAGGTTAACTTAAGAGCATATTTGTTCTATTATGTATTAATTATAGATTAATACTATTTATTATCTATATGTGGATTGATTTATTATCAATGCAAATTGAAGAATGAAATAAAAAGATCTTTATTCATGTTTGACTTGTTTATATTTTGAATTTATTAAAACATAGTGATTTTTTGAACAAAGATAAATATTTAATCTAATATTATGTTATTATTTAGTATAGAAGATGGTTGAATAATTCTACTTTAGCAAATTAATTTTTATATATTTTTTATAAATGACTTGAAATAAAGTAGAAAACACAAAAATATGCTTTCTATGTTTGTGCATTTAATTATCAAAATGTCACTATGAATATAATTACATACATCTATTTATAACAAATTAGAATAGAAATATTTTTTAAAAACATAAATCAAGAACATAAACAAGTCCTTTTATTTGCCACAAGGTTATAAAGAAGTTATTTAGAATTTATTTAGAGTTTACTCAAAAGTGTTAGTAGAACAATTGTAGAGTTCTTTATGCAATTATAATCAAAATTGAAAATTCTTTGTTCAAAGGAAAACAAGCTTTTTATGTAAATTTGGAATTAGCTTCAAAACTAAAATAGAATAAAATTCTTTTATGGATTTTGAACTTGTTTGGTTCTTTATTGCAAGTTTCTCATATTTTTTCTTGTTCTACTTCTTTGATTGTTCTCAACTGCTTCATATTGTATAAATATGCACTTCTATTTTTAAAAAATTCTACTAGTTTATAATTATAATATATTATATAATATTTAAGAATAATAAAAAATTAAATCTATAATTAAAAATAATTATGTTTCATTATTAAAATTTTAAATTTTAAAAGCACATGTAAATATTAATTTAAAAAATTTATAAAGTGTCTCAAGGGTAATATCTAAATAGTCTATTTGTTTACTAAAAAATATGAAAAATAATATTCAGTTTCAATATTTTATAGCAATTATTCTTAATATTATTATTTTAAATTATCATTGAATACAAGTGTTAATGCAAGTTATTTAAACCTTCAACCATTCTATAAGTTTTGGACTTAGATAGAGTTGTGGAAGTTGAATTTGAATCAATAGAGTATTTAGCATGTGTCTGATGTACCCATTCTATAAGATTGTGAATTTTAAAATTATAATTCTTTGATTATTTGGACTAAAATCGTGTTATAAAATCAAATTGATCAAAATAAATTCAATGTATTACAATGTAGCTCCAATGAGCTAAAATAGTGCAAACCTACGACATATAAATTAAATATGTACCTAACATATATGTTGTTTAAAATTCACTAGTGAGTTGATGTTCAAGAAAATATTAATCATTCTTAGCCTACATTATTCGACATATAAAAAAAAAAATTATTAAATTAAAAAATACATACATATACACATGCATATATAAAAATGAAAATATTATATTTAAAATTAAATCTAAAATTCAAATTATTATTAACAAAAAAATAAAAATAAGGAGAAAATTTGTTTGTTCTAAATTTAATAAATTAGATAAAGATGCAAAGTTAGATTTTACAAATTATAAATATGGTTATAATGGTAATTAATAACTTTATTTCATTAATGTCAAAGTAGGACTTAATTTTTTTTATTTCACCAATTTTATATTATAAAAATTAATCTTTAAAAATAAAATATAAAAATATATAATTTAGAATTTAGATTTCAAAAATTGAATACCAAAAAATAAAATAATATTGAACAAATAAAAATTGGAATTATAGTTAGGGTATGTAGCACCTTTTATTTTGATGAAATTATCTTATTGGAATGACTGGTGTAACTATTTTGATAGCTTGCATCAGTTGTACAAAATATTTTTTAAACTGTGCATACAAAATTTAATCAAAAAATATTTTGATTAGCATAAAAGGTTTGAGAGAAAAATTGACATAAATTGGTAAAATCTCATAAAGTAGAATTTACTTTCATAACAAGGATATGATGGTGGCAAAAATATCAAAATTTGTAAATAGATATATAGAGAGACCTGCATGTAGAGCATACCTTATCTTCATTAAAGCAAGTAAGCAAAATAAACTAAAAATATGAAAAATATAACTATGTGACGATTAGCACGCAACATACAGAATCATAAACCAACATGTCATTGAAGCATTCAGGATATTCAGGCGGAATATTTCCATAATAGTGGTGGTGATACCCTACCGCTTCTTACCGACAGGTGTCAGTCAAGTCCACATATCATAACATTCTCACTTGCTATTCTAAGTCAGGCACTTTGTGTGTCTTTTGGATGAAGAAATGCTGGAGAGGATGAAGTTGTACCGTGTACTGATGAATGCTATGAAGCTCTGCAGCAGAAGCCCTCAAAGAAGACGAAACCAAATATTTTTCACAAACGTATGTATATATATATATATATATATATGTGTGTGTGTGTGTGTGTGTGTGTACATATATTTAAAATTTTAAAAAATAATTCATCAATAATATTCTAATTTCAATGAAATAAATTTTATGAATTTGGTATTGCATTTCCATTGGTCAAATTAACATGGTTGATTGAAGATGAATTTCAGCCATGATTATATGAAAGTTTGAAGGTTACAAGTCACATATAAAACATTCACAAAAATACAACCAAAAATAAAAACAAGATGAGTAGATATATTGCAGTAAGTTAAACCATATTGTATAATATTGCTTTAACAAGAATAATTTAAGGCTTGAGATATAAGTTTAATTAGTGACAATATGCTATTAGAAAAAACAATGTATAATCAAAATAAGAATCATGTAGTTGGACATTAGTAACTTGTTTTGCAAAAAAATCTCTTTCTAAAATTTAATTTTTCACCTTTTTTTACAATTTTTATATGCATAAATTATACAATCTAGAAATGTTTGTATAAAAAA
Source organism: Physcomitrellopsis africana (assembly GCA_036785485.1). Lineage (NCBI taxonomy): Eukaryota > Viridiplantae > Streptophyta > Bryopsida > Funariales > Funariaceae > Physcomitrellopsis > Physcomitrellopsis africana. Next base: position 156,862 of record JAWRVF010000491.1, on the reverse strand, counting down.
ATTTAAGACACCAAATTATTAATATTTTTTATTGATAAAGATTCTATTAAGTAACAAATCTTTACTACTTTTAAGAATGTCTTTCTAATACTTAATGCTATTATAGATGGATAATTTCTAAAGTGAAGAAATACTATTATAGAAATGTAATCTTTAGAAGTAATTACAAAAAATCAAGCCTTATACAATGCCTTCAATATTCTCTGAATTTTTAAAAATCCTATAATTTATACACTTTTATAATTTGACTTACATAATACAGATAGATTAATATAAAATATTTCTTTAAGAGGATATTAGTTGAAGATAGCAAATATATATATATATATATATATATATTTGTTTATTTATTTATTTATTTATGTATTTATACAAGAAGCTAAAATAAAATTTAATTTTTATACTTGATGCCAAATCACTAAGTGGTTTAATTAAAACAAGTATTAGAAATTTTTATACTTAGTGATATTATCATACCAATATCATCAAAACATCAACCATATGATTGTACAATCAAACAATAAAAAAAAATACAAACTTCATTTGAACTAGTTTATAACTTATTGTAGATAGAATTGACATTATTAAAAAAATATATTAAAAAAAATTAACAATTTTTTTATCTAATATATAGAGTCACTAATAAAAGTGTCTATTATTTAAGAACAAAGATAGATTATTACATATATGTATTAATTATTGGAAGTTTTAAAATATATATAAATATTATTATCTATTACTAATGGATTTAATAATATTAGAATAATTTGAACAATTAAAATCCTTCTAATAGAAATTTCTTCCAATATAATTAAAATTAAGAAAGAAAACCATTAAAAAATAATACTTAGAAAAAACATATAAAATCTACAAAAATAAGAATTATTTATCAAATTAGGAATTTTTATTTTCTATCTTTTATTTATTGATATTTAATTAAATTCTTAGATTTTAGTATATAAAAAAAAGAATTTATATAGATCTAAAATAAAGTCATACCAACATAAAATATAAGATAGTTTTGTCAATCAAGTATGTATGATAGTTTCTAGAATTTTTAAATTTTTATTAGATCTTTGTTGAGGGCTATTTTAAAATTATAGTTGCATTAATATGGTTATTAGAAAAAAAATAGAATATTAAAGCCAAAAATGTCATTAGAATAATAAAAAAATACTTTTATTCTAAAATCAATATTAATATATATAGATTTAAGAAAAATTTAAAAAATATAGAAGAAAATATTTTTTATCTCACACTTGGCTTAATATTATCTTAATATAGTAACAATAGAAAGCTTCACCTTGTTGCATATAATTTCAAAAGATATTTCTTACAAAATTTAATTACAAAATTTACTATAATGACGTTTTGGAAATAATCAAATTTTTAAAAGAATAATGCCATTCATTTAAGAAACTCAATTTATAATTAAAACATACATATATTGTAAGAATCTAAAATATTTTACAAGATCATGATTATAAATGAGCAACAAACCAGATGTAATATTATATTATCTTGATTTGTGTGTATATTACTTTGACAATAATCAAGAAAAAGGTTCTTTATCAATTAAAAATAAAAAATAAAATAATAAAATAAAATAAAAAATGATATTAGATTAAAAAATATTAAGATTTTAAGGCCAAAAAATTAAAAATCAAAATATAATATTAGTGTCAATATTTGACCACACAAGAATTAAAGAAGTCGTTTAAAGATTTAATAAAATAACAAATTTGCTAAGAAAAAAAATAAAAAAAATAAAAAAATAAAAACATCCAAATGGTTTTTTTACTTCAATAAAATAATATTTGGTGAAAAATTTGACCTAACATTTTTTTGACAATATCTACTTCTTTTATAGAGTTCTAAGACATGTTATACTAAATCAAAAGTTACACTTTGTATCAACTTTTTAGATTTTTTTTTTTTTTTTTTTTTTTTTTTTTTTCAAATCTTAGTTATTAAGATTTAATTTTATTAAAAAAAAAATTATATATATATATATATTAAATTAAATATATCAACCAAATTTTAGAACATTATTATTTTTTAATATTGAATTATAACAAGATAATCAAGTTTATTTGTTAATATTAAAAAAAATTGCCTATAATAATGGTATAAATTTATTTTTGAAAACTATTATTTTTTAATTAGTAAAAAAATTGGATATAATTAAAAAGTAATAGTTTTGGATAGAAATTTTTAGAAGTCCAATTATAATTTTTTAATTTAATTATCTTCATGTAACCTATAATTAATTTATGATGTATTTGTAAGAATTAAAATTCAACACAAAAGTTATAAAAACTATTATTAAAAAATATAGTTTAAATTTAAATCAGGAAGTAAAATAAATCATATTTTAAAAAATAAAAATAAAAATTGATGTCTATTAGAAGCTTTTGTTGCCTTCTATAACCATTTGAGATCTTCTATAATATTCTACAAGTTTTAATAGAAGATTCTTTAAACTTCTAAGATATTTTATAAGTCTTGGTAATCCTCCTAAAATTTTCCTCTAGACCAAGTTAACATAGTAAAAATAAGGGGACAAGACAAGAAATATTTTAATTTTGTGAGTACAGTTTTTAGAACTTTTTAATTGCTGTTTTGTTTTTAATCTTGTATCTAATCTTATTTTTAATTAAATATCTTGATTCTCATAAAACTTCTCAGTAGTTTATTCATGATATATACTTATATAGGTTTAGTAAGTTGTAACACACCACCTTGTTATTTTGTTTTTGGTGAACCATCGAGTTCATCTACAGATGAGGAAAACAGAGCGACCAAGATATTACGCCAGAAGTGTGGCTAATCCATGCTAACCAACCATCGGTGCGTTGGTTCACTTTTGAGCAGCTTTAGAACCCTTTAAGTGGCCCTTGCAAAGATCAGCATGCGTGTTGTTTGGTAGCTGGGAGATTCTTGGTTCTGTCGACATTGTACTGCAATCTGGTTGCGTTCTCCTGACTCTCACACAAGACGACAGAATTGTTCGCCACTTCGCACGCCTCAATGGACATTCGTGTGATTCATACTTTCCTGTATGAATGTGGCGCATTCTCCAGCATCTGAAACAAAGACCTGCCTCGCAAGTAAATTTGTTAATCCTGTGTAATTTGCTTCGATTAGTAGCAGCTTCTGGCTGAAGCACGACCACGGAAGGAAATATCTGCTATCCTGTTTGCTACCTCTATCCACTAACTCCGCAACTTTGTGGATTACTATATCTGCTGTTCTCGGTGTTGTTTCACACTGAAAGAACAGTCGCACACAAATGGTGTGGATGTGTGGTACAGATCAAACTAAGATAACTGATGGCTAATGTTTAGATATCATTTCAAAAAAATTAACCAATGAAAGGGATATCCACCGGTTTTAACCAAAACAGAATACTTTTACTACACCGCTATTGCCGGACCTCTACCACAGAATGTGCGAATACACCAACCTCACAACTTAGCCGGGACTTATAATGCATTGCTATAACTTCTAGTAGCATGTAACCATACAACCTGTTTGACAATCAAAGATCTGTCCTAGTTGAACTTGCAAGCATGAAAAGAGGTTAGCGGAGAATATACATGATATTCAGGGCTCAACGTAATGTGTTCAGCTCAATTTTTTTTAACATGCTCAGTAGCTCTTAAAATTCGATGTCAGCTTTAAGAACACTTCGAGGAGAGAAATGAAACTACAAGGTTTGGGAAAACCCCTAACCAAAAGCACCTACTAAGACTATATCACACTACTTGCAGGACTGCTTCAGTATGCTGTTAGCAAGCTAAGACCAAACTCAACGTCTCGAGCTTTACAAACACTAGGAGACATTGCTATAAGAATTAAACATTTTTTTACTTGATTCGTACAATGACTTCAGAATACACGGAATAAGCGTCCCGGTTAAACAGAGCAGTACAGCAGAAAAGCTATTTTACAGATCACACGGTATCCTCGTCCATATTTCTGAGAAAAAGGATCCTATCCAACGACAAGTGACCTCGTATGATAATGCGGTATCTCCTTAGCCTTGCTCTCCGTTACCCTTGAAGGCATGCCAACATCCTACCGGAAGAAGTTACGTTTCAGTGTAGTACTGGACGTCGCATTGTCACGAGGCAAGCTTCGTCCAAGTAGGCAAGGCAAGTACCACAGTGTGAATTCCTGTAGCAGATCCTCACGATTTGCGAATAGAGCAGCCACCTGTCGCTGAAGTACAGTTACAGATACCGAAGTCACGGGCCAGTTTTGAAATGTACATACATCTTCTCTAAACTTCCTGTAGAGGTACTGATCCGAAGCCGGAAGATTTAGAATCTTGTCTACGAACTTAATCGCTTCGTGATACCAGTCTGGGGGCCGTGTCTCGGGTTCATCCTCGCTATCCCCGAAAGGATCGGGTTCATTCTCGATCTCCTCCAATGGCAGCGGTATCTCGTAGCCCGGAATCCACACATTGAACCCGCTGATCAAATCCAGATGTTGAGGATGGTCCTTGAAAATATCCCTCACGCGACGAACTGCAATGGGAATTATTAATGTCAAATTACCGGACTTGTTGTAGTGCAATTTAATATCAGTCACAGCATTCTTCCAAAGATCGTACCGCTCCGCATCATCGCGGAATGCATCCTTGACTATCTTCAGAAAATCCGCTGCAGCCTTTCGTTTCTCGTCAGTGTAATAGTCAGCCATGGAGCCTGGCAAAGTCAAATTCCACAGAACTTGACAGAAAGACGATGCACAGGCGAGAGACAAGAACGCCGCAAAGTGAATCACGGCGCAAAATTGAACTGCAGGATTCGGAGACAACGCGATGCTCAACGTCTGAATGCATGGATTTACGATACAAAGCAGGTTGCTCAATAGTTCAAGGCGGGCTGGTCCCTTAAGGCGGTTCGAACATCGTCTCCCGCACATATTTGAAAATCTGAGTAGTAGGTGGAAGATTTGAATGTACCCTGGATGTGGACGGACACCCTGAGAAGCGCCCATTTTGAGTTTCACTTGAAAACAACATCCAGATCAAATGGAACAGAACATCTGGACCAAACATGATGAACCTCGTAATGCTCACATATAACTTCATATACAAACCTATCATTGCATGGTTATGGCTATATATGCTCATAATTGTTATCACCATGGTTCGGGTTGTGTTGAAAGCTTCTAGGGGTCAAATGAGTCCACAGTTCAGGACCTGACGATCTTACATAACCCGTAAACTTCCGAGTGTCACAAATTTTAAGTAATATAGTATCATGTATGCAGCTTCCGTAAGTTCTTCGAGGTTTGAATGATCACAGTAAATGCAGTTCAAAAATCCAGTAGGTTCTTACCTTCGAAGCGCACTGTTTTTAACTTTATTTCAAAAGGAACTGGAGTGTTTTTTCTTTGTTAGAAGGTATTCAGCTCAACTCTTCTCATCTTCGAGACTCTTTCCACCCTTCGTGCCATTTGCAATTGAGGCATATAGGCATAGCTCTTTACTGATGTTTATTTGGTCCTCAATAGCTGTTGAGGATAGTAATCAATTGGAAAGGAAAATTAGATGAGGGCTTGTTTTGCATTAGGAGTAGAATAGTCGCTGTCGAACTAGCCTGGGTACTGATTTTGAAAGCGTCGAAATGCACAAAGGGTGCAAAGAGATGCAAAATGACGGCATGTCAGGTGATGTGAAGCGTGGCCATTCTCATTTCACTTACTGGGGTTATGAAACTTAATGCTTATTTGTTCGTTATTTCACGTCTAGAACAACCAGGAGCTCGCATACTGATCCTTCCATTTCGACTGTATCCAGCCTGATCACCTGCACATTCACAGGTTTGTAGGAATAGGGCTCACGGAGTAATTCAAGTGGGGAAGGCATGGCGACGAGGCGGGACTCGTGAGAGACTGGATTACAACAGACTGCAATTTGGACATGATGGCACACGAAAATAGGTTTTTTGTAAGCGGTACGTCACTTTGCCCCTGCCAGTGGCAATGGCTGGACTAAATCGGAATCAAACTATAGATCTATCCCATGTTTGATTCACGGTCATCGCATGACCCTTCTGCATTTTTGTAGCAAGTTATTCGTGGTCAGTAATCCCCTACTCCCATGAAGTCTCATGAAAATGATGCTCAGCAGACTACATTTCCTCCTTTGTAACTACTTCCCAAGGTTGTTCCCTTAACCATTGCAACTAGGCCACTTAATGAAGCTAATACACACTTTTTATGAGTGTTGTAATAGTTTTCCCATAAGAATCCTGCAGTAATGTTTTAGGATAGATATTTAAATACTTGATGCATGTCATTTTCTTTCAAGAAATACATTTGAATTTAAATAAATAATATACGAATTTAGCTGAATGATAAACAAAAATATTGCAGAAGGTTCTTGATAATCACCAATCTTGTGATGGGTTTGAACTTGGGCCTTCTATGGCATTTGAAAATCCCTGATTGAATCTATTTATAGTTCTAGTTCGTGAGTATTTTCTGTATTTATAATTTTAGTAATAATAATAATAATAATAGTATGAAAAATCTCGAATTTCCTTTCGATGTGCAAGCTGGGAGGAGAGAAATGAATCATTACAATTTTATTGTTGGGTAATATATAAAATCTATAAATCATCTGAGTTTTAAAAAAAAAACAAAAACAAAAACAAAAAAAATCTACAGCACATAATGCATGTATTGCATGTTGGATTTGAACTTGTTTCTTCTTCCAATGTGCACCTCTTGAATTTCTTTCAAAGTAAATATTGTGAAAGCTTTGTGTAAAATAAAGTGTATAACAAAATTGTGTGAGGAAAAAATAATTGTTACATCTATAATAAATTAATTAGAATTTAAAATGTTGAAGTACAATATTTAATTTTTTCATGTTTAATAAATAAATAAATAAAATAAGAAGAAAAGAGAGAGAGAGAGAAAGTAACCTAGCCTTGCATTTATGTACAAAAAACACCATGCTTATTTTCAGGCACAGATATAGGCGCTAATTCTAGACAAATGATTAATATAGAATTAGCAGTGTTAATGATTGCAATAAAATAGCATGTACCTTTCGCCCTTTATTATTTACTAAATGGAAGTAAAAAGCTTGTGACACTTTTCTAGGGAGGTAACTTTGTACACTTAATACACAATAGGTAGTAAGAAAGCTAGGTACTCGGGTGATGTGGACTGGGACCAACGTCTGACCACAGTAATGCCCAGCTTCTCAACGTCTTCTCAACGTCATCGAGAATTCAAATTGAGGCTGCCGGTTTCAGCATCAGGGTCTTGATTATTGTTTTCCCTTGGTGACCGATGGAGTAATGTTTTTTTCTCCGTGGAAAGGAGTCCTTGCTCCAGGATCCAAAATCTGTTATTCTCTAGTTAAAGCAGCGAACCTGGTCCTCTTTGAAAGCACAATTGTAATAATTGAATGACCGAAGAAGGTGACCAATCTGTGATAGATTGGAGAGGATTATGATCCCCATGTTTCCCCTGCTTAATGACACCCTCTCAAGCTGCCACTGAAGCCCTATCTGTACCCAGCATAATTTTGTGCTGTACAATGACTCCAAATCTTAGAGCAAGTTCGTCGGAGGAAGATCGCTTCCGAATTCGACGCAAATCTTGCTATAGGTGTTGGATGCTGGTGAGGTGATGAAAAGGTATTGAGACTTGAAGTAGCGGAGAGACTAAACGTCTATTCTCTCTAGGAAGCAGTTGAAAATTCCTTGGAAGTAATTTTTTCGAAAATCGCATAGTATACAGTTTTCAAATCTTAATTCAGGTTGAAGTTAAAGTGTGTCTGATGATTTGAAATCAACTGCAATAGTCCTACCTGCTCCTTGGCGACCATCGAGTTTTATTCTACATGTTGAGTCTGCGCCGCATCATCTTTTGCAATCGCAGTGACTAATTCCGTCTATTTCTTTCTTGCCCCATGGTTCTGTTCCGCTGCCGTTATGAAGAGGCAATGTGGCATGAATGGTGTAAATCCTGTGGCATCCGGCTACACAGTTGTTGTGTGCTATGTCTGTAAGGTTATCACTCAAAAGCCGTGTCTTGTGGCGTCTTCTAATCATGCAAAGGTATATCAGTGTGTTGTACAAGATTCTAGGATATCAAATTGCCTTGAGATATATGGCTTGAGATTTGGAATTCCTTTTCATGCAGACTTGTTGGTCCTGGAGAACCAGTGAAAAGTTCGATTATGGATACCCTTCCTCAACGGTTGTTCACTCATGTATCCAGAATACCGCAGTTGAATAAAGCATTATGCAGTTTGGTAAACCAGAAAGCAACTACCGAGAGGCAACTGTACAAATCCTGGTCTCCTTACTAATTGGCCCATTACATAGGATAATCAGTGGGTCCAAAGTGAAGGTTGACACGAGCTTGTTACTCGACTCCAGGGGTTAGTTGTGGCGCAGAGCAGTATTGCTTGAAGCCCGTGTGTGTGAGTACATGTCGCCACTTCAAATATGGGAATGTACACTCAAGTTCGTCGTTGCTCGACGAAGCATTAGAAGGCTGACCTTTTCGCTGCTGCGACACGAAAAAACCGCAGCTCTGATTTCAGTGAGGGAACAATTATCCATTCCGTCATCGGCTCCATGTTTCCGACTGCTGTTGATTTCCCTTTCTTACCACCCATTCTGTCTCGGCGAACAACTCATCACCTGTGCAGATAACCAGATGCTAGTACGCGAGAACAATTCAACGAGAACCGTAACAAGCTCCTCTAGATTCAAAAGGTTAACTCGAATTGCCGTTGACAATCGTGAACTCCGGAATCAACCTAGCTACTACCGAACAACGAAAAAAACAAGCGAGAATATATGCATACGTCCAACACCCTAAGTATAATAACACGAATAACGTAAAGATTATATGAGATATCCGATTCCGACACACGGGCGACAGCACTGTACATCTGGCTCCTGTCTGCAAAGTTTTCCCGCCCAAACTCAGGCAATTTGGATGAATTTGGGGCTTGGTGTCATCGAATGACGATTATAAATGAAAGGTTCATCCGCCTGCTGTAAGCAATAGTAGTAGTATTATTATTATTATTATTGTTATTACGGTTCTTGTTGCTTGGTCTGTTCAGATTTTTAAAGTTTAGCGTAGACGTAAATATAGAAACTGATCACTCATATTGTAATATGAGCTTGTAATACAATTGGATTTACAGAAACGAGGGTGTTGAATAAATTGTGGTTGAATAGAAATTTGTATTAAAGTTTAGGTTTTAATTCATTGAAATATGTTTTATATGATTCGGATGTAAAATGTTGTATAAACTTTTATTTTAAAAAGTAGATTAACTTTATATTATTTATATTTAAAAAGATAAACATTTGGTAAAGCCAATAATAACTACTATTTACAAATACAATTACGAATAATAATACTACACTTGGTGAAGGTGTAGAATCAATTGTGGATGATGAATGTTGTGGTGGTGACAACACTATGTGTGGTTAGATTACTAGATAAAATAATACTTGAAGAATCATGTCATGATTAAAAACTTCTAGATAGCCTTAAGCTAATTAAAAGTAGAATGGTGTATAAACTTCTTGTGATGTTTAATGATGGTAAATGGAATTAATGTGATATTTTTGTGCTTACCTTTGTGTCTATGTGTGTCTTGTTTTGCATTGGTTATGTATAACAATTGCTAAGATTTGATAATAACATTAACAAAAGTTTGTAATATGTGATAGTAGAATGTTTTAATGTTTTGTCCAATCCTTGAACATTTCATGACTAAATAACATTCACACAGTACTGAATTTTGACTTTAAAGTAACTAGTTACAAAAAATTGAATTAATAAATTAACACACTGATTAGTAATAATAAAAATAATAATGTGTAATATATTCATAAGAAAAATGACCATCAGAACAAAGAGCTAAAATACATTAATTTATTTTGTCAAATTATGTATATATAAAATTCATTTTCTCAAAAAAAAAAAAAAAAAAAAAAAAAAGGAGAACATGAAAATGCTTTAAGTATTATCAAGATCAAAGCAACTGCCAAATGTATTACTTCAAACACATTCACACATTGTGCACTACTCTATAAATATCATGCTTAAAATAACACTGGAATTATATATAGATTATGTTATATATATATATATATATATATATATATTATTGAAAAAAATTGTGTATGCATGTGTATATATGAATGTGATTTTTTAATAATTTTAAGAATATTTTAAAACATTTGATATTATTTTAAAGGAATATAAGCTACTTTCTTGAAATTTTTCATTAAAAAATTAATTAGAGAAGTGTTTATTTGAATTTAAAGTCAATTTTTAAATAAAAAATAGAAAAACGTACACAGTAGCCATGCTGTAGTTCAAGTTATTGTTGAGTTGTTTTTAAGAGTTGAAGATATTTTTATTAGTACTGTTCAAGTTTAATTTTTATGTTATAAAATTAGATAGGCATAGACATTAGTTGTTTTGAATGGAATGTTCTACTGTCAGATTTCTTAAATGAACCTGAACACAATTTTAGGCAAAATTCTCAATCCCTTCATAAGCACTAACATAGCACTAGACCACAGACACAAACTTTAAGGTACAATTTTTTTCTTTCTCTTTGCTAAGGGAAGATTGGAATTATTGTCTATGAGCTTCTACTATTTTATTCCATTTTACTTAAAATAAAATTTAAAAGAATAGAGAATATTGTACAATGAAGCCTCTATTCCTGAGGGGGTCACACAAAGAGAAAGATGGGTTCTAATACCTTCTTGCCCTCATAGCAAAAATAACTAAATGGTGCAATGCTCCACATTGATGATGCCATTGCTAACCATTAAATAAGAGTTGCCTTCTGTGGCCACATCATATTTATTAATGTTCTGATGCTCCTATCCTTTCTTTCCTTTTCTTCATGCTCTTGATCACCACAAAATAAGCATGTGTGTGTATATGTATATATAAAAATAAAAGCTAATTAATCAAGACCATCTCTTCATGGTCAATATGAGTTCACTTTAACATGGCTTTGAAGGTTACATTAAACTTGGTGCTAGTTGGTGAGGTTGAAGATTGTTTGGGTCTATTTCTATTCTTGAATTTTTTTTCAAACCTAGTTATTATTGAGTTAAGAAAAAGTAAATAATGCTATGCATGATGTCCAACAGTTTAAAAGATGATTTTCAAAGTAAGATCTTGAGTGTTGGTGCAAAGGAAATGTGGAGACAAATCCTAAGTCATATATATTTGGTGGAACAGTGTTACAACTTATCTTCCATTAAAATGGTGTTAAAACTTATCTTCCATTAAGAGCAATATATTTATACATGTTATTGGTCGAAATTGGTATTTCTCCTTAAACCATTCCAAAATCTAACAAAAAATAATACCATAATTTATTTTTTTAAGAAGATGAAAATAATTGGAATCAAGTGACTGGATTCATGTGGATGAGGTGTGCATGTAAGAGCCTAGGAAAGGTGAAGTGCATCCTAATTGCTAATGGACTTTTCAAAGAGGGACTAGAAACATACACTAATTTAAATTCATGTTGACATTAAAATTTCAATACATACATATGTAAACATGTTACACACACACAGAGTAGTAATTCTTTCTCAGGCATCCTCTTCTGCACTCAATTCACAATTTCCATGAAATTCATTCTGTTTGTTTTAAATTGCAAAATTTTAAATTTTGAAAAGAAACCATGGAACATTGAGCATTCTGACTAAAGCATTCAAACTGTAACAAAACTATTTTTTTCTTTCTTCTAAAACATTCTTTTTTTATGTGTATGCATGTGAATGTGTAGAGCACTAAGTCTACTTCTCATAGTCCATCACACATCGAATGCAACTTCCTTGATTCAGGAGTTCAAAGGCCTCATTAATCTTGGAAAAGGGCAACTTGTGGGTAATGTAGTGATCCAAGTTAATGTGCTGCACCATCATCAAACCATTGAAAAAGAACAAAAAACATTACAAGTTCAGTATATATATATATATATTTATATATACACACACACACACACACACACATACAATGATTATAGATATGTGAAAAAATACTAAAAAAATAAAAATGCATTTGCAACACTACCTATGATAGAAGGGCTTTTAAAATGAACCATTTGATCATTATATTTGGAAAAACAGTTGATTCTCTCTTTCTTCCTCTCTTTTCTCAATAGTTGTGCTAGTCCATGCATTTGTAATTTGAAGTCAAAAGCAAAGAGAGACTGTGAGTGAGGTAAGGAAAGGGAAGGACCCCATTGATGCATTTGTCAACAAGGTCAGGGAGCTGCGATCTGCCCTTGTATCCACCAAACAACCCCGATGTCCACACTCGGCCCCACAACAGCAGTGCTGGATGGAAGCTCACCCTCTGTGAAGACTCCACTAGCCCCAGTATGCACGACACCCCTCCCCACTACAATATCCTCCATATACATTCTCTTAGCATATCATGTTGTTATAAAGCAGAACAAATAAATGAATAAATTTTAAGACATTGGACATCTTCACTTTTATTATATTCAATGCCTATTGAATATCTGATTTGTTCATCAAGGCTTGATGTTGTGCTGCAATATGGGTTTCAACATTGTCTTGATTGTGCAAGTTGCACTATTGTTAGTGTGATCATGATTTTTATTGCAATGAGTTGATTCTAATGTACTTGAAGCAATCTTTAAATTTTCTTAGTAAAACATTGTTATGTTCTCTGAAAGATGAACACAACATGAACAATCAAACAAGTAATTTGCATTGCTCTTTTTTTTTTGTTTATTTAAACACCAATTTTTTTTTTTAAAAAATTTTAAATTTTAAATAGGTATTGTTAAATTAGGGGCTTACTTCCACACAGCATTCAAGGGCAGATTTGATGATGCCAGGGTCACCAGTGCAGTCAAAGCTGTAGTCTACACCACCATTAGTCATGTCCCGGATCACCTGCCAGGTCCCCCCCATGTCCCCCACCCAACCCACCAACCACACTGATTTTTTTTAGCTAGTGAGAGTTTGTATGTGAGCATACATTTATTCATGTACACACACACACAACAACAACAACTACTACTACTACTACTACTACTAGATATGTTCCTGTGAACATCTGCTTTTGCACCAGGAGGCATTAGCAAAGTAGTCTTACATGCATAGATTGATCCATAGCCAAGCAAAGCACTCTTTCACCCACCCCCCATTCCTTTACTTTTTCAGATCATAGAGGAAGGAGTTGACAATGACCTGCTAATACTATTAGGAAGTAAGGAAAGAAAGAGAAAAGAGAGAACATCTGTACCCCACATCATCATTCATCCACTGTATCACATTATACATCCATTCATCCACTGTATCACATTATACATCCATTCATCCATCCACTCCCTCCCTGTCTTACCTGCTCAATGGGCTTGTCAAAGGACTTGGTGTTGAGAGTGTCTGTGAGTCCAAACTCCATGGCTGCATACATGCAATAACAACACACATGGCATACACACACAGCCATTGGGTTGAATGCATGAAAGAGACATTTTTATATTTTAAATATAAATTAAAAAAATAAAAATAATACAAAACAATAATGATGGGCATCATGGGAGAGTGGGGCAAAAGGTGTGGTGGTAGTGGGAGATGGGATGGGAATGTGATTTTGCCAACCTCTCTGCAACTTGCCAGCATCCCTGGCAACTCCAATGATCCTAGAGCACCCAGACACCTTACATGCCTCCACCACCTTACACAGGTCATGGCCCCCATGGAAGGCCCTCATTTAGCCAGATAGAATGAAAGAAAGAAAGAAAGAAAGAAAGATAGAAAAGGGAGGAGGAAAACATAAAACAATAAACACATATACATACACACGTAATGAATTAGATATAGAAAGCACTTGCACTTACTGCTAGTCCAATAGTCCCAAGTCCAAATACAGCTACAGTTGACCCTTGATGGACTTTGCATATATTCCACACTGACCCAACTCCTGTCATTTAATCACCCCTCCCCATCCAACCAATGTAACTGCAGCATTAATTAAACAACATCAGTAAAATATCACTTTAATTATTTAATGAAAACTGAAACAAGCAATCCTTGGAATCAATGTCAAAATCTTCCAGAGTATAGAAGCATACACACCTGTGGGAATGCCACAACCAAGAAGGCAGATTTTGTGGAGCTCAGCCTTGGGGTTTATTTTGGCGATACAGGCCTCATCCATGGTGGAGTACTGGCTGAACACAGAGATGCCAAAGAAGTGGTAGATGGGCTTGCCATCTTCCACACGGGTGAAGCGAGTGGTGGCCTTATCAGAGGGCATGAGGCCACTGCCCCAATTGAACATGAACACATCACAGATGTTGGTCTTGCTTGACTTGCATTTGCCACACTTGGTGCACTCACACTGCCATACTGGTATGCACTTGTCCCCTGCCTTTATGTGCCTCACTTGTGCTCCAACACTCTCACATATTCTACCCATTCAGACACAAATATAAATAAATATATAAATCCCTAACACATTGTTTTATTGTTGAAAGATCATTGAAATTTGTTCTGTCTAGGAGGATACCAATACTAAAGTTACATAGATTTTCTGAAGAAATAAAAGTAAAACAGTATGTGCTATTTGTGTTTTTGACTGTAGGATGTAATGAGTGTGTTTATTCATTAATAAAGTGAAAATGAAAACAGAATAAATTGAGATTTGAGTAATGTTGGTTTTTAGTGTTGTGAGTGTGAAGTAGATGTGACCAATGCATGGATTATTGTAAATGGGTTTTGGGTTTATACCCAGCCCCTTCATGGCCTAAGATTCTTGGAAATAACTTTTGTGTATCCTGAAATGTATTAACCACACATTTTCTATCTCTTTAGAATTGATTTGTTCATCAAACTATTTATTCATGCATATATACATACAAATAAAACAATAGGGTGTGTAAACAGATTAATTAAATAGCTTCTGTTGGTTGGTTGGTTGTTTTTGTTTTTTTGTTTTTGTTTTATGTATTCCTTTGTTCTCTATCAACATACTCAATACCTTGCCCTTCCAGAAGTAGAGGTCAGATTGGCAGATGCAGGCATGTGTAATTTTGACACGGACTTCTGAGGGTTGTGGGGGTGACACTTGAATATCCTCAAATGACAGAGGCTTGTTGGCCTCATATGCCACCCCAGCTGCATCACCACCATTAAACTTTCAATTATTAGATGGTACTCACAATGCAGAGAATGATCCATTAGCAGTGGAATGGAGGCAACAGGAAGCAAGGAGAAAGAAGAAAAAAGACGGGGGAATGGAAAGTCCAAACTTGAATCACCAACCTGTGTTATTTGCAAATGAAGAACAGTGGTGAATGGGGAAATAAGAGAGGCAGAGAGAAGAAGGATTAGGGCAGCATGTGTGTGTTTTGGGTATTCTGTTTTTTGGAGAGGGGATGGGGATTGTGGAAAAACCTTCATGTTGCGTGCATACCCTTACCCTTGCATTGGATGCGTTTGCCAGCAGTGGCAGCAAAGCTGGCAGCAATGTGAGCATCCTGAATGATTTGAGGAGGACCACCCCCACCATCACCCTTACATGAACATGAGGAGCACATATTAACTCCCCCTCTCTCCTTCTCTCTTTCAGACTTCACTACACTTGGACAGACACCATTTGTTCTCTCTTTCTCACTTCATTCTGTTTCACACACTCACAAACTCACACAAGCAAAACACAATAACATTCACTCTTCTTTTGATCACCACCACAAACACAGCATATGAAGAAGCTATGGATGAGGATACCACTGCTACTACCAAGACTAGCAGTACTATGGCATTAGAGGAGAAGTTGTTCAAGGAGGAAGGACAAAAGAGAGGAGATGATGGATAGTAGAAGTAGAATTAAGTGCAATAGGAGGAAGAGTAATAGGAGAGATACCCTTGCATGTGATAACTTTGCCTGCTGTTGCAGCCATGGTCCTCAACACTCCCTTCCCTCCCTTCCCTCCAACACCACTACCAACAAACAATATGGAAAAGCAAAAAGAAAGAAACACCCACAAAGACAATCCACAAATATGAAGGAACAAGAAACAACTAACACAACAAAGAAAGAGATGAAGACTTCGTAACCAAGCCAAGGTTTCTTCTCCTTCTTTTTCTATTTCTATACACTTGCATGTTTGAATATAATGGGTTTTTTTCCCTTCAACACGACTTATACATTCACTTTTTCTTTTTCTTTCCTTTCATTTATTTGTGGTTTTTTTTCTTTTGTGTGTTGGTTGGGTTTTGAATGGATATTTTGTCAATGTTGGATTCTAAAGGATACATATGTGTGTATGGAGCAATAGTGCCCCTTCAACTCCACTTCAAAAGGGGTTTCCTCTCTCTCTCTCTCTCTCTCTCTACATCCTTTTTTACCTCTTTGCTATTCCCTTGATTTGTCCCACTAGGTAATTGCCCTTACCCACAGATACAAGCTTCTCAGTTGGGCCTGCACAAGATGGTGATTATTGGATGAAATCCACGTGGCATGATTTTCATGTTCATCCGTTTCAAAGCTAGCAATGATCTTTGAGTCAACACTGAGTGAACTGATTCCATCACACTTGACAATGTCTGGAGACAGCCTACACCTTGGTTTCACATTCTATTCTCAAGGACCATTTTTTCATGTGTTCAATTGATGACATGGATGAACGTGGTTTTTTATTAGTTGGATGTTACTTTTGTAAGAAATTATAGCTAGAGAACTTGAAGATGGATGAGGTGAGAATGACATGGAATTCTGTATGTTAATAAATGGTCTCAACATAGTTCAGTCAGAAACCATATTGGAAATGCTTTGAATGAAGATGTTCACAATAACCCTACTGTAATACCTTCAAAACCATGCATGTTGATTCTCAAGGATTAGTTGAAAAAGATATTCATTACAATATCACATAATATTGTACACAATACGTTTCACTCCCTTTACAGGACATCAATAAATCCATTGCTTCCAAATAGAAGCATGTCCCAACTTAACCCTACTTTGCATGTTCAAATAATGGAAATTCTTTTATTTCCTAAAAAATAAAAATATCTTCTAATTTTTTTTTTGTTAAACAAATCAATCCTAGAAATGAATTTTGTAGACATCAAATCCCACTCATTGAAAGAAGAACTGAAAATGAATCCATAGGTTTATATTTGCAAAATTTGTACAAACTCCAAAAACAAGCCATTGCCATCATAAAGACAATCAAGCCCTATAAAGGCCATTGATGGGCAATGACCCTAAACTATATGAATGATGCTTGGGTTGGACCAAAAGAGATTGGTGATTCAAATCCCGACTATAAAAGCCTGACCATGCCTGACAAAAAAGCGCATTAGATATACCCCGTCATTGTGTAAAAAAAAAGGAAAAAAAGAGAGAAACAATGCCAACTTTGTTTTTGGTGTTGGTGATTTTGGCACCACACAAGTTGGAATCATAAAGATGGAGTTCCAACTTGTGCA
Source organism: Physcomitrellopsis africana (assembly GCA_036785485.1). Taxonomy (NCBI): domain Eukaryota; kingdom Viridiplantae; phylum Streptophyta; class Bryopsida; order Funariales; family Funariaceae; genus Physcomitrellopsis; species Physcomitrellopsis africana. The sequence goes on along the minus strand of JAWRVF010000491.1, from coordinate 139,346 downwards.
TCCAAAGATGATGTGTGACAATTTGACACTTCTCTCAATGCCAGGTCAACAAAGAAAGATTTGGTGATGACATGTCAGCATGTATTTGTGTTGGCCTTCTTGTGAGGCAATCCTGGTCCCTTATCTTTAGAATCAGCCAAATTTGGTAATCAAAATGGGTGGCTTGGAATAAAAAGAGGTCAAAAGGTTTTGACAATATTAAAATGACCCACTATTTGGATTTTGACCCTGAACTCAGGTAATGAATATTATGTGGCAGCAAATAGGCTAAGCACATGTTCACACACAGAAGTGTGTGCATTGTCCAGTGTTGATTTATATATATATATATATATATATATTTATTTATGCATGTGTGCTTGTTTATCATCCAGACAAAGGATTGAAGACTGTGTATGGAATTCTTCACTAAATTCAGTATGAAAGCTTGAAGTCAATGATGGTAGCAAAATGATTTCCACTTAAAAAACAAAAGCAGATGTATGGAGTCCACCAAATCTAGAAAAATGGTTGAATCATTTATTGGTGTTGCTCATATGTTTAATGTAATTTTTAAATTAATTTTTTGCAGATCTAAAACCTGGAAAATAATGTGATCAGATTGTTAGTACTTCATGTGAAATATAGACCATGTTTGTTGAGAGTATTCTGAATATTGTAAGTTGAATCAATTTCAAGGCTTTGTTTTTGTTGCAATCTTTTCTTTTTTCTTTTCTTTTTAATTATCATTCAGATTTATTATACATAAATTAATTCAGAAGCTTTTTATAGATTCAACTGGTGTTAACTTCAATCAAAATGAATCTGGAGGTGTGGAAAATTTAATAACCTTTACTAATATTTCACTACATTTAAAATCCACAAAATTATTTGGTAATAATTGCATTTTCTGATTTTGATGAAGTTGTATATATATAGTTAAAATTTATAAAGTTAATTCATGAAATATAATAATTATTATTATTTTGAGTTACAAAGGTTGGAAACCTTTATTTATTTATTTTTATTATCAACTGTTCAAAAAATTAAAATGAGAAAATTAAGCTCATTAAAAACAATTTGAATTCCTTGGCTCTTGAAATTCCATTCGTGACTTGATTTAATAAATTTGAACAAGTAATAATCGGTTCATAGTAACTATGTTATTTAATTTAGTTATGATATATTCATGATATGACAATGTTAAATTAAATCAAATTTGAATCATAAATATTTTCACATTAATTAAGATCTTTGTAGAATTTATTATAATGTGGAAATGGTTAAAATATATAATTGGATAAATTTTTATCATCAATAAAAATTACAAATTTAATTCTATACTGACTATGTAGTGATTCAAATTAATTTCATTTGTTTAGAATATATGAAAATGTACTTACCAATAATTCATCATATTTACATTAACAAATCACAAAAAATCGACCACATTGTTTGTTTATTTGTTAATTTTTTAAAAATGAATCAAACATAACATGTTTTTACAGTTAATAAATAAAAAACTACAAATATTAGTATCTTTGTTGTGAGACTTAGAAAATATTTTTCTTAAAATTTAGACACACTTTTTTAACACTGATACACTGGTTCAAATTTGATATTTATGCATTAATACTTTTATCTTGCATCTCACAAAAGAACTTAAATGTTAAGGTATAAAATTGTTATCTTTAATTTAGGCTATGTTATTTTATTTTGTATAGAAATAATTGGTCTCTATTCAAATCTGGTTTTAATTATGAAGTCCTATTTAAGATCAAAGAATTATATATCAATATTTTGGAAAGGATATATTTTTTTATGTTATCAAAAAAAATATATATATATATATACACACATACATATACTATTAGTTTAAAACAATGCATTAAAATGTATTAATATAATGTTCCAATTTTAATTAGCATTAACACACCAAGTACATTAAAAATATTGTGATAATTATTTATTTATTTATTTTATCTCAAGTTTACTAACACTATAGATATTATTATCTATAAATTATATATCAACAAAATGTTTTTATCTGTTCTAGACACAATCATACTCAATAATAATTTTTAAATTATTTATATTTTTTGGAGTGTTAAAAACATTACTTATAAATGTATTATTTCTTTTAGTTATCTAATACAATACATGTAAAAATTTATATTTGTATTCTTTTTTTCTGAATTCAAGTACAGAATATACTAAATAAAAAATAATTTATTTTTAATATGTTGTAAAATTATATTTTTACATCCCCTTTTTTAATCCAAACTATTATAGAAGTTGATGCCATTTCCTCCTTTTGTAAATATAAATCTAATTTGTCATTAAATCAACTCAATAATCTTAAATTGGTTCTTTGTATTTTAATAATTTAATTTTTTAACAATAATTTATCATTAAATTTTTTCACCTAAAAGAAAGGTTTAAAATCCAAATTTTTATCTTTAAATTTATTGTTATTAGAAACAGATGATTATAAATAAAATTAATTTTTTCTAGTTATGTTTGTTCCAACTTAACTTTGATTAATGGCCAAATCTCTCATAAGCAATGGCAGTCATCAGGGCTTAGTGTGCAATAAACACATTGCAAAAATAACAGTTGGTATTTTGAAGAAAAATGTTATACAATTTCTGTGTTTTGCCAGAATTTTTTTTTAAAATTATATATAAAAAAGTTACTGAACAGATTTTTCTAGTTAATCTTAAGAAAAATGAAATAGAACATGGATAACTTGTTTTCAGATATTATTTTGTGTTAGCAACAGTGAATTGTGTTGAGATAAATGAAAATCAGTTTGGATAAAAAATAAAAAAATAAAAAAATGTAACTTAAAATAACTTGTTAAATAAATATCTACTGTAAGAACTAAAGATGACGAGAAATTTAGAGTTTTAAAACACATAAATACTCTATTAAGGTATTAGAGATTTTTATTATAAAAAAATGCAAGTGAGTACTAGAATTTAGTAATAAAAATGCACAGCATTCAACCATTAAATATATGAGTGGTTTCTGGAAGAAAAGAAAAATTCTAAATCTTCAGTGAAGATATTAGATTAACATTTCTGATATATTAATGACTATATTTTATTACTCATTATCTTTCAAAAAATATTTAATATTTTTTATTTGATTTTGGTTGCATAATTGTAAATATATATATTCTTTGAAACTATATTAAAACTGAGTTGTAATTGATATTCTTTAGAGTTTAGAAAAAAAATCAAAAGCCACAATTAGCCTCAAATAATACTAATTGTATTTAGAATTATTAGTTTTATACTTAGTAGAAAGAAATATTGATACCATAAAGAAATTTGTGTTTGATATCTTTTAAACATACAGTTATATAATAATTTATTTATATAAATTGATAAAAAATTATCTCACATAATTTTTTCCTTTAAATATTATTGTTTAAATTATATTGTTTAAAAGTGATTTAGAATTTATATTTAAACATTATAAAAACTCATAAGTATTTGAGTTATTTTATTACCATTACTCATAGTCACATAATATCAATAATTTAGAACAATAAAAAAATGTCCCAGTAAAACACAACCATGTATTTTTTATTTTTTATTTTTTAAATTATATGTAAGCATAACATACTCAAGAAAAGAAAAAGAAAAGAAAAATCTCCATTTATTTTTGTGTACTAATACAGTTTCTAATCTTATTTATTTATTTAATTATTCAATTTAAGATTATTGTTTTATTTGAAATATCTTAAAAATCTAAAGCTTCAAAACATATCTTTTGTAGAAATTTGTAGGTCTTTCTTATATTAATATAAAATAAAATAAAAATAATATGTTCTATTTTTTCTATTTTTTTGTATAAGATATATTTGTACAATTCAAGAATGCAATTAAAACATACAATTCCAGAGTGTGCTATTTCAAGTAATCTAGATTCTTTCAAATAAAAAATATTTCTTACTTCTTTATATGCTTTAAGTTTTTGTTAAATAAAAGATTTAACACCAATATTGATATAAAATATATATTTTAAACTAAAGTTTTTATAATATTTATAATATTTATATTAAGATATAAATGATACTTTTAACTATTCTATTACTATATATAGTTTTATATTTTACATAATTATTCTATAAATTAAACACCAAGAATTTAAGTCTTATTAAAACTTTAATAGATCCAGTTGTTTGATTGTATCTAAGAAAAATTGATCATTGAAATTATGTTTGAAAATTATGAATGCCAAAGTAAAAAAGTTTAGAACACAGAAAAGTATGATGAAATATTTTTTTAAGAACCAATTATGTAAATCACTACTATAGGCCCATTTTAAATTCATGGTTTATTTTTAATTAAAACAGTGATTTAAAAAAAAACTTCTATCCTATTAAAATTCAATCAAGATTATAACTCAAATCAAACACTAAATCACATTTAATCAGTAAGAACTTAAATAATGTAGGAGGTTTGAGGTTGTGAACCACACGTATTGAAACAACTAGAAGTCAAATATTGTTTGAGACAATCTGTGCTTGTATTCAAGCATGCATTGTTAAATTCAAATTCCCACCCAAACGACTCACACACACACAAAAGTTATAAATTAACCTCAACACTGTTTCATACAAACATTCACAATAATATCCTTTTATTTCTCTGTTTTATAGTGACCTTTGACAAAACTCAAGATGCGTGTAATGTTGCATGGATTCTCCTTATTCCTTTTAATTTTTTAAATTTTTATACCCCTCTTTGGATTTGAGTCAATCATTTAAACGCGGTATTTTTCTAGGCTGCCCCAATCTGGTGCTGATGATGGTTCCTATTTAAAAAGATGAGTCAGCAGCACTGTTGTAGTTGGTTCCCATTCCTTCTTATTCCTCCTCGTCTTCAATTGGTCAAACTTCGTCAATGAAATGGGTGGAGGGCACGGAACGGGTGAAGGTCTTTACTCCACCCGGCCCGGCCAGTTTCCTCAACCGCCTTTTGTCTGCTGCTAGCTCGCTTTCAAGAATTCGCTATTCAGCTATTTTTGGAAATAAGTGTTTGCGCTCAAAGATCGCCAGCCTTGCAGCGGGGAAAAGGTCACAATTCCTTTTTGACCTGCCGAACCAGCCCCAGCCCCGCAAAGACGTGGTTTCACTCCGTAGGCGACGGAAGGTGTCGTATACTTTGATGTGTCAATTTTGAAACGGACGCCTACTGACGTACTTTATCTGCGATCTGATAGGAAGAGAGTGGTGTGGAGTCGGTCGCCGTTCTCTGGTAGTCCGTTTTACTGGGCAGACCGTTCGACGAAGCTGATACCGCTGTTGACGTAAATACAAAATTCAGTCTCCTCTCCATCGTTGACTCTAGAAGGAAGGTGTTCTCGATGTTGGGGGCGGGGTTCACGCCGGAGTACTTTTTGGAACATTCACCCCCCGTCTTGTGAAAGGCGGGTGGGTGCGTCTTACGGTCGGTAACGACTTTAGAGAGTTCTGTTTTTTTTCCGACTGAAGGTCGGTTGGTGAGGTCCAGGATGCGGACATTTTTCAGACCATGAGAAGCGGGGCGTCAGGATTTTGACGGCGACCTCCGATTCCATAACGAAGTTGGTTGCGTCCGACATACGGAAGCAGTTTGCGCAGGGTATTCTGAACGGCGTCTTCAGGACGGAGGGTAGTCTAGAGGTGACAGAGTTGAACGAGGAAGAAGAGCGCGACGGTGTGGAGGAAGTAATGGTAGAGCACTCGCAGTAAATGAGCGAGGGGCAGCAGGCTTCGATCGTAGGGACGACCTGTTTAGCTTCGGGGAGCATTGGTTTCTTCTGGAAGGTAATTGGAGCCTGAAAAGTCGTTCTCTCGAAATCTTTGGTGCCAAAAATTTGAAGAAGGCGTTGGTCTTCTTAGACGCGAGAAATGTATTTGGTTGTCGCGTGCAGGATGTGAGAGGAGCAGTGAGGGTAGAGCGGAGGCACAAGGTTGAAGAGGCGAGAGGACAGATATCTCGTGCTGTCGAGGTGTAACAGGGAACAGGATTGAGGGAAGCATCAGGGAGTTTCTTCTGAGTAGGGCTTGGGAGCGAGGGCGAGGGAAACAAGTTTCGCTTGCAAGCACCGCGAAGCTAAAAGGGCGGGTGCGAGGAGAGCGAATTTATCTGGTTTGTGGGGATATTATTAAGGTTGGATGAAGGCAAGTGTAGGTCTAGAGTAATATTCAAATGGAGGGACTCATGTGGAACTGATTAAGCGAAATAGCATTGTGTGTGCGTAGTTCGCAAGTGTGCATGACCTGACGATGATCTAGACGAACAGCGGACCTAAAGTTTCTGTACCCTGCGGTCAGTTTCAGTGCGCGTAAGAGGAGTTTAAAGTTTATATATATTTAGATTATGCAGAGAAAGAAAAGGTGCTGAGCGATTGTTCTATGAGAAGTAGAAAGAGCATAGACTAAGTTCTGACACGGTGTTTCTTTTGATTCCTCAGTAATCAGGTCTACGTTGCTATCCACCAAAAACCAGGAAAGTCTAAGCCACTGCGCAAGCTGAGGTGGAGTTCAAGCGATATTACGACAGACCTTACATAGTTGACGTAGTTCTAAACTGGAGTAGAAAATACCTGTTCTCGAAAGAGGAAGAAATATTCTGACCGAAGAGAAGCGGAGGAGGTTTATTAGAAGTGAAGCAGAAATTCTTTGCGGGATGGAGGAATTGGTTCGTTAGGGAGCAAGAGTTAGTGATTAGTTTCCGAACCCATGGACGATGATGGCGAGGAAACTGATCTTGCGTAAAGTTCTGCAAGGGCAACGGAAGGGGTCAATGCGCGCATTTGAAAGTTTGGACGGAGTCCGAGCTTGGAGGAGATACTGACGGGGCGATGGATATATTCATTTGAAGGAAGGGAAAGATGGGGTAATAAAGGTCTAGGAGTTGGATTCCCTGCATTCACTAGATCTCAGAAGGCAGCCAACTGTTTAACCTACGGAAGCCGTCTTTGCAAAGCACGGCAGGGGTTAATATTGGATTTCACAGGTTTGTAATTAGGGGAAGAACTTGGGCTGAAAAGGTGTTTCGAAAGCAAGGCGAAATGAATCTCTCCAGAACTCTTTTTGGGATGTCGCCCCCACACATCCAGCCACTGACTCCAGTGTCTGAGGTTTCAGAACCACCAGAGTCGCCTTCCCCGTACCCGTATTTGGATGGCATTCTTGAGGCTCGTGAGCAGGTGAATTCGAAGCCCGATTTGTTAACCTAAGTTGTAAGATAGAGAGCGTGTTCACTTCTATTCCCCTCTGCATGTCGCTCTATCTAGTGTTAACCTCAGAAACTGAAGAGTTTGGTGATGCAGAGGACAATTGTATCTTTATGTTTATTTTGATTTTTTTCCTTTTTTACTTTTCATGTAACAAGCATCTCTTGAAGGCTCAAGAATGAACATGATAATTTCTTTTTTACTGTCCAGAATTAATAAGTTCTTAAACTGTAAATCCATGAAATTTTTTCTTACTGATTCCTTTTAGGAATTATTTGCATCACGACGTATGGTTTTCTTGACCTTTTGAATACGTGTTTGGTGAGCACTGATATTAATTACAGTTTAGGCTTAGACTAAAGCACTGCATTACAGGTGGAAACTCTTTCAGTGGACGACGAGCAGGAGGCGGAGGATGAACCTCCTCCATCAGTTCCATTCTTTAGGCTTTTTGCTTACGCGGACCCGCTTGATTGGACTCTTATGATATTGGGAAGTGTTGCGGCTGCAGTTCACGGAGCTGCACTGCCAGCGTACTTGTTCATCTTGGGGAAAATAATTAGCTTGTTTGGGGAATATCAGCGCGATTTTGATGCAAGCCTTGGGTCACAGCTTTCTCCTGGTGTCTTTCAGAGCCTAGGTGACGAAATTTTGAGGGTAAAGCACGTCTTATTGATCTTGATCTTCATAGTTACTGTTCGATACTCTTGAAAGAGGAAGGTTGAGAGGATCTTGTTCGGGCACTAACTGTTTGAACATGACAAATTGAGCGACAAGTTGAGCTTCTTTCGATTTGAGCGATGTGTGACCTCTAAACACGTCAAGCGTGGTTCTTTGAGGACGTGGTCGGGTTGATGACACTGTGCATGCGTTTTCATTGTTTGAGATACGCAGCACATGATGATGGTCTCTGACTCTTGTCCTTGTGGTTGCAGCATACACTGTACATTGTTTATATTGCTGCAGCAGTGCTTGTGGCAAGTTGGCTGGGTAAATATTTCAGTACTACTCGAGTATAAGTTCCTGCGTAAGGAGGGAGAATTTATTCTAACGTGGAGAAATATTTCATATTTGTAGTTACATTTGTACTTAATTGATAATTCAGGTCACACAGATGCATGCATTTAGCAGTAACAAATGTTGATGGAGAATTACCGTTGTGTGATAATTTCTACCTTGAGCACACGCCATGCATTAGAAGTTTCAAGTTGATGCAAGTTCCCAGTGAGCTTAGAATAAGGTTATGCCCCGTTATTTGTATTAGTTTTGGTGAGGTACTCTTTATTCCAATGCACGAGCTCCAATTCGTATTTGGTCGGGAGTTGTGATGATTTCTGGCAGTGCACTTTTCTGACCATTCTGTCATTCGTCCTGGCAGAGGTGGCGTGCTGGCTGTACACAGGGGAGAGACAAACATCAGAAATTCGATCTAAAGGTGTACAGAACCTATTGAAGCAAGATTTGGTATTTTTTGATAATATGGCAGGGAATGGAGCCTACGTGAGCCAAATTTCAAATGACATTCTTTCTGTACATTCTGCCCTTAGTGAGAAGGTACGATTTAAAATTCTGAGAGACTCTGGAAATTGATGTACATCACTCTCCGTGATTGTTCGTTCGTTTGCTTATTAATTAATTAATTAATTATTTCAAGCTTACTCTGGTAGTTAACATCCAGAGAATTCGGGTATTGCTCTATCTTTTCCTTCTGCTTAGCGTGATAGGTTTCATGTCAAACTCTTGTCTCTTACGTACGATACTCCTACACGATCGTTCTACTTGTTTAGGTTTCCGACTGGTGTTCTTTTTAAGTCTGTTGACAGTTGTCAATTTCGAATGTAAGGATTGTGCCAAGTTGGTTTATTAGAACGCGACATACTCCCATTCATTGCTAGATAGCTGACTCGATACTTGATGTGCAATACTGATGTGAAGGAATCTGTTGGTGGTGACAGATTGGTAATTACATCCATAACATGGCAACATGTGTGGCTAGTGTTACAGTTGGGTTCGTTAGCTGTTGGCAGATTTCCCTGCTTACACTAGCCACTGGGCCTTTTATAGTAGCTGCTGGTGTTGTATCGAACATTGCTCTTACTCGGCTCGCAGAGCATGTACATGATTCCTATTCGGAGGCGGCAAGTATTGCTGAGCAGGTAGGTTTTTTAGTTCTTCGTACAAATTGCGCTGCATTGCAGCTGCCAGCATCTCAACAAGGAGTGGAAATATTTTTGAAAATGGTGAAACATGTCAGAGTGGAATTGCATATGTTATGATTAATTCGATGTGCGTCAATTTATTGGCATATATTCATTGTTATTTAGCGAGGATGCTAATGGCGCAAGTGGCTTAAACTATTTTGTATACGGCACTTCGAACAAGCTCGGATCTGGGTGTCTTAACCGCTGGTATTTTCTACTCCAGGCACTCTTGTACATTCGGACAGTTTACGCGTTTGCCAATGAGACAGTTGTGAAGTATGCATATGCAAATGCATTGCAGCCTACATTGCAATATGGAGTGCAGATTAGCTTAGTCCAAGGCCTTGGACTCGGTTTTATCTATGGAATTGCTATTTGTTCATGTGCATTGCAACTGTGGGTGGGACATTATCTCATTGTGAATGGAAAAGATGGTGGCGAAATCTTTGTGGCTCTATTTGCCATCATACTAAGTGGAATGTAAGTTTCCCCGTTAACTTTCCTGCATTATTCCTCTAGAAACCTTAAGTACCGTCTGCATGGCACTTGATTATCTACTAGAAAACGATCATAGTTTCTTACAACGCTCTCCCCTGTCTTTGATACAGAGGTTTGAATCAGTCGGCTACAAATTATCAGGTCTTTGAGCAGGGTCAGATAGCTGCACACAGGCTCTTTGCAGCATTCATTTCAAATCCCACGGCAAGTGGTAGTGAAACTGAGGGGGAACTCACACTTGATGATGTACAAGGAAATATCGAACTTCGTAATGTTTATTTCAGCTATCCATCACGACCAGATGTACCTGTACTTAGTGGGCTTTATCTTTCTCTTCCGGCACGGAAGACGCTGGCACTAGCAGGCAGCAATGGATCTGGAAAGAGCAGCATTATTGCCCTTATCGAGCGGTTCTATGATCCTACCCTGGGTTAGTGATTTCAACAGCTACTGCTTTAAATTGATTTTGAAATTTGCAAATCTGTCATTTCTAGTTTTATATGCAAGTAAGTCTGTATGGAATACCTTATAGTTGACAACTTGGAGAAGCACCGCTGAATTAGCTTTGATGCTTGTTTAAATGTATGTCTCTTGGGTGATGTTTTTGAGAAAACAAAATTTACTTATCAAGCTATCATGATCTGTCACAAATCATGTGGAAAGAAAAGGTTAGATTCTTGCAGAAGATCACGTTATCCCGCTGTGTACTACTGATTGTAAAGACGTCCAGTTTCCACCTCTGAAGGTGATTCTAACTAAAGAAAGAGTATCCTAGTGTACGGTTCCTGAGGAACCTTGCGCCTGTTGCTGTGGTACTCTGAACTACATCTCTGCTATTCACTTTCTATATGATCTGGAGTGTTCAATGATCGCAGGTGAGGTACTTCTCGATGGAGAAAACATAAAAAACCTTAAGGTGGAATGGCTTAGAAGTCAAATAGGATTGGTGAGTCAAGAACCTGCACTGTTCAAGGGTACTATTAAGGAGAATATTTGCTACGGTCGTGAAGCTAGTGAAGATGAAATTGAAGAGGCTGCGAAAATTGCACATGCACATACGTTCATCAGCTCCCTTCCAGAAGGTTACGAATCACAGGTGTTGAACCATGCGAGTGCCCCTATTACTCTATATCTTTCCAAGTGTTTAGATGTGATTGGAAAGTCTATGTTGAATTGCTTGTGTTGTCGATGGCTAAGGTTTACCCTGGTCTAGTATCTTATTAGTATTTTGAAGTTTGTTGTGGCCTTCCTTGAGAATCATCAATTGCTGATTTATCGTTAGCACGAGTCCTATTTGAGCACCTTGTAATTTTCATCATGGACTTGCTTCACATTCTTTCATGGTTTTGCTCCACTGTAGGTGGGTGACAGCAGAGTCAAGCTTACAGAAGAAAGAAAAGTGAAAATAGCAATTGCTAGAGCGGTCCTCAAGGATCCTCGAATTCTCCTGCTTGATGAAGCAACAGGCACCTTAGATGTGGAGGCTGCGCAGAGTGTACAAAACGCTCTTGATATTTTGATGATGGGTAGATCTTCCATAGTAATAGCACATCGTCTCTCGAGTATCCGTAATGCTGATGTGATCGCTGTCCTCGATGAAGGACAGCTCGTGGAAATGGGAACACATGATGAATTGATGAGACTGGATGGCGCTTACATTGATCTGATTCGACTGCAGGAAACTGCGAAACAGCCTAGGAGGTAAGTGAGCTTAAAGAAATGGTTGCTATATCTAGTCTTGGTGCGGGTTGCACGTAATTGTTCTTGTCAGTTCCAGAAGGAGTTGTACCGTTAAACCTGTGCTTTTTTAGTGTTACAGCTGGAATAGTCTCGAATGTGGGTTGGTTTTCGAGCTCTACAAGCTTTAAGCGTTGTTTTACTTCACTGTGTATGCAGATGCATTATTTAGACAGTGTGCAACCCCCCCCCCCAAAAAAAAAAAAAAAATCTTCAGAAATCCTTCTCACATTTTCCCAGTTTGCCTGCATCCTTTTATTATTTATTTATTTTATCGAACATTGTAAGCCCAGCTGTATTCTGCGACGCTTGACGTCGACTCTCCTTGATCATTGGCTGCAGAGCTCCTCCAAAGCTGTTTGTTCCTCCTCCACCACAAGACTGTATATCGCCGAACTATAGCAAGCCACCATCTCCACGCATGGTGAAATCACCGTCCCTCAAGCGACAACATTGTGTCCGAGACCGACCCGATTTCATTGCAGCGATTAATTCACCACCCTCTACTTTAACCCCCCCTCCTGTGCAAAATTCTAAAGGGAATGGTAATAATAATATCGAGATGCAAAGTTTGAAGCCTGAACAAGCTGCCAAGAGACAAGATAGCTTCGATAACGCGTACAGTGAGTCTCTTTCGCAGATCAATCTGCAGCGGCAGACTTCTAACTCTTCTCGTCCAGAGTCTCCTGTATCTCCTCTCTTAACTGACCCAGAAGATGAACGGTCTCATTCCAAGACGTTTAGTAGATCTCCTTCTCAGTGTAAAGAGTACCAAACCAATGAGGATGAACCTACAGGCGCAAGCATACCCTCACTTTGGAAACTCGCTAAGCTGAGTTCACCGGAGTGGTTTTGTGCTTCCTTAGGAAGTTTGGGAGCTATCCTTTTTGGGTCTCTCAATCCCCTCTTTGCATTTTTGTTGGTTCAAATCGCTGAGGTTTACTACTACTCGAGCCTAACTAAGTTGCGTGAAGATTTGAGTAAATGGTGTTCAATACTTGTGGGGTTGGCACTGGCAACCGTCTTGGCGAATTTTCTGCAGCACTTCTACTTCGGAATTATGGGAGAAAAGATGACCGAACGTGTCCGTCGGCTCATGTTCTCAGGTACCTAACATATCTGCATCGGTTATTTGTTATTTTCTGTTCTACCACTAACAAATGTAAACGCTCTTGTACTTTTTCTTTTGAGTTACCAGTTGCTCAAGTACTATATGCTTTAGAATTATCTACTCCATCTGCTATTCCTCTGCAGTTGGAATCGTTGCCGTTTGATTAGATTATTGTCAATCAACTTGCATTATTCCTTGTTATAAGATTTAAATAATAGTATTGATTTATGTCACATTATTATCATACTAATATTTTTCCCTTTGGCTTCGACAGCTATGTTACGTAACGACGTGGGCTGGTTTGACAAGGAAGAGAACTCTCCAGAGGTGTTGTCTATACGACTAGGACATGATGCTGCCTACGTGAAGGCCACTTTCAGCAACCGTCTATCAGTCTTCATGCAAGATATTGCTGCTGTCTTCGTTGCCCTTGCTCTTGCATTGGGTCTAGAGTGGCGGTTCGGACTTGTTGCGTTGGCAACAATACCACTCCTTGTTTTTGCATCAATTACGCAGGTTTTTCTCTTACTATCACCTTGAAGGCAATCAATTAAGCAATCTGTTCATACCCCTGGTTTTACGAAGGCTGTGGATGTTATATTTGTCCATTGTGAAACATGTCAAGCTTTCAAGCTTGAAATGGAGTAACTCGAATCAATAACAGGATGTGAATGTTTGTCAAGTGAATAGTGACATGCTGTAGCATATTTTCTTGGTGAGTTCTGTCCTTTAGTTGTGTCTGAAACAGTTTCTCTGGTGTCTTTGCAGCAAATGTGGAATTCAGGGTTTTCCGGAGATGTGAGGGACGCTCACAAAGATGCTCGACAGATCTTGGAGGAAGCAGTTGCAAATATGCACACTGTCATGTCATTCTCCGGTGGTATGAAGATTCTTGGGCTCTTTCACAACGAGCTGAAGACACCTCTACGGAGAAGCCTAATAAGAGGCCAAATATATGGATGTCTGTATGGTGCAGCTCAGTTTTTCCTTTTTGCTTGCAATGCGCTCGTCCTTTATTATTGTTCAGTACTCATCAAAGGACAGGAGGTCTCCGGTTTTCGAGATTTACTGAAAGCGTTTCTGGTATTTACTTTCACAACCTTTATTCTGGTGGAGGCGTTTGGGTTAGGCCCTGTTATAATGAGGCGGCGAAAATCGGTTGCACCAGTCTTTAGTATCCTAGAACGGAGCTCTACAATGGGAACTGATGAAGAGGGTTTAAAACCGCCCTTCATAGCTGGCCGTATTGAGTTTCGCGGTGTGGAGTTTAGGTACGTATTGTTGTATCAAGAGATTTCTCTCGATTGTTATTTATTTACTCGGATTGCCATTTTAAAAAAAATGTATCTGGAATGACTTTGGTTGCATTCTAATTTGGTAAGGTCTCTGTCTACGACGGTAAATGCATTCGGAAGTAGCTTACTCGTTGCACTGTAATGCAGATATCCAGTTCGCTCAGAGGTACCCATTTTGACAAATTTCAACTTGAAAGTGGAGGCGGGCCAGACTGTAGCAATTGTGGGGACCGCGGGGTCTGGTAAGAGCACAGTTCTTGCTCTCCTGGTAAGATTCTATGAGCCCTCATCTGGGAGGATATTGCTTGATGGGAATGATCTGAAGAACTTCAACCTACGATGGCTACGCAGTCACATTGGGATGGTACCCCAAGAGCCTGTTCTCTTCTCTACATCAATTCGCAATAATATTATTTACGGACGACACAACGCTACAGAAGCTGAAATTAAGGAAGCTTCCAGGATGGCAAATGCTCATCATTTTATCAGCAGTTTACCACATGGTTATGACACTATAATTGGGGAGCAGGGGATACAATTGACAGCCGGTCAGCGGCTAAGAATCGCCATAGCACGGACAGTTTTGAAAAATGCTCCTCTCCTTCTTATTGACGAACCGACATCTTCATTGGAAGCTGAATCAAGTAAGGTGGTCAATGAGGCAATTGATCAGCTGATTGTGGGTAATCGAACTACGGTTGTGATAGCCCACAGGTTAGCCATGCTCCGACGTGTGGACGTAGTTGCAATGTTGCATGATGGAGAGGTTGATGATCAAGGTAGCCACGATGAGTTGATGAACAAGTGCGGGCTATATGCTCGCTTGATGCAGCCCCAATTCAGTCGAACTTTACGACAACATCGTCATTCGTAGGGCTCTTGACGTTCGGGTCTCATTCTACATGGCGAAGATTTAAGCTGGGCACTAGTCAAGTTAATGTCAAAAGTGAATCAAAAGAGAAGCGTATCCTTGTTCCTGGTCATCAAGCAAGTGATGGTGTTAATGCACAATGTGAGATATCGTTGCAGTTACAAATCTATGACAGGTTACTCTGCTTTGGATGTCGTTTAATGGGAGCATTAGGAATCTTGTCCATTCCTGAGGTTAGTTGACTATTTATGCGTTTCACAACAGATCACCTCTTTGGTTGGCTTTACTCGGCCACACTTGTCGAGTGATTTGCTGATGCATACAATGTGACTGCAAATAAAGGTTATCTGTCTGCATGCAGGTTAGAGTAGGTCTTCAATTGGGATCTGGTACTGTTACCTGTACTCGCTTAAAATCTAAGAACATTCCCAAGTTTACTGGAGTTCAAAGATAGTGGACCTGCAACAGTCGTGGAATCCCAACATGACTATGTACTTGTGGTCGGCATTGGAGGAAGAAGTGGGTATATTTAGACCTCATCAGCCGGGACTACACTAGGACACGCTTCGCCAACGAAGTGGAGGAGACACAACACTGGATGACGAGCCAAACTTGTTTACGAGGAAGTGATTCAACATGCGATCTTATGCACACGCACTCTGTTCTCCAATTATGCTCCTCATTGGAGCACTTTTGCTCCATGGAGTTGGTATTGTTTAATTGGACGTAGCTTGAGGCTGACAGGAGACTACAGAATCATTAAGTTAACTCCTCAGCTGTATGCTAAGAAGACATCGGGATTGCTGGTGTTCCTTATTAGAGTGTTCACTGGAAGACTTCGAGCTTTTCAAGTTGCAACTTGAAAGTGCTGATTTCTTTGTATGTTCTTGTCGAACTAGCCCTGTATGTAATTGTAGAAATCGTCAAGGGGGAGGTATAAGCGAATTTGTTAGCTAAAACCTTTAGTATCATCAACGTGAGAATGTCATAGTGGAGAGACCACATTTGGACTCCATATTCATACTCGAGGCTTATTTTTCTACATGGTAGAGCCACCTAGAGCCACTCAGAGCCGAGAAACCATAGTGAGGACTTGAGAACAAGCACATAGAAGTCCTATTACTGGTCTATCCCCTGGCGGGGATACCAAAGATTGTCACCATTGTAACAGTAGCTGTAATCGAAGCACTTGTATTCATTTGGTGCAGTGCTCTAGAGTTTTCTTACTCAGGGCATGGTCAGTTTGAAGTTTGAAGTTCAACATGACAGTTCAGATCCTGACAATATTCTTCAGAGTTTCTGTTTCACATCTGGGTGTACGAGGCCGGTGTGAAGTACTGTTGCCTAGGTAATTTTCTTTTCATCTCATTGCCATGCATACGATCACGTTGAATGAGGATAATGTAACATAATTCTTGAACAATCGAATGTGGTCATTAACATTGTTGTCTTTCGGGTTTTTCCATGAACATATCTACATTGCATTTTATTTGGTTTTGTATATGTCTGAGATTGGCTGTAGAAACAACTGCGGTGTGAGACAACCCTCATTTTGTTTGATCTTGATCAAATCTGAGGCCCAACAGCGGTCAATTCCTAGACTCCCCTTGACACCGGTTCAAGGATATCTCCGTTCCACTCTCCTTCAGCCTGCTGCAGTCGTCATGTTTGTCCATGACCTTTGACCCCTCTCTTCGAATCTCATTTCTGCTACTCACTGCACAGAACGTTACTTCCAATTTCAATTGGATAAATTAGCAATACTAGCAACAAGGTCAGAAACCAACACACTGCGTCTTTGATTATCAAACTAGTCATTGAAAGAGATGGGGGTGGCAGAATGTGCATCGGACTTCACTTCGCCACGTCGTTCATGCGGGTAGTGGATGGGTCTTTCTCTTAATCTGAGAGTTTATTGAAATCATGCGCACTCAGCACCACAATCATGGCCAGTTTGTTGGAACTCGCAAGACCAAGCACGCGCGGGTGTTCCTCCGATTTCCATTTCTGTAACAATTTCCTAGCAGAGCAATTAATTGGTCTCAATACCTAGTTTCTTGAATCACTGACATGAGGAGCAGTGTTTTGTCACACGACTGTGTGAATCACTTGTTCATGCAGACAGATTTCGTGTTATCAATTGGTTTGCAGTTACGGAACATTCATCTGCCGGGCGAGCCAGTGATCATCGCCTCTGGCACTGTGGACGTGAAGCTCGTTCCGCAAAAATGAGGACAAGCCATTTCAACCTGCTTATCCCATGGACAACACATGCTCCTGCCGTCCATGGGGAGCAATAGAAGAACTGGAGGCGTTTCGCGCTTTCCAAGGTGGGGATGATCACTGTCAAGGACTTCATCAATGCAGTTGGAAAATTCGCTGTCAACACGTTGAATCATTGTAAGCGGTAACGTGTGCTTTTAGTTGAAGAAGTCTGAAGCCTCAGCTTTATCTCATCGAATCTAGCTACATAATTGCGATTCATCTTTTGATTTTTTTTTGATTTTGATTTTGATTTTGATTGATTGATTGATTGATTGATTGATTTTTTTTTTTTTTTTTTTTGAGTAATTCAAACTTTGACCCGCAATGCACACATTGTGGATATTGATTTTGTAACATTTCAATTTTTGAGTTTGTGGTGGCTGCACTCGTCAGCGAATTTTACTCTCGGCGTTTACTAGTGGAGGAAATAGTTTTCTTACAAGCGTTAAAAGGAAATTGTGTGCAGGCAAGGCAGAAAGCGTTGGACATTGTGTACAAGGATATTCCACCCTGAGTTGACGGAGATGGCAGGGGACAATGTGCGCAGCATCCAATTTGCAGACCATGAAATTTCCACCACCACTCTTACATTTGCCATCAGAATCTTGTCTGAGAATCCCGTAATCCTCGGTGAAGTGAAGGATTATCAGATAACTCATCTAAAATAGGCATGAGTAACTTACAGGCCATCACTGAATTCGTCAGCATAAGCACCCCTCTCAACCATTTGTTGTGTGAACTCAAAGAAGACGTCAAAGTCTACGGCAAGTGCTGGATCTCAACCCGAGAATCGAAGCGTTGATCGATGACCTTGTTTGTCAAACTACCTCGAATCCTGAAACAATTGTAAAGAGGGATGCTGCATGACTGTGGCGGAATACATAATCCCCCGAAAGTGCTATGAGTTGGCTTCTCCTGTGTCGGTGAACTATGACCCCGATGGCTTCAAAGACCATCTCAAGTTTTACCCACACAGCCACACAGTGAGCCTCCCTTTTCCTCTCAGATCTATCTACACACAGGACAACATGACGTCGTAATTTCTGTGCAATAGTCGTAAAATTTGGCATGGATAAATCTCAAGTGTAATATCAACCGACTGAACTACGAGTTTTGATATTCAGTGATCAGCATGCGGGAGTTGAAGTGATGGAATCTCATGTGCAAACTGAAATAGGAACCTAATGCTGGGGAAGTGGCATTCATGGGCTTCGGAAATGGATGTCGTATTTGCCCCAGTGCTGACTTGACTCGCTTGGAAGTGCCCGTCTTTCTCCATTTCATGAGTTCACGTAAGCATCATCATGGTTTTCAGAATGTTTTCTTAACCCAGAAGATTCTGGATTGAATGCCTATTTAGGACACAGTCCCAAAAGAATACTTTTCCATAGTCTGGCTTCGATTTCGAACAATTAGTGGATCAGAGATTAGATTGCACCACAACAGTAGAAAATGTGATCACGATTCCAAAAGGACAATCAATAGTATACCCAGTTGAAACCGCGTTAAATAATGACAAAATAAAGAAAAGTCACAGTTGTTCATCTCATATACGAAAACTCAAACTTGCGAGGCTCCACTCAGTAGTTCAGTTACAGAAGCTTGCACAGAATTTTAGATTGGAAACATGCAAGCATGAGTCTCAATTCCTTTGCATGTATGGTCGTATGCATCTAAAGATTAGCGAAAAGAAGCCTTTGTTGAAAGAGTGACTTGCACTCATAATCCAAAAGCCTTTGCATTATCAAATTAGAAGCTTCAATTACACAAACTCTCCTATTGCTGAGGTGGGGAGGATACACAGGCAACCTCAATTCAATTTACATGTGACAAAATATAAGCTACAAATCTCTCTCGCTTTTGGCAAGATCTCAAACCCTGCATTGTACAAAGGCCAATACACCACTCCATTTAGATGCCCATTGACCCAAAGCATCGTCCCTGCAAGAACGTGCACAAGCTACGGCTACTGCAAGAAATATCCAGAAAGAAAGAGGGCAAAGAAAAATAGCAGGGAGCCGTAGATCAAGATACTTTTCTGTCCCGACGTCAAGGTGTTCCCGCCCAACCCGAATTGTTGATTTTGAGCGAAACCAGCCACCTCTAAACTTTTAGGTTGGAAGTAGCCTTTGGCAGCACCGCATGTGGGACAGAGCCAATCTTCCGGAAGATCACGGAACAGTGTGCCTGCAGCCACAGGGTATGATGAGTCTCCCTTCACTTCCTCGTATACATGTCCACACGATCGGCACGCGTATGCGCCGGTGTTGAGTATGGCAAATGTCTCCTCCAAGCCTGCAAAACACGTCAATCTCAATCAAAATCACAAAGAACTAGTCAGTGAAAACACTTTCCTATGTCGAGAGGAAAAGGAAGGTGTCATTGTAATTAGTAATGAACTGTGGTGTAGGTAGATTTTGGGTGTTTCATGTTAGGTCTAAACAATACCGTGAGTAGATTTGAGATACGAAATACTAGGTTTAAAGTGCGATCAGTCTGTAAAATCCAGAGAAGTCGTGGTTAAACGACTACAGCTATCTCACTAATGGGCATCTCTATGAATTAATAGATTGGCCTTTGTATGATGTGAGGTTTTAGATATTGCCAACAGCAAGAAACATGCAGCTTAATATTTTGTCATATGTAAATTACATGGAGGTTACTTATTTATTCCCTATCTCAAATTTCTAAAAGAGTTTAAAACATAGAGATCAAAACTAGGCATTCAAATTGTATACCTTCCCGGGACTTGAGAATACTCTTAGTCTCAGCCTCCTTGGC
Source organism: Physcomitrellopsis africana (assembly GCA_036785485.1). NCBI lineage: Eukaryota > Viridiplantae > Streptophyta > Bryopsida > Funariales > Funariaceae > Physcomitrellopsis > Physcomitrellopsis africana. Next base: position 119,372 of record JAWRVF010000491.1, on the reverse strand, counting down.
CTCAAGATTCAACATAGTATCCTGTAGGGCATCCTGCAAAATTTGTTGCTCTTGCTGCTCGGTCTGCTTCTGCTCAAAGTCGTCCTGCTCGCTGTCCAACACAAATTCAGATCTAATTACTGCAAAACTAAATTACTATAACTCTAAACCATGAAACCTTCACGACAATAGAGACGCGACGATCTCACAACTTCACAGAAACCGAAGTCATCCAATGTCGAAAGCAAGACACTATTGGCATTCAAAGACAGCTAAGAAATCCTCATGCGTTGCAGAAAACCATGCTGAACAACAGACGTGCAGGGGAACCGACTCCTGGCATCCCAATTCAACTCAAACCAAGGAGAATTGACTCAACTCACCGCAGCAGCAACAACAACACTCCTCCTTCGAGACGACGCAGCCTGCACCAGATTCAATCCAGGCAGCGACGCCCTGCGAGCAACTCTGACGCTCCCATTGCAGCCTCGCCATGGGCACCTATTCGGGAGAAGAAGTGACGAGGCAGACGCAGAAGCCATGACTCCAGGGACAGCTGCAGCAGATACCATGGCAGCGAAAACAGCCTCAAAATGAACAAAAAACCAGAAAACCCAAAAACCTACAATCCAAGATGCGACTTTGAGTGCTACAATCAGATGGAGAATTGCTCCAAGCCGCGCAGGCGATGGCTGTGACACTGGCTCCTTCAGCTCGTGGAAGGCTGGTAGGGGCTGCGATGCTTTCGACCGTATCATCGACCATGATGTTATCCACAAAGCCCTTGTCGCCACAAGTCTATGTCCCTTGCTCTTCTTGTGCTCTTACCATGGCTTGTTCCTTCATAGACTTGCAGGCATCTTCACACAGTCCTTTTTATACCTCCACAATATAAAAACGCTTCAAGCTTGAGTGTGTAGTTTTGTGGGTGGTAGACCTCGCATTAGCAAGTTTACAAAAATGAATGACAAAACAATTTTTTTCTGCTTTTCAATAAATTATCTTCAACAAATTATCTATAAAAGAGGTTCGTCTTTAAACATACCCAGCCAAACATACCCCATCACTCCCATAAAAAACAAGCTTATGCCACCATTCCCATCAACTTGTTTGGCCTATAAATTGTAAATAATTTATTTATTATAATGGTTGATTTCTAAATATATCTTATTGGATCTTAGGAGACCTAACCAAGGCACAATAGTCTACAATTAAGAAAGGCAATTAAAATTCTATTGTCTAAATGAGTGGTAAAAGTCTTACATTGAAGAGGCTCAAACCTACAATAAATAGTTAGACACAAAATGATGTTTGCAAGACCTATACCATTGAAAAAGAAGGAGGTTGATTTTGAATAGGTTCTAATTTCTAATTACAAATGGAAGGTGGGATCTAAGTAGTAGAATAGAATTAGCAAAGTATGGACCACTATGGTCAAGTTTCTACATCTGTAATATCCAAAATCCTTCAATAATATATAGAATAGGCTATTATGGTAGAATTTGAATTTTTTGCTTATAAATATACACATTAGTTCTATACAAGCAGCAAAATTATATTACAAAGGCTTCCATAATGCAAAAAATATTTTTGATATATCCAACCTAAGCTTTAAAAAGTCTGAGAAATGAAGAGATGAATTTAATCTAATAGACAAAGATTGTATTTCTTATAAAAAGTAAAACTTTTAGATATCCATTTTATTGGCAATTTTTTATAAATGGTGTTCAAGCTCTACAAGTAATAGATTAAATAGGTTTAATCAAAGATATAGATAATTATACTCCCTTGATTATATTTCAATTCCAAACCACTCTAATAGGAATTTAAAGAAATACTTAAAATATTATTTTAAAATCCTTTAAACTAAAAGTGTATCTTATCAACAAACTATCTAAGGTGCTATACTATGACTCAATACTCACAAAATCCTTGGATAAGACAAATCATGATCAAAATACAAATATACTCTAATCTATTAAAATAATTTATATGCTTTCAAAATTAAAAGAAAAACTTGATAATTTAAAAGAACCAATTAAAATATATTATGGGACAAAAGATGAGTTATGCTTTGATTAATTCAAATGCTTCTAGGAATCTAGATCTAATTTTTAACATACAATATGAAATTTGGTAGAAAACTTCTTTAATCCAAGCATAATGGGTGGAATTTGTATAACTCAAAAAAAAAATATATATATATATTACTACAAAATTTCTTATTTAATTGAAAGGACATATGGTTCAAACCAAGAGCTAAAAAAGAAGCAAAACTCATATGGTTGATTTGGCACCAAAATATAAATATATAGAGTATAAAAAAATCTAAATATATCTTCTAATTATGTCTTGTATATGCTATAAATACTTAAAATAATTATACATAGATTTTGGAAATTTTTCTAAACAAAACATATTTGGGATTAGGCTATATCATCAATATAAAAATTAATATCAAGTCCAAGATATTCATATCCATAGAAAGCATTTATTTGGCAACAAGGTATCTTTGTATGCAAACTATTATCTAATTTTAAATATTTTAGTACTATATGATCACTCTTCAAAAGAATTTATATCTAAACAATATGGATTTAATATAATATATTTATTTTTGAAGACATCATATAAAAAGATGCAAAAATCAAAAGCCTAATATGAAATAAACTATTAGTATATGATAAAATTATATCAAAAGTTACTAGAAAAAAATTAGATTGACAACTAGACAATTGTGACATCTTACTTAAATATTGGAATAATTGTTAGGGACATAGTTCTTAGAACCTTCTAGAGACAAGCTTCTAGAATATTCTAGAAACAAGTCTTTGGAACCCTCTAAAATATTCCCTAAAGATTCTTTAGAATATTCTATAAAGATTCTTAGAAGATTCTCTAAAGATTCTCTTAGAAGGTTCTAGAAGATTCTTAGAATATTCCTAGAATATTCTACTAGATTCTAGGAAGTTGCTTGAGAAGCTTCCTGGTTAAGTAGAAGTCGCTTGAGAAGCTTCCTAGTTTAGCGGAAGTAGCTCGAGAAGTTTCCTATCTGGTAGTATATATAGGAGTCGAGGCTGAAGGGTTCTTCAGTCTCGACAACACATCTCTTGGAGCTCTAGCTCACTTCTCTGGTGTTGGCCTTGTACTCATCTGCATTAATTTAGTTCTTTCCAGTTCTTCGTGAACTTCTTGTTTAGATTTCTAGTTTGTATTTTGTGTCCGTGACAGTTTGTCGAGACTACACACATCTTTGATATCAGAGCTAGTTCCTTCTTGTGAGAGTGTGGATTACCCCTCTTCTTGAAGGTCTATTGGCGTTTTAGAGGTTGCGGATTATCCTCCTCTAAACTGATATTCATTGTATTCAATATTGGAGTCTTGTTCTTCTTGAAAAGCGTGGATTACCCCTCTTCTTGAAGAACTTAAGGCGTTTTAGAGGTTGCGGAGTACCCTCCTCTAAACCAATATTATCTTCTGTAGATTCATCTTTTCCTTCTCTTAGAATGGTCGGAGGTCAAGACATCACTATGGCTGAAAGTTCGGAGTCCAAATTGGACGCCATCATGAATGCTCTTGCTACGTTGTCTCAGAGAACTGCAGAGATAGAAGGAGTTATGGCAAGGTTTCACAACGTTGGAACGCCCGAGGCAGCACAATCTAAGGTTCACCAATCTCAAGCTTCGGCATCTAATGAAGCAACCATGTCGTTAGTTCGGCAAGAACCGTTGGTTCAACAGCGAAAGGAACCCCGAGTCAGCCTTCCAGACAAATTTGATGGTACGCGTTCCAAGTTTCGAGGTTTCGTCAACCAAATCAAGTTGATTACACTTTTGCAACTTGAACGCTATCCGACGGAGGAGTCGCGTGTTGGATTAGTCGAAACTCTGCTCACAGGACAAGCGTTATTGTGGTTCGCTCCTTTATTCGAGAAACGATCACCAATTTTGAGCAACTTTGAAACTTTCTTGGAGGCATTTGCTGAGGCATTTGGCGAACATGATAAGGCTCGATGGGCTATAGCGAAGATTCGGTCGCTACGACAAGGGATGCGCTCAGTATCAATTTATGCATCAGATTTCAAGCAATTAGCGTGTGACATCAATTGGGACGAAGAAGCGTTGATGAGTCAATTTTATTGGGATCTAAGAGACGACGTGAAGGATTTGCTATTATCGCTTTCAGACCCACGGACGCTCAATGAAGCCATCAGCCAAGCGGTGAAGTGCGATAATTGCTTATTTCAACGTCGCCAAGACCAACGTGCAAGACAATATACGACTCGCCATGGCCCTAGTATGTCAGCAAGTGGCCTCAACTCACACACGGAAGCGGAAGACATGCAAATTGACGTGGTACGTATAAAGCCCCTTACTCCAGAAGAAAGAAAGTAGCGTATGGAGGGAAGGACTATGCTTATGCGGAGGAAGCGAGCGCTGGCGATTAGAAAATTTTAAAGCGAATCAGCATTGTGAAGACCAGTGCGATTATCTGGGAAAATGAAGATGCGGCCAGCGATAGGAGGCAAATGTGGTGGGTAAAATTCGATATAAGCAATCGGATCCACTCTTTCTTTGACACGCTGGTTGTTTCTGATCCACTTTGTCTTTTGGTCCTCAGAAAATCAAAACCCTAGCGTTATTAGATTCAAGAGCATCTGCTTGTTTCTTAGACGAAGAATTTGCTAAGCGCCATAAGATCCCTCTAGTATTGAAATTCAAACCCGTACACGTAGAAGTAATAGATGGAAGACCCTTATAATCCGGTAGTGTCACCCATGAATCAGAACCTATAGAAGTTGCATTTAAAAACCATAGTAGTTTTAATATTTTAAATATTATTAGAGCCCCGTCAAACCCTGTCATTCTTGGTCTTTCCTGGTTAGAGAAGCATAATCCATCTATCGATTGGAGGTTGCGAAGAATGATGTTTTCCATAGATTATTCTAAAAGTAAGCCTATTAAAAGGTCTAGAACCAAAAAACCATTATTCCTTGGAGTAAAAGCGTTTGTAAGGTCGTCCAAGGAAGGTACACCATTTGTCATTTATGCAACACCGATTAGCGACGAGAAGATTTCGACAACAAGTATACCGGAGCAGTATAAGGACTTTGAGGACGTATTTAAAAAGAAGAACGCTGAAATGCTACCGGAGCATCGACCATACGATTGTGCCGTGAACCACGAAGAAACGCATAACCATAGCACCTTATTTGATCTGGCACTGTCGCGAGATGGAGTTGGTGAAACTACGGTACATTGGCGAGAATCAGCTATAGCGATTTCATTCATATTCAGTGGCAGTAGGTTAATAAATCTGCATTTTACGTGTAATTAATATAAAATATTAAAATTACAATTACATTGTTAATATGTGTGTATATCTTTAGAGGTTATTTTAGAAGATATTATAAGAAGAGGATTTATTATAGCCACTTAGTTAGTGAATTAAGATGACTATTTGTTTTGTTCCTACCTTATTTATATCCTAGAATAGACTCTTTTGTAATTAAAAAAAAAGTAAAGGTTGTTTTACCTTTCTTGTTGACTTTTGAAGTAGATTGGACCTTGTGAGGGATAAGAAAGAAGAGCATGGGGTGAATAAGGCCCATCCAATAGGATTTGGTTGCCCATGTGGACATCTCATAGTCTAATATGGAAAGAAAGGGAGATATACTCCTCTTGCTAGACCGAGGGTTGGAGGCAGTTTTGAGTGGTGAACTTTGGAGAGAGATAGCTCCAAGGAGATAGAAGCGTTTGTAATGAAAATTAGTGGGTGTGTTCTTCAAGTTGTGAGGATTCTAGAACCTACTCACTTGCTTGTTTTGGAATTGTGAGCAAACAATTATGCTTGTTTTAGTAGAGTAGGGTTTGCTGCCACCCGACGAAGAGGGGCAGAAACTTCGAGCTGCTACTGCAAGTTTGATTTCGACTCTTTCTTAGTAAAATTTATAGAGAGTGTGGAAAATTGTGTTAGCTTTCTATCAAGACATCTCTTGTAGTATTTGGAGTTGGAGAGCAAAAGTTGTGAGCTTGAGAGTGGGAAAGGGTTTGCTGCCACCCGACGAAGAGGGGCAGAAACTTTGTTCAACCACCCAAGTCGGACAGTCTCTTCAATCTTTTTGATAATTTAGGTGCTTGTAGAAGCTTGTATAAGCTTTCCACAAAAACAAAAATCAATACATTTGAAGCTTTGATGAAAGTTTTATGAGCCGTGAAGTGTCAAAGAGGGAAAATTGTTGCTAGGGTTTGAAGAGTAGAATCATCTAGCTACAAAATCTGGAGTTTGAGAGGCATGCATGCAAAATTTTAGAAAAAGTTAGATGATGGAGTGAGCTTTCTAAAAAGCTATTGCATGTCCAATTTGGAGAAGGGAAGTAATCACAACAAAGGCTGAAGTGAAGAGGAGCTTTGTTGCCTTTGCATTTGCTGGGAAGTTTTAGTGCCTATTTCTTTTAGTCATAACTTTTAAACGGTATGTCATCTATTTGTGAAATTTTGATATATTTTACAATGGATTATTGGCTTTTCATAGGCTATAAGCACGCTTGATTTGACCTTTGAATGAATTTTTAGTGATTTATTTAGTTTCAGCTTGTTGTATAACTTGTATTCCTCATATGCGGTTGTATTTTGAGGTATACTTGAATATATATATACTTTGCTTATACCTTTTATATAAGTATATATATTTGTATTTATATCAAGTATTTATACAAGTATTATATTAAGGATTATACAAGTATTATATCAAGTATTTATATAAGTATTTTATAAGTATTATACATAATATTTGTACAAATATTTATAGAAGTATTATACCAAGGATTATACAAGTATTATATAAGTATTTATATAAGTATTATTCAAGTATTTACACTTTATACTTGTACAAGACTTGTACAAGTATAATACAAGTGTAATTTGAAAGCTTGAGTAAATACTGTGCAAGTATAGAACATACTTGCACGGCTTCCTCTCATGTTCCCTGCTAGTTCTAGTAGCAGCTAGAAACTCGGCGTTTTTCCAAGGCGAATTCTCTCTAATCAACAATATTTGATGCTTCCATTGAGAGCAGCTTTGGGGCTACTGGTTTTGGCTAAGGTAATATGGAGGATACTGGAGGGGCTTCTTCTGGAGCCCAATCAAACATGGACACCATTCTAGGAGCTTTGGCAATATTTATGGATCAATATAAAACTCAAGCTGGAGGTAATGGAGCTACCAAGGCTTTGAAGGGTATTGTTGACAAGATTGGAAGATTTGACGGAAAGGACATCACCAGGTTTTTGAAGGTTTATGTTTGTGAAATGGAGGTGCAACAGGTACCTGAGGCTCGAATGATACAAACTTTCACATTAGCTGTTGTGCCTGAGATTCGTGAGAAAGTGGAAGAAATTCGAAGGGATGCAAATTTAACTACTTGGATGACATTTGAAGAGAGATTGCGTGATGAGTATTTTGAAGAAGACTCAGAGAGGATGACCAAGAGGTCTTTTATTGATTGGATTGAACAGCGGCCTAGAAATACTATAGGTCCAAATGAATTACTGCGAGATTTTGAGAAGAAATACAACCAATTGCCTTTAGCAGAAAGGCGTCTTTTTGATACTAGGAAGGCTGAGTTGTTCTTGCAAGCAGCAGATGATGCTTTGGAAGATAGACTCTTTTTGCTTTTAGGTGATCGAACCACCAAAGGAGGTTTTACAAATGATTGGAGGAGAGTGGAGGAAGCAGTCGCTCTTGTGGCAAAGCAACGAAGAATGAAATCCAGAAGTGTGACAATTTAGATGGATGTAGCACCAAAGCCTGCTACAAAAGCTTCCAAGGTATCATTTGCTCCAACCTCTTCAACAACATCTCCTAAGATGGTCAAGACAGTTGAAGAAAAAACTTTAGATGAGCTTATAAAGGGTATTAGGGATTTGAAGGTGGAAATGAGTGAATTGAAAAAGTCTCGAGACCCTCAATCATCTGAAGGTGCAAGATCATTTGTGAGGAAATGCGTTTATTGTGATGGAGAAGACAATCACAATCTTCGAAGTTGCAAATCATGTGATGAAGCTATTAAAGCAGGCATTATTGTCTTCAAAGATGGTAAGATTCATGATGCATCTACTAACTTGCCTTTGAGTACCAACTTTGGCAAGGGAGGAATGAAAAAACTTATGGAAGAAAAGATGAGAAGGTCTAATTGTTTATATGGACAAGGTGCTGAGACATTCCATATAGGAGTGGAGCAACAAAAAATTAAGACTTTAGAAGCTCCATCTGATGAAATTTTGCGCAGAGGGGCTCAAGCCATTCGAAATGTCACTAGTTGGGATGACGCAGTTGAAACAGCTAGCATCAAAGTCTTTTTAGGTCAAGTTCAAGACAAAACTAAAGACTATGATGTCTTTGTTGAAGAGAAGAGAGGGCGAACCTCTGAGAATGATGATACAGAGGAGCCAATATCTAAGAGAAAAACCCAGGAGCTCAAAAAAAATGAAAAGGTAGAAGGTCCTGCTTCTCATACACGGCAAAGACCTGGGAGGTCCTCTGTCTTTGATCATTCAGGAGAAGGGCCATTTCTAAAGGAAAAATGGGAAGAGAGGACAGACAATGCCAAAGAAAAGGAAAAGGAAGCTGATTCTAAAGAAAAAGGTAAGGGACCTGCCTATAAGCTTCAATCTGACATTGAATCTTCCATTGACATGAAAGGGGTGTTAGAAGAAAGAATCCTGGATGCCAAGATTGAATTTACATTAAGAGAGGCTCTTGGCATTGCTAAAAAAGATTTTCATGAATTGATCATTGATGTCATTAAGAGGAAGAGACAGATGACAGTTGAAACAGTCATGATGAAGGCTCTGGACACGCATATGACCAAAGATGAGGAGTTTGAAATTGGACAAGTATTTGCTTTGATGTGTGATCCAATAACTATAGAAGAAAAATCTAGTAATGGTCAAATGATTAAAGAACAAAATGACTATTTGACTAATGAGGAGGAAGATATGATCTTACAAATGTTTGCACAAACCTGTGTGGTCAGTAACAAGAGTGTTATGACCAAAGATAAAGGTTTTGTGGAATATGAGAAGATGGTGGAAAATAACAAAGAGGGCGTGAAAGGCTATGACATCCGGTCCAGCCTCGTAAAACTCCGAGCCGATTTCCGGCATTGGATTAGTATCCGCACACATGCAGAAATATTGAGGGTCAGCCATTTAATTTTCGATTGTGCACCACGGAAATCTGACAGGATGTACAGAGGAACGGATTATATTCAACCATTTTAAATAGTTCTACCACAGGCTACAATATCAAAACTGGAGCGATTAGATGAACTCACCTGCCTCCATGACCAAATGGCTCGTAGGATAAAACATTATGTCCTCAAATATTTTATGAGAAAAACAGTCTAACGGATAATCATAGATACATGAGATTTAAATCGCCAAGGGCGTAACATAAATTATTCGAGCCTCGCCCGCAATAGCGATAAAGATTAAGGATGGAAGCAGAACAAATTTTTGCTCAAAAATGATGGGCGCTTATCCTGATATTATAGGACACCACATCATTAAGGCCAAGCAATGGAAACCAAGGTGTTGGGAATGACGCCTCTATTACAAGGACCAAAGTCAAAGGAGGAAAGAATCAGATAATTTTGGACAAAGGAGTTCTAACACGAGTAATGAAGCCTGTCTTTTAGGGATGGCTAATTTTTTACTCTTTTCGGATTTCTAAATTGCACTCGTGGAGAATGAGGATCCACGGGTGCAGAAGGACCGAATATTTTTGAGCTCCCCAATATATATGGCATTAAAAGTAGATTTGTTGGAATGACTAAGTGTGGATTTGTGAATTTTACGGATATAAAAGATCTAGACCTTATAAATAAAAAGATCATTAAAAAGATGGAGAAAAATCTAAAAAATGCAAAGGTTCTTTTAAATGGTGAATATATTTTTGGAATTTATGAAGAAAAAGGCATTGGAGATGATATATTGCAAGTTTTATGCAACTTGCAGATTAAAGAAGAAGAAAATAATGGTACAGATATTATGATTGAAATTCACTCGAGAGCATTGTATCAAGAAATAATAGATGCAATGAATAGCAAGGATTTATGCCAAAGTTATAAGTTGGATCTTGAGGCCATGGTAAATACAAAATATAAAACAGTGGCCAAAAAGGTAAAGCCTATAGCAACTCAACTTCCATTGGATACTGATGAGCATGTCAAACAAGCAGAGAAGGAGCCAAGTTTAAGAGAAGCTAGGAAGATTGGACACAAGTTTACTAAAGAAACATTAGCAAACTTGAAGATTGGAGGGAGAGAATTCTTGTTAGAACAAGAAGAAAAGAGGTTTCAAGAGATGCTCTCAAAACATGGAAAGGCCTTTGCCTCTTCACCAGATGAGATTGGATGTGTGCGACCAGGTTTAGTAGCACCCATGGTTATTTTTACAGTACCACATGTGCCATGGGATTTGAAGCCAATACCAGTTCCACGAGCATTACTTCCTAAATTAGTTGACTTATTGAAGGAAAAAATACATATGGGAATACTTGAGCCTTCAATGGCTCCATATTCTAATCGTTGGTTTACTGTTCCTAAGAAGTCTGGAGCATTACGATTCATCCAAGATATGCAACTAGCTAACCAGGTTACCATTAGGAACAAAAGATCAGGACCAATTGTGGATGAAGTAGCAGAAGCGTTTGCTGGACATGCCATATATTCCATTGGAGATCTGTACTCTGGTTATGATCAATTTCAATTGGCCATTGAAAGCAGAGACTTGACAACCATGAAAACTCCGTTAGGATTGGTTCGAATGTGCACATTGCCTCAAGGTGCTACAAACTCAGTGGCACATATGCAAAATGCAATGAATCAAATCTTGAGAGAGTTTGTACCAGAAAAGACTATACCCTTTGTGGATGACATTCCTATCAAAGCATGTAAAGAAGAATATAAAGACTCTATTTTGGATAATGATGGTTGCAGAGCATTTATAAGAACACATATTGAAAATGTTGATAGGATTTTATGCAAGATTGAAGAAGCAAATTTGACCCTTTCAATTGAGGAGTCTAAATTTGGTTTTGAAGAAATTTTGGTAGTTGGACATCTTTGTGGACGGTATGGAAGAAGGCCTAATCCTGAGAAAGTTGATGCTATTGCAAAAATGATGGCTTGTAGTAACATCACTGAAGTAAGAAGGTTTCTAGGAGCATGTGTCTTCTATCAAATATGGATACCTCATTTTGCTCACATATCAGAGCTTCTTTACAAATTATTAAGGAAGAGAATTAAATTTCATTAGAAATAAGAGGAAGATTTGGCGATGGAAAACTTAAAAGGAATTTTAAAGTCACCTCCAATTTTAAAACAAGTTGAATATGAGAGTGGAAGATCGGTGATTGTTACAGTGGACACAAGTCCAATAGCCATAGGGTGGGCTGTTGGCCAGGATGATATAAAAGGAGATAGATTTGCTATTCGTTTTGGAGCAAGGATTCTTACAGAACGCCAGAGAGCATATCCTCAAGTGAAGAGAGAGCTTTGGGGTGCACTTAATACTCTAACAACTTAAAGAAACTACTTGATAGGAGCAAATGTTGTGTTAGAAACTGATTGCTTACCTCTTCTTGCTATGATTGCCAATTGTTCTTCACCAGACATTGCCATGCTTCGATGGATAGCATATATCAAGTCATTGAATCCAGTTTTGGTGCACATTGCTGGAAAAATGAATCCTGTGGCGGATATGTTATCAAGGGCCAAATACTTTCATGAAGAAGAAATGATGGCTCATGAGGAGAGTGAAGACTTTTTAGAAGAAAGGTATGTATTAGCTGTTGATAGAAAAAATTTAACCAATGACATCTTGCCATTCAAAGTAGAGTTATATAAGGGGAGACTACAAGATATTGGACTCTATTTGAGCACTTTGAAGAAGCAAGAAGGATGGATGGACAAGACTTTTAAAGATATCAGACATCAATCATACAAATATCTGTTGAGAGATGGACTTCTTTGGAAGAGGGCAAAAAGAGCTGATGAATTACCTTTGAGAGTGGTGGATGATCTTGAAACCAAAATCCACGTGCTAAGAAAATTTCATGATGCCCTTTGGACTGATCACAGAGGAGTTTGGGCCACTTATACAAAGATTAAGGAACGATATTGGTAGAAGGATTTATATAAGGATGTTGAAGAATTTGTAGCTTCATGTGTTGTATGTCAATTTCAATCTAAGGCCCGATATAGGGATGAACTACATCCCACTTATCCTCCTTCAATTCATTTCCAATGGATGATTGACTTAGTTGCAATGCCACCTGGAATTTGGGGAATGAAGTATCTTGTTTTGGCAAGAGAAGAGCTCTCAAACTTTATTGAAGGAAGAGCTCTTCGAACCAAGACTACGGAAGGAATTTGCAGATTCATTCTTGAAGATATTTTTAGCAGATATGGAAGTATTGGAAGAATGAGAGCTGATAGGGGTGAATTAGATGCAGTTAAAGCAAGATTGTTTTTCCAAAGATATGGTGTACAACTAAGGTTAACAACTGCTTAGAATCCAGAATCTAATGGCAAAATAGAGAGGGGTCACCCTCCTATCATTCATGCCTTAGTTAAGGCTTGTAAAGAGAAGCCTAATCTTTGGCCTAGGCTATTGCCATTTGCATTATGGGCTGATAGAACCACCCATAGCACTGTCACTGGATATATGCCAATAGAACTTATGCATGGACATAAGCCTATTATGCCTGGAGAAGAATCAGTTCCAACTTGGATATTTTTGTCTTGAAGAAGATGATATTACAAGAGAAAGACTATTAGAACTTCGCATTCAGCAGCTTAGAAGATTGCCTGAAGATATGCAAATAGCATTAAAAAGGCTTAAGGTTGCTAGATTGAGCAATAAAGAGAGATTTGACAAAACCCATAGAATGAGATCTAAGAAAATTGAAGAAGGTGATTGGGTGTTGGTGTTTGACAGTTCATTAGAACATCAGCACAGCACAATGAGGAAATTTGTACGAAGATGGTTTGGACCATATGTGGTGGTTAAAGTACATACCAATGCCATATATTCGCTGCGAGAGTTGGATGGAACTTTATTGAAGATCCCAATAGCTGGCAAAAGAATTAAAACATATAGAAGAAGGGATGGAAGGTTTCACACCAATGACCTTGAAGAATTCTTAACTCCATCAGAGACCAAAGAAATACCAGAAGGTGATGAAGAGATTGAAACAGAGGATGAAGAGGATTAAAATTGGCATAGACCGGAGGATGTGCAGGTTTAGAGGGAGAGCATGTCATACTGCATTTACGTGCAGTGTATAAAAATATTAAAAATCTTGTTTCTATTGTTAATATATGTGTGAGTGCTAGAGGTTATTTTAGAAGTTATTATAAAAAGAGGATTTATTATAGCCACTTAGTTAGTGAATTAAGATGGCTATTTGTTTTGTTCCTACCTTATTTATATCCTAGAATAGACTCTTTTGTAATTAAAAAAAAAGTAAAGGTTGTTTTACCTTTCTTGTTGACTTTTGAAGTAGATTGGACCTTGTGAGGGATAAGAAAGAAGAGCATGGGGTGAATAAGGCCCATCCAATAGGATTTGGCTGCCCATGTGGACATCTCATAGTCTAATATGGAAAGAAAGGGAGATATACTCCTCTAGCTAGACCGAGAGGAGAGGCAGTTTTGAGTGGTGAACTTTGGAGAGAGATAGCTCCGAGGAGATAGAAGCGTTTGTAATGAAAATTGGTGGGTGTGTTCTTCAAGTTGTGAGGATTCTAGAACCTACTCACTTGCTTGTTTTGGAATTGTGAGCAAAACATTATGCTTGTTTTAGTAGAGTGGGGTTTGCTACCACCCGATGAAGAGGGGCAGAAACTTCGAGCTGCTACTGCAAGTTTGATTTCGACTCTTTCTTAGTAAAATTTATAGAGAGTGTGGAAAATTGTGTTAGCTTTCTATCAAGACATCTCTTGTAGTATTTGGAGTTGGAGAGCAAAAGTTGTGAGCTTGAGAGTGGGAAAGGGTTTGCTGCCACCCGACGAAGAGGGGCAGAGATTTTGTTCAACCACCCAAGTCGGACAGTCTCTTCAATCCTTTTGATATTTTAGGTGCTTATAGTAGCTTGTGTAAGCCTTCCAAAAAAACAAAAATCAATACATTTGAAGCTTTGATGAAAGTTTTATGATCCGTGAAAAGTCAAAGAGGGCAAATTATTGCTAGGGTTTGAAGAGTAGAATCAACTAGCTACAAAATCTGGAGTTTGAGAGGCATGCATGCAAAATTTTAGAAAAAGTTAGATGATGGAGTGAGCTTTCTAAAAAGCTATTGCACGTCCAATTTGGAGAAGGGAAGTGATCACAACAAAGGCTGAAGTGAAGAGGAGCTTTGTTGCCTTTGCATTTGCTTGGAAATTTTAGCGCCTACTTCTTTTAGCCATAACTTTTAAATGGTAAGTCATCTATTTGTGAAATTTTGATATGTTTTACAATGGATTATTGGCTTTCCATAGGCTATAAGCACGCTTGATTCGACCTTTGAATGAATTTTTAGTGATTTATTTAGTTTCAGCTTGTTGTATAACTTGTATTCCTCATATGCGGTTGTATTTTGAGGTATACTTGAATACATATACACTTTGCTTATACCTTTTATACAAGTATATATACTTATATTTATATCAAGTATTTATACAAGTATTTTATAAGTATTATACATAATATTTGTACAAGTATTTGTACAAGTATTGTACTAAGGATTATACAAGTATTATATCAAGTATTTATATTAGTATTGTATTAAGGATTATATAAGTATTATATCAAGTATTTATATAAGTATTTTATAAGTATTATACATAATATTTGTATAAATATTTATATAAGTATTATATATCAAGGATTATACAAGTATTATATAAGTATTTATACAAGTATTATTCAAGTATTTATACTTTATATCTGTACAAGACTTGTATAAGTATAATTCAAGTATAACTTGAAAGCTTGAATAAATATTGTGTAAGTATAGAACATACTTGCACGGCTTCCTCTCATGTTCCCTGCTAGTTCTAGTAGCAGCTAGGAACCCGGCGTTTTCTCAAGGCGAATTCTCTCTACTCGACACCGGGGCACCGATCTTATTTGTGAAGAAGGACGGCTCGTTGCGGATGTGCGTAGATTATCGAGGCCTCAACAAGGTGACGAAGAAGAATCGTTATCCATTACCCTTGATCTCCGGTCTTTTGGAACAACTTAGACGTGCAAAGATCTTCGCAAAGATTGATCTAAGGGGAGCTTACAATCTTGTGCGTATCAAGGAGGGAGACGAATGGAAGACAGCTTTCCATACAAGGTATGGCCACTTTGAGTATAATGTCATGCCTTTTGGCCTCACCAATGCTCCGGCCGTTTTTCAACACATGATGAATGATATTTTTCGAGGAAACATAATGACTTCTAAAAATATCTTAGATAACGTTGATATAACGATTGCGGATGTGCCAATATATTCGTACGGTCCTTAACTTCACCGGCGAAATGTATTCGCGGTGAGATGGAGTTTTAGTTTATCGCGACTACGAAGGTTTGAATGGATCCCAAAACCTCAGAAACTGTTTCTTAGGAGATTCTGAAAACCGATTCAAGATAATATGTAATCTTTCTTGGTTTTTAACTTCTGCTCGGATCTTCATCAAATTATTCCCAAGTCAGCTGCCCCGCTCACTCGGTTGACATGCAAGGACAAGCTCGAATGGGGACCTCAAGCGGAGAAAGCATTCCAAGATCTTAAGTCGGCATTTACTACAGCTCCAATCTTGGTACACCCTGACTTTGCAAAGGCCTTCTATTTAGAGACCGATGCTTCAGATTTTGCTTTGGGAGCGGTGCTTTCACAGATGGACGTAGACGGGAAGCTTCATCCAGTTGCATTCTATTCACGAAAGTTTTCCACTGCCGAGATCAACTATGAGATCCACGATAAGGAACTCCTTGCAATAGTGGATTCCTTTCAAGAATGGCGACACTTCCTTGAAGGAGCTGCACATCCAGTGACCGTATACACGGAACACAAGAATTTGGAATACTTCATGACATCTCGAGTTCTGAATCGTCGTCAGGCTCGATGGAATATGTCGCTTTCCAGATTTGACTTTGTTATTACTTATCGGCCTGGGAAGCAACAAGGACTCTCCAATGCATTATCGAGGAGATCGTATCTTGCACTGAAGGTTGGAGAAGCAGCGTTTGATTAACAGTGTGCAACATTGCTGAAGTCAGAGTATTTTAGGATTTGCACCGCTTCCATGCCAATTGATACCGATTTCCTCAACCAGGTACGCGCCGCGACTCTTGAAGATTCTATAGCCGTGGATATCAAGCAGCGCATTGATAACGACAAGTTCAAGGTTGAAGAAGATCTTTTATACTTTGAAAAGCGATTGTATATTCCAAAAGGACCAACACGACTCCGAGTTCTTCAATCTCGTCACGACTTTCCAGCTGCGGAACATTTCGGGTTCAACAAGACTTTGGAGCTTATCTCCCGAGATTTTTGGTGGCCCCAAATGTGGAAGGATGTGAAAGAATTTATCATCTCTTGTGACATTTGTTCAAGATCCAAGAGCCCTCGACATCGCCCTTATGGTCTTCTACAGCCACTGCCTATTCTCCGTCGACCATGGTCTTCAATTTCTATGAACTTCATCACAGACTTGCCGTCATCAAATTCATTCGATAACATCTTTGTTGTGGTGGATCGGCTTACAAAGATGGCACATTTTGTCCCTTGCAAGAAGACATCTTCAAGCAAAGACACTGCAAGGCTCTTCCTCGATAACGTATATCGTTATCATGGCCTACCAGATGATATCGTATCGGATCGAGGGACTTAGTTCATATCCAAGTTCTCGAAATCTCTCTTTGAGGCATTGAAAGTGGATATCAAACTTTCTACGGCTTTCCATCCCCAAACTGACGGCCAAACAGAACGGGTCAATCAAATCTTGGAGCAGTATCTATGGTGCAGCATCAACTATCAACAGGACGATTGGACCGCATATCTATCGCTTGCCGAGTTTGCTTACAACAACACACTTCATGCGTCGACTCAACAAACACCATTCTTTTCCAACTATGGATACCATCCGAAACTTGACTTATTGAGTCCATCAACAAATATCAATCCGGCAGCTGAAGGAATTGCAAAGCGGTTATCGGAACTTCAAGCCACGTTGAAACTTCAATTGCAAGCTGCACAAGAGTCCTACAAGGCGACCGCAGATAGATCTCGGAATGAGGCACCTGCTTTCAAGGTTGGAGATAAAGTATGGTTACTTCGACGAAATATTAAGACGACAAGGCCTTGTGATAAGTTGGACTACCGAAGATTGGGACCATTTGTCATCCAGAGGCAAATCAATCCAATGGCATATCGTCTGGAGCTACCAGCTGCTATGAAGGTACACCCTGTCTTTCATGTTTCTTTGTTGGAATCTTATCGAGAGTCATCCTTTCCTGGAAGAACACAACATCCGCCACCTAGCATTGAAATTGAGAACCACGAGGAATACGAGGTCGAAAAGGTGCTGGATTCACGGCGAAGGTGGGGCAAGTTGGAGTATCTTGTTCATTGGTGCGGCTACGACATTAATGAACGAACGTGGGAGCCAGCCAAAAATCTTGCCAATGCGCCGCAAAAGGTACAGGAGTTTCATCGACGATATCCTCATAAACCTAAGCTAGTTCAATGATAACTTCTTCTTGAAGCTTACTCATCCGAGAACATAAAAGAGGGGAGAGCACCACCAAAACTCACAGTTGATAAGTTATTTTCTCCAAGATAGAGAACTTTTTCTAGTAGCCAGAGTTTGATTTCCCGACATGGATAGCCAAGAGAGAGATACTATGCCAGTCGTGTTATCTCAACCGACTAGCTCACGAAGGCGACCTCGAGATGAAGAACCGCCTGCACCACGACAACGACGGAGGATACCGAGTAACCGATCGCTGGTGATAGTATTTGAGATCGAGCCTTCTTACGATGGTCAGCCAGAAGGTGTGTTTGCAGGACAATTTCACAATGAGGACACAGAAGTTCATGCTTGGTCAGTAGTGGAAGGCGTGGGCCACTACCGTTGGCTTCAAGGGCCGTTGAACCACTTGCTTCACGAACAACAATTGGAGTTCATTGCAGACGTTATGCGACAGATCTTTATTTTCTTGTGATTGTTCTAACCGACAAACAACATTGCTTCTCGGAGACCTTGAAGCTAAAGGAGAGGATAATGTTAGGGACATAGTCCTTAGAACCTTCTAGAGACAAGCTTCTAGAACATTCTAGAAGCAAGTCTTTGGAACCCTCTAGAATATTCCTTAAAGATTCCTTAGAATATTCTATAAAAATTCCTAGAAGATTCTCTAAAGATTCCTTTAGAAGATTCTAGAATATTCTTAGAATATTTCTAAAATATTCTACTAGATTTTAGGAAGTTGCTTGAGAAGCTTCCTGGTTAAGTAGAAGTCGCTTGAGAAGCTTCTTAGCTTAGCGGAAGTAGCTTGAGAAGTTTCCTATCTGGTAGTATATATAGGAGTCGAAGCTGAAGGGTTCTTCAGTCTCGACAACACATCTCTTGGAGCTCTAGCTGACTTCTCTGGTGTTGGCCATTGTACTCATCTGCATTAATTTAGTTCTTTCCAATTCTTCGTAAACTTCTTGTTTAGATTTCTAGTTTGTATTTTGTGTCCGTGACAGATATGGATGATTAGAATATTTCATTCATTAGAAAGGCTATAGAGTTAGCAAAAGAATGTGAAAACTTTCAAATAACCTTAGAAATATACTTGAAAAAGTTTACACATTCCATCAACAATATCTTAAAAAATCTAGATTCAATCGTTATTAAAGATTTTGTAGACACCAACATCTCTTTACTTGTAAATGATGCTTTTCTACCAACGACAGAAGATCAATATAAAAGAAGAAGAGCCATGCTAAGACCTTCACTTGTATATGGTCATTTAATCTAAAGATAGAATAGATCATGCTAGAAGCTTATTAGTTACCATGTCAAATCTTTACGTTTTAAAGAAATTATAAGAATAAGAGCCAAAAGATTCTTTTGCCATACAAGCAATTGGAGAACCATTACAACTTTTACAAGCAATTGGAGAACCATTGCAACTTTTACAATCTATTAGGTTTGAAGAACATGAATAAGGTGAAGAAGGAGTATTCTAAAGTCAAGTAAGGTCATGTTTGGAGCCTTTAGAAATACGACCTCATCACAAAAATCTTGATTCAAATGCCTAAGCTTTGGTAATACTCTTTGAAGTTGGAAGGATGATTCAAAGTGGACCAAAAATTATATTCAAAGCATATTTTGAAGGTTGCAATGAAGAGCAAATTTTTGAATGGGACATTGATACAATAGAGTTTATATCTGGAGATCATTGATGCTACCTCAAGGGTCCTATTGAACCAATAACCAACAAACAAAAGATAGAATATATTGCTTCTCTATTACAACAAATTCTAGATTTCTTGCGTATGTGATTCGATCATCAAATCACTTCGGCTCCTTGTGGAACTTCTCGCTACAAGAGGAAGTGATGTCATAGACATACTTTAAGTTATCACATTCTAGAACCTTCCATAGCCTTTTTAAATCATCTATAGTTTCTTAAAATCTTCCAGAACCTTCTAGAACCTACTTTAGTCTTCTAAAAATCTTTTATAGTCTTCTAAAATCTTTTAGAATCTTTTTCAATCTTCTAGAACTTCCCATAGCTTTTTAGAATCTTTTGGAATCTTCATTAATCTTCTTGAGCTTGCCTTAGTTTTCTGAAATCTTCTTCAGTTTTCTAAAATTTTCTAAGAGGTCCTTAGAAGGTTCAATAGGGCATAGGCCTTAGTGTATAAATAAGAAGCAAGGCCAAGGTGCACCTCAGTCTTGTCAATACAAGTCTTGGAGCAATCCAAAGTATTGCCTTGTTCTTCATATCAATCTAGGCTCTTGTTCTTGTCAATGATCTAGTTCTTTGTTCTTGTCCATCCAGTTCTTTGTTCATGAAGTTATTCTAGTTTTGTAATCTTTTCCTTGTTTTTTTGCTAACCTGCTATCTTGCATCCCTAACAATTATTATTCTTTGTATATCTTGTTTGAAATATATAATGATTTTTATTTAAATCATAAAATCTTATAAATTTATTTATTAAATTATTATCATATGATATAAAAATAATAGTATTAGATAAGTTTATTTTTATAAAATATAAATAATTTATTTTATTTATGATATATTTTTTTATAGATATTTTATATCATTTTTTATCTTTTTATTTTTTTATATAATATTAATATATTTAATTTAAAAATTTATGTAGATAAACTTTATAAAATATCCTACTTAATAAAAGTTTTCTCCAAAATGTACTAATTTTATTTTTAAATCTTCACCCCTCGCCCCTATTCCTCCATTCTTTCTCCTCACACTCCTATGCCTTCGCAAACAAGGAATTTTACTATTTTACTATTATGAAGTAGTAATGAATTTCTATTTAGAACATCCAAAGGCATGCAATCTTTTTGTAATAAATACCACCACATTCTTTGCACTTTATTATTCTATGCTTCTTTGGCACAAATACTTCATAAAATACTTTCATTGGGTCAATCCGAGTTCTAAAGCCAAGTCACTTCAAACCTACAATCAGGTTCTACATGTTCAACAAGGGGAAGGAGATAGAGTACATATAGGAGATTTTGATAATAATTATTGTTGTATGGGGCATTTTGGAGATTACTTTTATTAAGTAGGCTATTTTGTAAAATTCTCCTTTTATATACTACATGTTAAAGATTGGTTGGTCTTTTAAGATTGCATATTTGGTGATTGTTTCTACTACTAGACAACCAACAAATATCAAGTGGACAAAAGTTGGACAATGGATAGGTATCAAGCCAACTATCTCTCTACTATTTTAAATAAAAGTGATTGGAGCATGTATCAATAATCTCATATTTTTAGTAAAAAAATTATAAAAAAAATCCTCCATTGTTTAAAAAAGATATATATATATATATATATATATATATATATATATATATATGAAATAGATATAAATACGTAAAATATTATTGAATAATGATTTTTTTATAGATTTATTAATAAGCACCATATTTATATATATTTTAAATATTATAATTTTAAAAAATATAAATATAAAATATCTTTCATATATATATATATATATATATATATATATATATTATATTCAAACTATTAAAAACTACATATTATTATTAATTATAATAAATATTGATATTTAATCTCTAATATTTTCTAATTTATTATTTAAATTATTTTAAAATAATATTAATTTTAAAATAATATTAATTTTAAAATAATATTTTTATTATAATTAAAAATAATAATAACATACACCATAGTTAAGAAATGGATAGTTTGGTGTATTTTTTATATTATAGGTATAAATCTTATTAAGTTAAAAGTTAATATAATACAAAGATATTTTATGATTTGTTGGTGGAGATAATCATACTTTGTTTTATGGATTTTACATTAAAATATTAGAATAAAATAGTATATTTTTGTTTAAAATAAAAAAATTCTAATAAATTTAAAATTATTTATTAGTATAATTTATGACAATAAAACTAAAAGGATTAAAAGTAAATAAATAAAATAGAATAAAATTTGATTACTAATTCATAGTCAAATTTAAAAAGTAAAAAAATATTTAGCTTATATAATCTTTTATAATTTTTTCTATAGTAAATTACAAGTTTCTATAATTCAAATAAAAAAACAATTCAATTGGCCTAGATTATTCAAAAAACTACCATGTAGAAATTTAAAGAATATATTTTGTAGCAAGCTAAGAGTATTTGAAGCAATATGTAGTATAAGAGATTTGATCATGCGTGAAAAAAATTGAAATTTATAAATTAATGAGTTATTTTGTAAATAATAACTTCAACCAAAAATTTTAAAAATCAATCAAACAAAACATAGGTTTGATTGTATTACTTAGTGACATTATTTTAAATAGAGTAAAAACATTGCAAAAACTAAAGTTCAAAATTTTTAAAACAGTTTTTATGTTAATTCAAATATAACTAAAAAAATATCTATCTTTTCTATTAAAATAAATATATATAATATAAATAATTATTACAGAAAAATTATTTTTAAAAATCAAATTAAATCCTTATAATAAGTCTTTATATATTAATTACTTTAATTATTTTTTAAAATAATAAAATAATATAATAAAAATAATATTATAAATTTTTTTACTAAAAATAATAAAAATAATATAATAAAAATTTATTATTTTAAAATTTCATAAAAATATTCTATATACTTTATGTGCTACAAATAGATGGACCAAGCTATATTCTTAGAAACATTTTTTTTATATGTAAATCTAAGCAACACCAAATAAATTTAAGCAACTTTAGTTTTTATTTTTATTTTTTTTATCTTATTTATTTAGTAAAAACTTAATATTAGTATTTTGAATTTATTTTTATCATTCATCACATATAAATTGATAAAATAAGTTAAAATTAAATATTATTTCAACAAACTTGAAATGCATATTATAAAAATAAGCATAAAAATAACAATTATTATATTATGCACCTTATAAAAACATATATTATACATATTCTTTAAGACATGAATCTAAAAAATTTAATAAAAAGAAATTATATATGTATACAATTAAAATAATAATCTAAAGAAATATATTTATTAGAGAAGAAGGTACTAGAATTGTACTGTCAAGATAAAAAACTAAAGATTCTTAAACCAAGAAAAGAGTACAAGAAAGGCATTGATAATATTGATGTTGATTTTAAACTTGCTTGTATGTGTATTAGCTAATAAGAAGGTCATATAAAAACTTACCAAAAACCAAAAGACTTATGGATCAAGTATCTAAGTTGTAAGATGCTTTTACAGTGACTTATTGGATGTATAAAAATAATGAAAGAAACTTTTAATACAATATGATGCATCTTAAGTCACTTCAAGATTAAGTATGTATCTCATAAACTTTCTCAATGTTTTTTGAAAAAAATATTGTCTATCTAACTTCCTTCTATCTATTCTTAATTTATGAAACATAATATTTATTATTATGCAGTACTAAAAATTATTCGACCAGCTTTATTACAGTATAAAAAGAAGAATAAAATTATTTTATGTGAAATAATTATCATATGAAACATCTTTTGTTATGTTAAAAACTAATCATGAAAATAAACAAAATAGCTTAGTAAAATCTATTGTAAATTCAGATTTTTTTTATGTTTGTAATTTATTATAAAATAAAAAAAACTAAAATTAAAATTATTGCTTAGAAAAAATTATAACTGTTGCTAAATTTTAATTGTTTTGTAGATTTTATTGTTATGAAATTTTTAATTAAAATTTCTTTATGTGTAAAAACATTTCGAAGTATTTTTGAAAGGTTTTAAGAAAATTTTGAAGCTTTTTTTAGAAATTTTAGAAAATAAAAATTCACTAATTCCAAAAAAATTGCAAAAAATATATAAAATTGATGTTTCATCTCAAGAAACTACTATATACAATTATCATTAAATGTTTATTTTTATTTTTATTTATGTCAAATTAAGTCATGTAAAAATTTTAAAATTTTAAATGTTGCATAATATTGCAAGATCACATCTAATGATTTTATTTCTTGAATTATATTGTTAGATGCTAGAGATTGTATTTCAGTTTTTTCTACAGATAAATGTATCCATAAATCTTCTCACCAATATTTGTACAAATACCAAAATTCTCAATAGCTGAAATTTATTTTCTACACATTATAGTGGTTATAGTAGTAGATTGATTTTAACATTCAATTAAAAACTTAATAAAAAGAAAAAAAGAAAAAAGAAGAAGATTTAGAACCATCAAAATAATCTACACAAAAAAGCTTAGATAATAATGTAACAAAATTATTGATTTTTCAAAAAAAAAAATGAACTAATTTGAGATTATTTTTAATTTTTTACTTTCTAATATTTTTCTCAGTGAATATTTTGCAATTGCTACATAATTAATATTCTTTCTTCAAATTTTTAGAAATGAATTTATCTAAAATTTATTAAACAATACATAACATTTAAAATAAATAATATATATTTTTAAATTATTTAGAAAACACAATTTGCTACCTTGGTTCATTAATAAATAGCTGCATACAAAGTTGTTACAACAAGTATAAGCAACAGTAAAGTATATCAAGTTGAGATAAGTTCAATAACATGACTATTTCAAAATAAACAAATATTTGTAGATTTGGAGAAATAAATAAATGAATACAGAAGAAGATAACACAATGAAGGTGATTTATTTTAATTTTTATTCTATTGTAGACTTTAATAGTTTAACTTTGAGGTAGTTGTTGTTTAAAGCTCCAAAAACATAATATTTTTTCTTTGAATATAATCTTTCAGATTCCACCTTTAGCTAAGGTTTTTTTGGTAAGAACTTGCAATGAGAATTTTTTAAATTATTTTAAAAATATTATATAACATCCTTTAAATTCAAAAAAATTGATTTTTCCTTCTTTTGACTTTTTATTTATGAGAAATGCACTATATACATATATATATATATATATATATATATATGAACTGATTTTATTTAAGTAACTTTTTTACAATTAGCATGATAATGATATTAAGGATATTCTTCAATATCGATGATAATATTTTTTGATTTATTTCTTTTTATTTACATAGCTGGTTGTTATTGAAACTACCCTGTGTTCAGTTTTTGCTATCTTTGTGTGTCCTTACATTTATTGTACAAATATTTACTTGAATTGTATTTGTTGGACTGTGTGGGTGTGTAGATAGATATATGTATCACACACACACATATGCATACACGCTTATTAAAAACTTTCAATGCGTACACAAATCTCTATATTTTAGCTGCACATGTACAAATTCAGAAAGACACAACTTACATAATCTTATTGTAGGGAAGCACTCCAACAATGAAACCTAGACTCATTTTCAACACATAATACAAGGTTAGAATTGCCTCATGACAACACTACAAGCACAGACGAGACCCTTGCCTAGGAATTTGCATACTTCTCAAGCAAAAGCGATCAACACATGAAGATAACTAATTACAATTAAGAAGAGGGATGTGGAGTGAACAAGAGACCAGAGGGCTGATTAAGCTGAGGCAGAGGCAACGAAGGTCAATGGAACAGAGGAGGATGATTGAATTTATTAATTTAATTTAATTTAAACTTATTTTGGGTGTTGCTGCATAACCGGATAAAACGTGGGAGGGAATCTCCCTTTATATTAATTCTTCTCGCTTTCTCCGCCTCGCTGGAGTCCCCCCTCCTCCCCCTCCCGAGTCATGTTGAAGGCCATCAAGACCTAAAGGCTCTCGCCATGGATCCTCGTCTCATGCCTAAAATCCACACAAAATCCTCACTGTATTGCCGGTCTCTCGGGTGAGACAACTTGCGAGGTCACGCACTGCGAAATCAGAAAGAAAGAAAGAAAGAAAGAAAGAAATCCGAAGGAGATCACACCACTTCAGTCTTTGAAAACGTCGTAGGGGGGACCGAAGAAGACGAAGAAGAAGAAGACGAAACACTGGGAAGAAAGAAATGCGGGAGGAGAATATAAATTGTGGAAAGAATCAACCAAAAAGGAAAAGATAAGACCCTGCACCAGTTGGGCGCTCACACAGTAAAGGAGAGGAGAGGAGAGGAGAGGGAGAGGGAGAGAAAGAGGAAGAGGAGGAAGAAGAAGAAGTGACCCACACCGTGCCACTCGCATTCTGGCATCACCCCATCTCTCACAGCCCCCCCTCGTGGATCCCTCACTGCTCACACCAGCCGCGTGTAAGGTTTCACCATTGAATTCATCGTCAACTCACAATCCACGAGCTACATGCGGAGGCAATGCATGTGTAGGAGGAAATGATCGCTCGTTTATGATGCAATGGTAATGGTAGAGGTAGAGGTCGGGGAGGGAAGAGGATCTCCCTCCGGAATGTGATTAGGTTCTAGGCTGGGGTGCCGAGGAGGAAGCAGAGGGAGATACAGTGAGGGTTTGGGTGTTGTTATGAAGAAGCAAGCGAGGGGTGCTAGGATGGTGATGCTTGCTGGAGTAGGATGGTTGACGGGCATGGTGGGTTGGGTTTGAAAGTGGCAGAGAAGGGATGCATTTGAATTGCTCGAGACGAGCGCCTGAGAGGAGCCGCAGAGGAGTGTGCGTTTGAGTTTAGTCGATTTGGACGTTTTCTGTGGTTTGGCCCGCGCTTCTGTAGCATTTTGGCGGTTGGAAGAGAGTTCGTGTTGAGTGGCATTGGCCGTGTTTGTAGATGGGCTGAGGTAGCGCGAGTATGGGTTTCTTCGAATAAGTCTTGGGAGGGTTGCCTGCCCATGTTCTGACCACCTCATTCGCATCACTGCTACCATGTGAACATAGTGAGGACGAGGAGACACGCAGAATAGGAGGAAAAGAGTGTGGGTAGTGTAGTAATTGTGTAATCTCAGTGATTGGAGTTACATTGGTAGTTTCTGTCATTGTCTATCGCTAGAATTCTTACTTGCCCGCGGGCCTTTTATCCCTGAACGTCATTTTTCGACATTGTCGCATGGATTGTTTCAATTGTCGAATGATGAAGTTGAACATGCGTGGCTAGGAGCGTCTTAGGTTTTGGCGTCGGCGCTATTAGCCGAAGCACAAGTTGAATGATTGTGCAGTCGCTTGAAGCCCAGTTTCTGTTGCCTATTTCTATACCCTTTGCTTTGGTGGATCCCCTTGCGTCGTTACCCAGACGGTGTTACACATTTGTTGAATTGAGTAGAAAGAACTGGGAAGCAAGATCGTGAGAGAGGTTTATGTTTTACAGGTTCTGTAATTACATTTAGTTTGCATTTCCGAATGCGTATATCGCCTGCTAAAGCTGATTAATCCCTAGCTTATCACCTTCGAACTTCACCCCTTTGTATCCATTCCAAGCATTTCAATTAATCCCATCCCCTGCTTCGAGATGCAGAATTGTCGTCAGCGATTAGCTCTGAATCGAATAGAACCCGGTTTAAAATATATCGGTGATGCACATAGAGTTGATTGTGAGGGAATTATGAAGTTTTCAGTTGTAGCTTAGCCTCGCGGGTTTGTAGTTAGTCTTCCGGATGGCTAGAGACGATGGTTTGGGAGTATGTCGTTACCGTGGCTGGTGACACCTAATTACATTGTTGACCGTATTCGGGATCAAGAAGTTTGAGCTACTGTAGATCTGTTAGGGCAGATACTTTTATGGTGAGTTGCGTATGTGGTTGCAATTCATCGTGCACACGTGAACAAGACGACGACCAAGAAAATGCATAGGTATACCAAGGACACTTTGTTGGCTTTTGCCAGCCTGCCTAGCTGCCAGTTACGTCTGGATGGCATAGACCCTGTTTTGTTGAGGTATGTTGCTACGACCTTGTCTGAATTTCTTCTGTTTAAACCTACCATGAATGAACTGCGGGGCGTCTAGTGGAGACTTAGGACAAAGAGTTTATTAGTGTGTCGGAAGATTTTAAACTTTAATTCTTTTCCTCTATCCAGCAAAGGTGAAGCCGAGTGAGTACTCCGGAATATGTGATTGAGTGTCTTGTAATTCAACTCTCGTGCTTGAATCATCAAATACCTTGTCATTGATAGTTTAGTTTGGTAGGTTTGAGTTCCTAGTGTGTAGTAAGTTTGGATCACCTGGGTGTCAAAAACCTTGTCATGGCCAATTTTGTCTTGGTTTCTGCAGTATTTTGAAGTGAACTTACTGAAGTGAATGGAAAGAGCGAAAAGAGAAATGTTGTCACGTTTTGTACGCATTATTCTTTGAGATTTTCGTGTCTTCATCGATCTAATGATGCGTGCTCACAATGACAGAGATTCTGTCAATTCTGATGTGGTGGAGGGGAATATTGCAATTCCAGCGGTGCCGTCTGGCCGAGGTTTCGTACGCAAGGATGTGTAAGATTTCTGATCCGAGGTTACTTTAACTTTGGAATCCATGTCTGAAGGGCTATAGGGCTTGTTGACATAACATTGCAATGAGAGGTGGCATGCTTCGTGAAAGGAACGATTTCAACAATTCATTTAACAATCATGTGGTATTTCTCATTTTGCATCTGGTTTACGCGTAAGTTTATGTAGTTGTCAGTTTAAGTATATAAGTTCTCAATTGCAACATGGATTTAGTGCTTTGAAGGATTCTAATCGTATTCAGCGAGTTAATTTGCTGCATGAAGAAGTAACATTAAAGTTACTGCCAAGATATTGTGCTTGTGTTCGGAAGTTGGCGACTGTAGGGTTTTGTTGTGATTTTTCTTGGGTTAGGACTTATCACCAGGTTCTTTATCTTCTTCGTCTCCGTTTTGTCTTTCTTTCTCTCTGTTTATTTATTTTTATTCATTTTTATTCATTTATTTTTTAAGTAAGAAGGTTTTAATTTAAAATTTTCCGAATTCCTCATGATGGGTGACGTTACGCGTGGAAATTGAAATGCAAAGAAAGAACCACAGTGAAGTTCAATTTTGTTAATGGTTTGCTTATACAAGAAGAAGGGGTAATTTAGCTTCAACAATTTTGTTTGGCCAGTGACGCTTTAGGAAGTATTGACAAAGTCGCGATGAAAGTGATTCGAGAACAACACTTCTTTTATATGGTGATTACATCTGATTCCGAACACTATATGGTGTGGTTTGGCAGTGACTTGGCTTACAGTAAATCGCCAGTGAATAACCTTCCGGAATGGAGGAGACCTAATGGCGGAGGTGCTATTTTACAGTCTGGTGCTCGGCGCAAACCGTATGAAGAAGAACCGTTGGGCAATGCCTTTTCCACCAGTTACCCACCTCGACCTTCTGGTCCTTGGGTTGAACAGACTGGTCCTTTGAAGCCACCACATGATCGACCTGGTCCCAACGGGCCGCCAGTACCTCCAGGTGAATGGGATGGCAATGGAGACAGGGATCGTGAACGAGGGCGCCTTCCACAAGTCTGGGATGCTAAAGAGCGAGGTCAGTATGCTTGTTTCCTTTATTAATCTTGTGACGCTAATGTGCGTGTATTCTAATCGCATTCTCTGTTCTGGAAACCTATTTCTTGTGCTTTTGTCTTGTGTGTGTGTAACAGAGAAGAATTTGATTTTGTGTGCTTAATTACTCACTTTGATTCTAGAGTAATTTGCTAAAATATTTGTTCTTATTTCTACTTCTAGCGCCTCAAGCATAGCATATGATCTGGTGCCTAATATTTATTCTGGTTTAGGTTCATTGGGTAAAGGAGATGCAGAGCAACGCCCCTGGATTGAGCGCGATGGACTATTGGGGAGTGGAATTCGACCACCTCCTCTAGCTCATGCTCGCATGAGCCGGCCAACGGGCAATTACCAGCCTTCTCGCTCTCTAATCAAAGCTGGTGGTGGAGCTGTAAACGCCTCCACTGTACTCTTTTCTTACGATTTTAGGTGTCAGAGCTTGTGAAGTGTGTTTGTCCTCATGAGCTACATTTCTAAGAACTTCTCTCAAATTATATAGAGCAACAAACAAATGTCGTTTAACTGGTTTGTTTATTCTAGTGAATTAAAGCACATTTAAGGCATCACTGTTTTCTGATGTACAGTAAATATTTTGTAGTGAAAGTTACAGTATTATTCTACGACATAATGGTTACTAGAGTTCTGACGGGCTTTGTGCATTGACGGATTATAAATTGTAGACTCCCATATTTGGACGGCGGGAAGATACGGACATTGTGAATGACGAAACATTTGGGTTTTCCGAAACTTATCCGGATGATAGATCTGATCAGGAGCGTAAGCGTCGAGGTTAGTACAAAGGATTGTCGAAAATCTTGGTTTCGTGCAATTTTACCAAATCTGTATTTGTGATAACGCAGGCTACTATGCACTTGATTATTTAATTTTATAGTGTTCTCAAACCTGTCATTCTAGCATGAGGATCTCTTCTCTGCATCTGACTATTTTCTGGGGCTAAACATGTCTCCGAGGTTATTGCTGGATAGCTTCATTTACTGATTTTCTCCTTCTCAAATCATCTGTTAAACAACTGACAGTTGTGAAGATTCCCCTTAGCCGTGTACGTGACGTGTAGTCTTAGTGAAGAAGCGTGAGATAGGCTTAATCGGCATGCTTCTTGGGGTCAATAATTAAGGCGTGCTAAATAATTTGTTTCTTCATACTTGACCTAAATTACTGTGAGAACGCGGTTTGCAGAGTCCTTCGAATTGATGCGTAAAGAGCAGCATAGAAAGGTACAGGAGCAAAAACAGCCTGTGACAACATCAGAGATTTCGACTGTGAATCGCAAGCATGACGAAAATAGCCTTTGGGACAATGTCTCCTGTCAATCTCCTCCCCTCTCACCCACAGGCAAGGTTGTAACGCCTCCGGTTCCAACTCCCCCTCGCCCTGCTGTGCCACCTGGTTTTTTAAAAGTGGCCCTGCAGCGGTTTAGTTCAAATCAAGTACTCCCACAACAGGTACAAACTTTCGTAATCCGATAAACGTTTTAATTCACTGTAAGATCCTACTGAAAGAATGCACTGTATTAGTATAAATTTTGGGTCTAAACAGAGTTTAAGAGACGATCCTGTAAAAATTCAACGTTTATGATCATGGTTGGGCTTTGATATGTTTGCTGTGCATTCCTAAGGTTTGCAATTCAATAGTCGTTGAATTTGTTGTGTAGGATGATGATGCACAAGGAGCTCATAACCACCCGTCAAAGGAGAATTTGGTCAAAGACCATCCCTTGTTGGATTCTGATAAGGCGGATGATTCTTCCTCGCTTCATTCTGGCAGTAGTGTAGGTGACATTACGGAAGTCAAATGTGCAACTCCTATTGCCAAGGAGATGATTATTGAGTTGGATGTTATCGAAACGAAAACCGTAGTTACTGAAGTCAAAGAGGACTCTGCTGCGAATGGTTCTCTTCCCTCTGGAGGAAGCTTGAGTGGGAAGAACTTAGAAAATGCACCGGGCATGTGGAGTTTTAATGTGGAAGGTCAGGATGGAGACTCAATTAGTGATACTCTGTCTACGAGAGATAAAAGCAGTATTCGGAAAGAGTCTTTGCTTGATAAGCTCTTTGGAAATACCATACCAACAGTTATTGATGATGTTCTTCCCTCTAATCTGTCAAGAGACGAGGTATTCCATCTTTTCCGACGTTCCCTCTGATGTTCATCAGACGATGCTCTGTGATTGTGTGACAATGTGCATCATGTGGTAGGTTTTCACTTCGGACATCTGGTTTGCAATGCTATTGTCAAGGAGTTGTCAGTTTCTGTGTTTGTATCCTGATGCGTTCAATGTAAAATGACAGCCTCATATGGCAGCTCCAGAAGCGGACAATTGGCCAGAAAGTGTCACAAAATCATCTAAATTCGCTCACTGGTTTCATGCAGAAGGTACGGGTGAATTGTGATTGAGCTCAAAAGTGGCGAGTGGGTTGCTGGCTATTATTGCTTTAAAAAGTAACTTGTTGTGTTAAATAATTTAGTTGTTACTCATTAGGCTTGTACATTTGAATCGTACGTGGAATAAGTTTGAGATGATTTCTCACAAAGAGCTAACTGGATATTGCAGAAGCTAAGCTCACAACAAGCCAAACGAGCAGCTCAAAATATCTCATGTCTATTTTTGGAAGTAGTGAGAAATCGAATAACACTGTCTTTTTGAAGAAAGATTTTGAGCATTCTGGCGGGCTTGCTCCCATTATCAAGCCTGGATTCAATGTAGGACTTCCTATGCTTGTCGGTTCCTCCCTAGAGGATATTGAAAAAGTTTTTACAGCCATGGGAGAAGTTTCTACTACAAGCAACCTTGCTAAATACAAGAATGATTCCACAGGGAAGTCGATTACACCTAATAAACAGCCTCCAGCCGCACTTCCGGTGTTCATGACTTGTGAAGACATTGAGCAGGCATTGCTGGCTGAAGCTGCTGAAGCTGATACTAAGGCTGTAAGCAGCAGAGCTCCTCCTTTAGTTCCAGTAGTTGAGACCCCTCCTAACGATGCTGCAAATGCTTCGCAACATCTGCTTTCACTCCTTAAGCGACCTCCTATTCTAGAAACCGGGCTGTCTAGTAAAGCCTTAGATATGGAAGCTGGAAGTCAAAACCTCAGTAGCGAACTGCCTAGGAATAAACCAGAACTCGGCAACAATCGAGCTAATGAAGTGCCTACCCTAGAATCATTGTTTGGCAAAGCGTTTATGAACGAGCTTCAATCATTTGGAGGAGTAGCTGCAGGCAGAACCTTTCCAGACGAAGGTTCTGTAGGGCAACAGAGTGAGCTGTTAAATACTTCGTTCTCGCTGCAAACTGGAGACCTCAATCACAAACTTAGGCCGAATGGCATTGGTGTTCCTCGAGATTTTCTTGCAAGCTCTGGGCCTCAATGGAGCAGCATGTGGCCGGATAGTAAAGAGGTGGAATCAGGTGGCTACCAGAGTGGAGGTTATTCTTTCAAAGAATCACCGTTGAACCACGCTGCCCCTGAAGATTTTGAAGAAAGACTGTCCAGTACTCCTTCCATCCCTACATTATGGGGGAAAGCTGACGCCATCAAGAATCACAATAACATGTCAATGGATGGCTTGAATGCTGCTATTCCTAGTTTCGGAGGGACTTCTTTTGGACAGACTCATACTGATGTAGTTGCTAAGAACATTAAGCCTCTCCCAGGGTCATCGGCGCAACACTTAAGCGCACCTCTTGAGCAGCGGAACGCGCCACGGGCACCACTTGGTAGCGCTAATGCCAGCTTTTCTCATCCTGCACTAAGACCGCAAGCACGGGGTCCAGTATTCAACAGCAACGGATTAAATCCTGGGTTTGATGCATTTCCGCCACAGCAACACATTCAACCTTCTCATGCTTTTCACGGTCCCATTTCGCACCCACCTCCTCATTTAATGGGTCAACTTCAGATTCTTCAGCGTCCCCAATTGCACTATGGAATGGTCATGCCAGAGCATGACGTTATGAAACCTCAGCTTCCTGGAGGGACAGTTTCTGTACACATACCGTCTGGTCATCATATCCATGGACAGCATCTGCCTAATCAGGTGCCTCCAAGCGGATTTTCAGGTCGCTTCGAGTCAGAATTTCAGAGAACAAATAACAACAGCCTTGCAAGTAGCGGTGTCAATGCCGTTGGAAATATTGAAAGGTGGTTTGGAAATGATGGTCGTCGATCAGGTCTTTTGGAACCCAGTACTGTATTTCCACAGGCGCCAGTGGGAGTGCAAGGTGACATGAAGCTGCGGTACTGATAGATACTACCACTTCTTACTGTTATTGCTCAGCGAGGTGTCGGGCAATCCAAGGTTCCGGAGTGGTCTTCTTCGAGATGTAACTTTCTTGATAAGGTACATACCTCTAGTTTGGGAGTCCTGAAGTCGCTACCTAGCATGTTAGTAGCTTCTTTTTCATGTCGTGGACTGGAAGCTAGTTTATAAACTTCTCAAGCGTATTTCAAATCCGCTGCAAGGTCGCCTTGCATGATCTTAGGCAGGTTTTACTATACCAGATGGTCTTGGTTTAACTGTGGGCGCATCCCTCTGTATCTCGGTAAGATGTAGCTACCTGAGGTGCTGTCTGTGTCTGTTAAGTCCATTCTCAGTAAGCTGTAAGTAAAAGTAATTAGTTAACCTTAGTAGAAGTTAGGCACCTATACCAGGTAGGATAGGCCTGTTGTTGAAAAGAAACCTGTATATGGTGTTTACGTATTCCTTCGCTGCTGGAGAAGGAGGCGTCGAATAAAGACGAGTGGTTACTAAATGTGCTGCTCAATTTCTTTATGATATAATTGCTGGTACGAGTCTTTGAGTCAATCGTGAATCTCTATTTGTGCTGGAGACAAAGATGTTTAGTCGGCCACAATATTTCGGGTGTAGTTTTATGATCAATTATAAATTAAGCAATTGCCAATATTTGCTCCTACATTTACTCAGCCTCTTTATTTCTTTTCGTGTAGCCCAATTGTATTCAGCAAGTCTACCAGGTCTCAAGCTTTTAAAAATGTCTGCGGAGAAAAGTTTTGTGGGTGCAGGTGTGAAGCTTCGAAATTGACCTGTGCCTTGCATTTGTTTTGCTTAATGTCACGCAAATATTATTTGAGGTTTCTGTTCTGGTGATCGTGGACGACAATGTAGAATCAGATGAGGTGAACAAGTACAAGAATCTGCATGATTATCAAAGTTAATCGAGTAAAATTTATTGAAATTCAGTGACATTTATTATCAAAGACCGCAGTGCATTTACTACCTCATGATCTGTCCAGGGTATTCATTCTAAACCGCTGGTCTGATCGTTTGAGCACTTTGAACCTGAAAAATTACTCATTCAAATGCATGTGCTCGTTTACAGGCAAAGGAGAACGATGGAAGCATACGAGACTCTGCACTGCACATGCATGTTACAGGACACAAAGGTGTGACACAATGCTGTTGTTTTCAGTACTAAGTAGCGGCAATTTCCATTAATAAAATGAAATTCTTTGCAAAACCAACATTGTGATTTCCATTGAACATAGGTAAGATGCATTAATGCGATCAGAACTTCATAACGTGACAAATGATGGTTTTTGCCAATGGCAAGTCTTGAGTTGCTCTTTCAATAGAGAATAATCAAA
Organism: Physcomitrellopsis africana; assembly: GCA_036785485.1. Taxonomy (NCBI): domain Eukaryota; kingdom Viridiplantae; phylum Streptophyta; class Bryopsida; order Funariales; family Funariaceae; genus Physcomitrellopsis; species Physcomitrellopsis africana. Next base: position 84,616 of record JAWRVF010000491.1, on the reverse strand, counting down.
AGAAAATATGTTCTTAATTTTTTGAATAAATTGGGGTTGTTTCTAAGGTCTATATGCTAAAAATTTGGGCCAAAGTTTTGAAGTCATATTTTAATGAACTCTTGACAAGTTTGCTTCATTTTTGTTCCTGATTTGAAGCATTTTTAAAAATATGTATTCACTATCAAAACAAATGTGGTAGATACTATATATAAAAATAAAATATACAAACTTGCATGTAATTTTTTTTTTTTTTTTTTTTTTTTTTTTTTAAAAAATTGCATTTGATGACAAAAAGCATTCTTGGTAATTAAGAAAATTTAAATGACTAATGATTTACATCTGAAATTTATTCATTTAATTATACTTTAAGTTTAATTGATTACTTTATATTATATTTTTGTATTTCATAATTTTTAATACTTGGTTAATTCTAAAAAAATATTGTATATTTTGATTGTAAGACTTAAAAAAATTATATATGATGTAGTTAAAAACCACTAAGTTTGTGGATGAATTTATTTTATTTCTATTTTTAAGCTCTACTTTAAAATATTATATATATATCATACATGAGTATATTTATAATTTATCAAACACACGAGTATATTTATAATTTATCAAACTTCATATGTCACACAAAAAAATTAACTAATTAATTAATTATTTATTTCTATATTAATTACTATTGCAAATATATACTTAAAATAAGAAGAATATAAATTTATAAAAACAAATTCTACAAAATTTAGTAAAAATTATAAATTTTGTCAAATAAGTTATTTTGTCTAAATAGTGAAATTTTGATTTTTAACAGATTAATAAATGAAATTTCTCTAATTAATTAGAACTAATAGTAATTTAAGCCATTGAGCACACAAGCCATTGAATTCTATATAATCTTCTACTTTGAAATCTTTTCTTAATTCAAAGATATTTTTGATTTAAATTAATATTTATATTTTAGAAATTTCTCTAATAAATTTAATTTAATATTTTTACTTATTGCACTAACATATTGCAAAACATTATTCTTATCTAAGCTAAAAATTCAATATATTAAAATAATTTAATTTTTCTTATTAAAACATGAATAAAACAGTATGGTTGAAAAATACTTAAATCAATCTAAAATTTTAAGAAAAACATAAAATTTAATCAAATTATATCATTTTTTTAAGCATAGATTAAAAGTTTACCAAAATTATATTGAAGTTATTTAATATAAGACCTTGTCATTCTAAAAATAATAAAAATAAAAGTAAAAATAAATTCTTTGAATAATATTCAAATAAATTTGTCTAAAAGTATTTAGGTTGGATAACTAAGAGGTTGGAGTTGAATGCAAAGTTGTATTTGGTTGATGAATCTTTAAAACTTTGATTTGGTACCATTAAAATTTTCTAAGAGAACAACTCTTGGTTCTTTAATTAGTGCAATTGTATTTGCATGAATTATTTGAAGTTGTGCAATAGTTGAAGAAATAATTGTCATTTCTATATCTTCTTGATAAGTCACTCCCAAAACTATTTAAAGTAGAAAATAAAATTAATATATTAGACAAATTAATTCTCTTATTTATTTTTTACAATTGCGCTATGACATTCTCTATTTCTACTAAATTTTCTATTATTAGAAAAACTTAAGAATTTCTATATAAAAAAGAGAAGGAAAAAAAAAAAAAAAAAAAAAAAAAAGTATAGAAATAATATCAATTTAGAAGAGGATAATCCGCAACCTATAAAGTACTTTGATGCTTTTAAGAAAAAAAGAATAATCCACTATTTATCAATAAAGATTGAACTTTGATATTGTACATAATAATCTTATTAAACTATGATGGACATAAATTTAGAAAGAACTTGGAAAAAATAGTACACTCACGTGTTAATGAGAAAGAAGAAAGTAAGCAAAGAAGAGATGAATATAAGATAGAAAAGATACTAAAATGGCTATTACTATATATAAAGTAATTAAATCTTAGGCTAGAATCTTCAATGTTTGTTAAAGAAGGTATTAACTACACAACATGTTTCTACCTACTTCTACTTATTTCTAGTAATACAATTATTTATTATATTTAGCTAGTTTATTTTTTAAAAAATAATATATAAAATTCTTAAAATAATAGATGTTATTAAAAAAATAATTATAATTTTTCTTTCAACATAAAAAATTTAGGAACCATTTCATTTCCTTATATCTAAATTACCAAAAATATATATTAATTATGGTATGTAATATTCTAAAAAAAAATCTAAATTGATTATTATATATCAAAAAAGACTATATTCTAACAACATTCTTTCATTGTTTTAATCAATGTATAGGAATTAGTAAAAATATAAAGTTTTATTATTCTATAGCCAACCAAAGATAATATATACAATATAGGATTTCAATTGAAGATATTACAGTATGATCTAGTTCTATTTATATATATACAAAGCAATCATCTAAGTACTTATGGTAGAAAACACAATTTAATAAATGATATTGTTTAGGTTATTAAAGTAGTTGAAAGAACCAAAGCTAATTACAAAAAAAAGAGGAATTTTAAATTATGCTATAATATAATAGAATTTTTTTAATTTGATCCAAAAATATATTATTGGATCTTAGTATGAATTTGATGATGTACACAGTTAAGTTGGATAGAGAATTAATGGTTATGTATAAAAACTCAAGTGAAACTAAATAAATAAGTATATTAGATTCTAATTTCTATTTTGATTTAAATTTTTTTTGTTAAAACCTAGAAAACTTAAAGAAACAATATTTATTTAGCTAATCTATGAAAAGGCGTAGGAATTAATGTTTAGAAAGCACAAATTAATTCTAATATTTTGTCTTGCTACACATTATGTATACTCCAATATATATAGATATATATAAATATATATATATATATATATATATATATATTTATATACTTAAAATTTATATAAAATTTAAATTAAATTACATTAATGTATTAGAACATGTATAAAAATTAGGTAGAATCTAAGAATTCCACAAAGTAGAATTGTAATTCATGATAAAGAGGAATTATAATAAAAATTGAAAGATTTATGAATCTTTTGTATATAGTATATTCTTAAGTTGTTAGTTTTATTTTAAATTTATATTATTAGAATCTGAAATAATATATAATTATTACTTATAAACCAATAAAATAGATTTATTTTTATATAAATAATAAATAATAAAAAAAAACAAACAAACAAACAAACAAACATATACCAATAATAACAACAACAACAAGATTATAAGTGCCTAGTAATTATTCCATAAAACTTAGAATTCTAAGAAAAAAAATTATCAAATTTTAATCATTTTAAGTGTTTCCAATAGTTTCTTAATTAGTCTTATTACATTAGAATCTTCTTGGATCTATTTAAAACTTTTACAAATAATCTTGTGGTATATTTTACAATACGATTTATTGAAATATATGTATTTTTTGATCTTACCAAAAAGTTGTTTCTTTAAAATATTTGTTTTGAAAGAAGTTTCCAAAATTTTCTATTTTAAATCTTAAAAATATTTATAAAGAATATATATATATATATATATATATATATATATATATAACATAATTTATTCAAAAGTAATAATAATATTTATTTTAATGATATATAATGATATATAAAAGAAATTTAATGTATATATATATAAAAAAATTCATGATATATGGATAAAAAAAATTTACATAGCATAAGTAGATTGATTCTTTAATATATTTTTTAGTATTTTAAATGTATTATATCTATAATTATAAAAATATTTACTTAATTCTATATAATAAATTGATATCATTTTTATTTTTATTTAAAAATAAAATATATGATATAGTATAAAATTTTATAATTTAACTACTAAATTTTATTTTATATTTTTTATACTAAATTCCTCTAACTAAAACCAAATTAAAACTACTTCTAGTTTAGACTTTTTATATTGGTGTAATTTTTTAATTAAGAATTTTTTAATTTAGATTTTATTAATTTATATAGTAATTAAATATTATACAATATTTTTTTAAAGATTTTTTTTTTCTTTTATGGTTAGATAGTATCAAAATTAATTTCTTTAAAAAATTACAAATAAAATTTCATGATTATTATATATATATATATATATATATATAAGGATTTTAATTATTTTAATTCCACATTTATATTAGCTATTTGAAAATAATTAAAAATATTCATATTAATTTTTAAAAAAAATTCTAAATACAAACCATAGTAGCTAATGTCAACAACTATCAAAACCCATTAATTATAATTTTTACATTATTACACTAAGCATTAGTTTGAAATATGATATTAATAAATTCCCTTCATTGCACAAACTCTAACCCATACTCCTAAAACAATGGAAACTCTCTACCTCTTTGTTGCACAAAATCCAACCAATTTTTTCTCTTTTATTTCAATTGCATTGCCTCTACTTTAATATTCACTGATGCAAAGCAAGAAGCCTGACGCACTTCCTAGTTCAATTGTACCATAATCAGATTATCAAGTAAACGATTTCTTACACAAATAAAAACGGATGAAAGCGGATGAATGACCTTACTAACCTGTGATGGAGGGCAACAGGGTGCCACTCCAACCGCTCCTCGCGGTGGAACCTAAACCCGGTGGAACTCCAACACGTGGGAACCCAAACCCGTGCGGGCGAGGGACCGGTGGGAGGCAAAAGCGCGGGTAGTTTCGTTCCCGCCATACCCTACATTTGCCCGCCAACAAGCTTCGCGCGTAATTTCTAGACTCTTTGCCTCCGGCACTTTCGCTGTTGAATTGGGTCACTGCACGATTTTGCCGATCATCTGGAGAATTCGTGTCAATTGTGAGGAATTGCAGCTCGAAAGCAAAACCTGGACGAATTGTGGTTTCTGGGAGTTTTCATGGAGCCGCTTGTAGATCACTATGTAGAGCTGGCAATCGGTTGGAACCTTGCGGATGTTGAGCGCGTATTGGCCTTGGTAACTCTAGATTTATGTGAGTGGAACCATTTGGAGATTCTCAGGAAATTATCGGACGAGAGGGTTGTGAACTTCTTGCTGTGGTTATCTGCGTTTTGGGTATTTTGGCATGCAACACTAGTGTCCAAGTTGGGGATTGCGTGTGGGGTTGGAGGCTGGGGTTGAATAGTGTGTAAAGGAAGGTTTCTGAGGGAAAGTAGTCTTCATTAATCCTGTTTTATTAATTGGTTCTTCCATTGCGCGCTTTCTTGAGCGTGTCCATTACAATGTGCACGGATGCGAACCAATAAGTTTTAGCTGGTGAGAACCATTTTGTTTAAACCTGTACTCATGGAACTTTCTTTTTTCTGAAAGCTAGGTTGGTCCAGGTGGTGTACCCAACACGTAGATTTCTTGGGACGAGAGTCATGCTTACATGGTATCTTCTCTTTCCTGAGACAAACCAGGAAATCATACACAAGATGTTCGTGACCTTGACTCTTGTACGTGGCGAATGAGTGCTTCTGGAAGCTCGTACCCTCTGATACCCAATCGAGAACTATTCAATCTGAACAAACCTGGTTTTAATTCAGGACATTCTACGTTCGTCGTTTGGATTTGAAAGAGGAATTTCATGCTCAGTTGTAGACCGCTAACCGTCTGGAGCATTAATATCGGAGAGTTCTACGGTTGCCAGGTATTCGGCATCCACACACTACTATGCGCTGAACAAATGAGAATCTTTTGCAGGCCACATTTGACGTGCATAGAGGACTCATTTTTGTTGAGATACAGGTTTATTTCAAATCCAAATTGGGCTTGAGGCGGTCCATGAGACTGGCGAGGTGAACATAAATTTGTGCAAGATGGAATGGTCGCCACATTTTAAAATTGTTAGTTGGCTCTGAATTTGAACAGTGTATGGATCGTAGATGGTCAGTGGCAGTAGTCGTGAGGTTTCCTTCCTACAAGTTACTTTGGAGATGCATCCAGCAGCACCTATTCCTTTGACTTGGTTTCAGAAACTGAAGGAAACTGCTCTATTTGCTTCACGTCGGAGTGGTTATGAAGAGATCCTAGTAGAGTCAAGGCTACTTCTTGGGTTTCCTTTCTGTCCTGATGTGTTCATGTTTGTTCGACTTCTGATTGTTATGTGATTCTTTCATCCGAAATTTTTCAGCTTTGAATTCTGGCTTATAAATGGTGCTTTGGAGTTCACAGGTCATTAACCGCTGACGCTGGCTTCTGAGTTTCTTCCTTTTTGTAGGCGCCATCTGTAATCCTACTTGAAGGGGAGGATATTACCTATGAGTTGCACTGTTTGGCTTCACTTGGAGTAGCAGTGGAGCACGTCCTGCACAACCCACAAAATCGTATTGATCTACATTATGATGTAGATTCTTCATCTGAAATTGAATTTCGATTTAAGAAGAAGGACCTACATCATAAATTGGATAATTACGATTGTTGGATATCAGCAGCACCTACACTTTCTAAATTTTGCAGTAGGATCTACAAGGTTATTAGTATCTCCTACTGTGAGAGTTTACACCTCCTAATCGCAATAATTGACTGTCTTCAAACTCATCTGGTTACAGTTTATGATGTACTATTCTTTTTTGATTTGTGGGCTTTCTTAGTGTCACAAACCTTCGACTTAATCTGTGGTTTCTGCTTGATGGCGACCTCGCTGTGAAACTATTCAGTAATGGTAGCAGCTGAGTGGTGTGTGCTGGTCGAATGAGTTCCTATGAACTTTACACTAAGTTGTTCAGGCGAGTATCGTTGCGAGATCGTGTATTTTTATACAACTAATACTGCTATATGACAAAACCTGGACCAACTTGGAATGGTCCTTCGATCTCCACAGATAGCTCATACTGGGATTGTTTGCTAGCCTCCATGACTGAGCTCCTTCGGAAATCGTTGTGCTTTGAAAAACATAATAGACAGTAAATCAGTGTATTGGAACACTTGGTAGGTAGATTATAGCAGCTACTGACATTCCTCCGGAGACAACAGGGCTTTTCGTGTGTTGCTTTAAGAGACTGCTCTTGATAGGTGAAACTCAAAGTATGAGATACGCTTGGACCAAGTCTCAGCTATCAAACTGTAGCAACAAGGAATGAGCCGTGTGCGTTTGTTCTAAAGGAATCAGTGATAAGCTTCTGATCAAGTGTCAAATGTCAAATGTTATTTGTATCGCCCTTTGATCATTGACATCTTCTCATGAACAGTTGAAGAACAGCCCTTTTGGGATTATCCTTAGAAACAAGCAATCAAGCTCCACGTAAGCCCTTGATTGTAGTAACAAAATTACACTAGAAACTGTTACTTAGAACTGAAATTTTCAACTAAACATTTTTGAACTATCAGCTAAAGCTGCTTATTCAAAATGTATTTTACATACAACGAATCACTAGGGCAGCTTCTCCATTGTAAGATTTTTCAAAGGAGGTTTCAATAGATTTGAACTTTTTAGATGGAAACTTTGTGGATGGGTTTTGAGAGTTTTATTGAAAAGATAGAACATGCACATAATTTACATCAATAGTTCTTTTAAAAATGACTTCCATAAGAAAATGAAAGACTTTCAATCATATATTATAGCTATTAAAATGGTTTTTAACTCAAAAAATTGTATAATTCATTTATGTATAGATATTAAGATTTAATATTTAATAGAATTTTATATTAAAATAAAAAATATATTTTGAATAATAAAAATATAAATTTAAAAATGATACAAAAATAACATTATATATATATATATATATATATGTGTGTGTATATGAGGGAGACTTTACACTTAGAAAGGTCACAATTCTTAAATCCTTTGATTGGTTGAAATTGAGAAGCCTCACTAAGTTGGTTTTTATTTAGAAAAATTAATCCAAAGATCCTACGAAAAAAAGAAGAAGTGGAATGCACTTTTTTTTTTCATGACATAAATAACATTGTCCCCCAAAGTTCCTATTGGGTCCATCTCAAAAGATGGTTTTTAGAAAACCATGTCAAAAATTGTTTAAAATAACCATTTAAATACAATAAGAAATCAAGTTTTTTTTATACTTCTTATAATTGCTTGGATCAATATATGAACTAAGATATTTTAACTTGTAATAAAAAAAATGAATTGATTCATTTCATGAGCTCTTCTCACTTCATACCATATCTGAAAGTCAAAACTTCCAAAAAACTTTTCTTCACCAAGCAAAAGACTTTGGTAAATTTTTTGAAGCACAGCGTTCCAAAGTGGACTTCTAGATATAAAAACCCCTTGAGTGCTTAAAACTGTGGTGGTCATACCATCAGCTCACAAAACCTTAGTGACACGTCTTCCCCACAGTACGAAAGTCCACATATGATCAGAGTGAGAATATGACTATTATGGTTATGGTCAGTCGTTAGTCGTCCGTCATCGGACTGAAACTAGGTACTTGGTGTAAAATGAAGGCTTCACAATCTACACATACTCCGGTAGGGAGGGTATACACTTCTCCAGAATGTCAACCCCGCCCCTTTCCACTGACGAACACCACAGATGACCAAGCACATGTTTCAACAAATAACCAAGGTTCTGCTCTAAAGACGTCCAGTCAAAGAAATATCAGAACCTACCGTCAAAAGATCAACTTGACATATCACATCCAGAAACCATGTCTACTGAAAGGCCTCAAACGGGTAGCAATTTTAACCATAAGGTGACAAGGCAAAGGGACAGGTGTTCATCAAAACCTGACTTGCTTGGTACTCCTAGTGTTAGGTCTGCCGGTACACCCTGCTCTATCGTAATGAATTGTTGTGGTTTCGCTAGGTGATCTTGCTCAGATAAGATTTCAAAGTCAAGGCTCCTCATAGTTTCCGGAGCATACACATACAATGAAACCTGGAAGAACAATTGGGCACATGGGTGGCATTATTGGCAATATTCAGTTCCAGTTCCTCATACAGCCTGGCTCACTAAGCTCATCATTTTAGATCTCATCATCACCACGACTCCAGTCCCTACCCCCTTTATCCACACGCCCGCCATCCTCCACTCGAAAATCGCCATCTCCACCCTTCTTGCAGTCAAGTCTCCAACCTTCACAATTTCGGGTGCAGCAACGCAACCTACTGGCACATTGCACGCTTGCCCAAGAGCACCCATGTTCCAGCTGATATTGTCTTGGGACGGAGCTCCAGCAGACAGAATTTAGTTCTGCACAACATTCCTCACCTTCAAATCTGACATTCTTGTGTCACTGCTCTGGTCTCCTCTCCCATATCTTGAGTCCGCCGTATTCTAATTAACCTTTGGTTGCTCGCTCACCCCCTGGATCGATCGGACAAACAACTTACTCTTAAAAGCTCCCGCCAACAGACTCTGCCGCTTGAGACCCCCACAATACCAACTCTTCAATCCGCCATGTCACGGAAATTACACCCCAAAAAATCTCAAAATCTTGTACACAGCAGTGACCAGTAAAAACAAAACTCAATAACCGAAAAGCGAGTGTCCAGGTCAACAAGCAATCAAGGTTGTTGGCAACTATGTCATTATAGTTCTTTGATGACGAATCTGGCTGCAACACACGACTGACATCCTCTTTATGTCAAAAGATCCCTCTTACGCAGTGACCGAAGGAGCTCGACAATCTTGTCAATGTTTCCGATGAGCGAATTTCGAAGGAGCTCGTCACTATGGAGTATCGTTCTGCTAGCGGTAACAGGGTCCAATGAGACCATGGCTTAAGACCACGCTAAAGACTGACCATTTGTCACCCAACTTGAGCACCTAGTTCCTCCAAACTTCCTGTTCCAGAGCCATATGTCATACTGTCCATCACTACAGCACTTCAAAATAAAGGGCACTCATAGGCATGTGCTTAAGTAAGCACACAATCTTCAACATCGTTTGTTATACTTGGTTCAAAGCTACGAAAACTTTGCACTCGTGGAAAGTGGTTCTCAAAAGTCTTTCAGCACTTCACTTCAGAAGCAATTGAATCACAAGAACATTCAGAGAGCAGAGAAAACGGGACTAGTAGACCATTAAGACAATTATAAACTTCCACACACACACACACAAATCAGAAATAAAAGAAATCAAAGTCAAATCAAAATGCAAGAATCAAAACCAAACTACAGAAAACATTAAACGTATCATGAATGTACCAAAATATGTTCATCCAACTGGTTCTCAATAAGCAACATAGCCACAAACAATTCGAGAGTGAAAGAAGACAAAAACTATGAAATATAATTACATAAACTTTCCATTCCGTAACTGGTTCAAGAGACGTCAAACAAAAAAATCAGCACAAAACTAAAACTAAAAATAACAATACTACAAAATTATAACAAAAATTTAAAAACAACAGAACACTTTGAAAAAACCACAACTCACGGAATACTGATGAAAACAAAAAAATAAATAAAAACAAAACACAAACAAAACAAAAAAAAACCAAAAAACCAAAAAACAAAAAAACAAAACAAAAAACAAAGCCTAAAAAAATCACAAAACAATTCAGAAGGAACAAAATAAAAACTCCAAATGGAATAATTGTTCCATCTCAATAAGTCTACAAGGGATCATTGTCCAACGCCATCATAACCTGCTTCTATATCCACAAAAACATAACCTTCAAAAATTACTCTACTCCCTGCTACTACCCACATTCAGGGCAGAAGAGCCACCAATTGCACCCTAAAAAGCTCCCCTAATGCCTTCCTCACGTCCATCTGCACAAATGTCGTCAACTGTGTAAGGCAACTTCCACCATACACTCATCACCGACCTGTACGATGCAATCATCTAGTATAAACCAAATAACTGAATCCAAACCTCCAACAGCACACCACAGACAAACATACACATGTCAAGCTATCGTTGCTAACGAAACCTTGAGCGAAAAAGCAATATATTAATAGCAAGTCTTAGAGAAACCGATGAAACCAACGATGGAAAAACACCACATATCCATCCCAACACTCAAGTCATAACCAGAAGCTCAAACCTGGTCACTGCAGATAAGCTTCGTGAAATAAGGGTAAAACTCTGGTAAGTGCTTCTTGAATAGGAGCATATTCATGTCTCTCATAGCCTCCAACACCTGCACAAAACAAAGCTCCCACGCTCAGCCTCTCCACATACAGCCTAACTCACTACCCTCGCATTTCATTCACAACATACAATGGCGCCACCACAGCGTGTCTCACACAGTGGCCACTCCACAAACTCCGGAATTTCAACGCTCACAGCGTCTTCCAACAGCATGCTTCCCAATCCCACCACATCAAACAACCTCAATACCACTCGCGCACTCCAACATACCTCAGCAGTCACTGCTGATCGCAGATCAAGCGCTCGGTGGAAATCGCTCAGAACAGCCTCGCTTGGACACGGTTGTAATGCAGCAACTTCTTTCAAAACGTGCCCACAAAATGACACCAACTGCCTCTCAGCTTCCTCTCTCAGCTTCTGCTCCCCACCTTTCCACGATATCTCACCACTTTCGGGATCTTCACCTCCCTGCTCCATATTCTCATGACATCTCACTTCATCAACACTCTCAGCTGTAGTTTTGTTCAACACTGCAAGATAAATCTTCGTGCCTTCCGTCTCCTGACGCAGCAGATTTGGAGGAGGCCTGTACCACAAACCCAACCGCAATGTTACCGTAAAAATCAACTCCCATCACCCCGTCTTTTACTCTTAAACCTCCCACCAACCTCATACGCTAAAACATCATCCTTCAACGTCCACCAAAACCTCACCTATCTCCAGACACGTGCTGCATCCTACTTCGAAGGTTCGAGTCGCTGTTGTATGAAGCAGCAAAATCCACCATTGACAACAGAGTATCCATAACCAGTCGCTTGTGTGACGGTTGTAATCTCTGCCAGTGATTCCTCTGTCCAACGCAACGCAAACACATATTAACAATGTCATCACAACCACCAGGCTCTATGCACTGCACAACCAACTCGCGATCCTCGATGCAATGAAAGCACCCTCACAACCCAGTTTGTCTAAGGAACCGTACTTGGAGACTATCCAGCGCACCCAACAGCAACAGCTGTATCACACATTTCGTCCTCACATCCTGCAGCAAAAGCCCTTCCACTTCGCTGTCGTCCGGACCTTGATCGCCCTCATCCACATCCTGCACATTCCACTCGTTCAACACATCGCCTATCACTCCAAATAACACCCGCATTCATCATGCACATCCAACGTAAAGTCCTCTCAAACATGCACAACCTGCACAATGGATCCTGTGTCCACAAAGCGACCCATAACATCCCCAACCACGCCCCGTCATGGCCCCAACGCTTTGCAGAATACCCATCTCGACACCACGGTCCCCAACATCTTCATTCCAATCACCAACCTCCATTTATTCCAACACGACACATGCTTCTCGGAAGGCGTCTGCACAACCCCTCAACCCAGTCCGCACTACACAAAGTGACCATGCCCTGCTCCACACCACAATACCTGCAAAGAATTATGTACACCATCCGCAGGCTTGCTTCTAACACTCCTGAATGTCGTGTTCTTCAACAACAGCGTATCCATCACGTTGCTCATGAAAGACCGTCCACTTGCCTTGCCATTCCTCGGAGAAGCAACTGATGCTCCTGCATCGGAACCTAAACAAACACCACGCTTCCCGTTCAAAACACAACCAACACCAACCAACATATCATCCTAAAAATCCCACCTTCAACCTATCCCTCTCCTCCACAACATCTCTCATTATAACCTCCGTGCACTGCCAAGCTGTCACCACGATCACTACCTTCAGACTCTGCGATGCTCAGTCTTTCAAGTCGATCATCTGCTAGAGCATCATCACTCATCCCACGATTCGACTTTGATGTGTCGCCGTTGCTCATACTCTTCGGCGTTCCTTCCACCGCCCCGTTATCGCGAGCGTCGGAATGCGCTCCATCCCCCTCAGATTGTCCGCGTGAGCTATGACCTCCTCGCATACTCGATGGAGGGGCCGCAATCGATAGCGCCATATGTCCTGAAACATAATCTGACCCAAACGTCAACATGCTCTCCGGGTTCAACAGTTCCACTGGTTGCGTGGTGTAACATGCATCCCTGTACAACACCCACACCCACTATCATCAAACTCTATCCCCTGTCCATCCATTCCACACCCATGCACAAACGGCTCAGCTCCCACCCTAGACTCCAATTGTCACCACGTTCACAACACGCCTCCAGCCGCATACCAACTCCTTCCCAGGGGGTACATCGCCAGGATGCAGAGGACATGGATCACTTGCCCATCGACCCAATAACCGTGAAGCACAAGACCCACCTATGTGCATATCCCTCATAATCGCCTATGCTTCTGCGTCGCAGAACTTACCGAATGCTGTCCAGTAAAGTCGTCCAATCCTTATCGTTGAACTGGTGTCCGCCAACTTCAGTCAGTCGCAGCAAGGCCCCCATTGAAATTGCTGCCAACGTTTGATCGGGCCGAGTACCGCAGTCCAGCAATAACCCCAACAATGCCGATAGCAAAAAGGAAACCTCCTGCAACCAAGGAACAACACCGCGTAAGGACTATGTCCCCAACGCTTTTGAACTACCTCCAACAACTCGCTCCAAAACTATCCAATTCCCACGACCACGGCACCACCAGCAAAGCCCAGCATAGCTGTTGCACGACAGCACCTTGTAGAAACTGCTGAATAGGTCGCACAAAAGCTGCAGCGAGTGTATGCAAGTTTCCCGAAGCCACTGATCTGCAGACGCAGGCTTCTCTCCATCTTTACCAGCATGGCGAACGTAGTCGAAAATGGGAAATAGTACACGATGGAACACCATCTCCCAGAAAGCTCCAGAAAAATTCTTCCCCCGTTCCTTCAGTAGGTCGAATAGGACTTCCAAAGCACAGTTCCTAACTTCTGTTCGCGGATCCGACGTCAGATCCGACAGTCCAGCAAGCATTGGAAACCAATAGTACTCCGCCACATCGAGATCCGGTTGATCTCCGCTCCCTCCTATTTTCCAAACACCACCACCTATCTGGCCCTGCAACACCCACCAACACCTTGCCATTGTAAATGTGAAACTAACTTCGCCACAGCCTTCTGCTTTGCGGCAACATCCGCTCAAACAAAAACCGCAAAATAGTACACCTCTTGGACGGACACGCATCCTTCGCTTGAACCAATATATGAACACATTTACGCTCATCAGACAGCTATTTGCATCCACGACTGCTTGGACCAGCCAACTTACATCTGCCAATCGATCCTCGCAGATTCGAAGAAGCGCGATCGCTTTCAGACTGGTCTGTGGACTGATCTTGTTGTTTGCGAATGCAATCAAACAATTCACGCAGTCCATGAAGCAATCTCCAAGCACCTGATCGAAATGCTCCAGCACAACTGCACCACACTCCACCAAGTTAACCACTGCTTCGGCCACCACCACGAGCTTCATCACATACGGCCTTTCCACCATTGCATCATTCAAGTCCAATGATGTTCACGTCTCTATGCTATAACAATAAAAGTCGCATCAGCACACACTACCTTGCTCCACGTTTTCAAAAGCAGTGTCGGATATGGATACCACGCCATCGTACGCAGCAGTGGAGAAGATCATGAAAACACTCCGCCACCCAGATTTGATGCTCCCAACCTTCGATTTGATCATCTGAAAACATCATACTGCTCAGTATCGGAGACCTCCACAATTGCTCTCGCGTTCTTTCATCACAGAATATCCATACCACACCCTTACTTCACGGACCATCCAGGTCGATAACTCCACGACTCACATAAACTCACTCACGCAACACATGAGAACTGCCAAACTACCGCATACTCGGAAGAACTGGTGTCACACAAATGCACCCCACCGCATAACACGCTACCTGTACGATGCAGTCCACAATAAGAGCTCTAATCGTCGGGTTCTTGCTGTTCCGCATAATTACAACAAAAGGCTTCAGGATGTCATTCTGGAACGTGAAGTTCGCCAATTCCGCCCTATCAAGATACTTCACCGCAAGTTGCCGAAGAGAGTCGATTGAATACATTGCAATCTTCTCCTCCGAATGGCTTCCAGCTGCAACGAAGTGCACGGATAGAACTGACCATATTCTGGCCCAAACCTGAACCACCAATTCACGTGCCCTGTCAGCGCAGTCCACCCTTACCGTCACATGCGTGCATGCAAGCATCATCACAACTACTACCTCCGACACTTCCACCGCCCAACCGCCAAAGCTACCTCCTTGCACTTGCCATGCTGTATCAAACCTCGAAGACCACCCATACCTCGTCAACCTCCTGTGCACGTTTCTACCATACTCAACACCATCACCCTCCCATCAGCCACTTTACCATTCGAATCCGTGTCATGTTGTAGGAGCTGATCTCCACCAGCTTCGTCAAACTGAACACGCGTGGAGGAGATTGCCTCAACTCTTCGGCTGAAACGCCACACAAAGCTGCAAAAAACTCCACAATCACATCGCTTGGCAGCCGAACACTGTTCACAAACACTTGTTCCGTCGCCTTCCCAGTCAGCTCCGTCAACGACAGCACCAAAGAGTCCCGAGATATCTGGTTGCTACCCTGCATCAGGGTCGATGTCATGCCCGGAGTCGTGATTATGAACTCCAGCCTTGACACGCACTCCAAAACAGCATTCCACGTGTCTTGTAACGCTTCTGGCTCATTCTGGCACATTGACAGCAGTGTCTTCAAAGCCTCCACATTCTTCGACCGCATTTCCCGTGGTGCATGCAAAAACGTGAACCTGCAAGAGTAAACCAAACAAACAAATGCAACTATTAGCCTCGCCTGCATGCTGCGATATGAAAGCTTCTAACACCTCACGTACCCACCAATTACCGCTTTTCACAATGCCACTAGACTTCCAACGATAGACACCAACCTCACCAACGACGTCAGAAATGCATAACGCATGGTCTCCATTCCCAGGGCCTTTGTCAAGTGTATGCCCAGTCGAACCCCTTCCATGCACAGTAGAACTCGAGACTTGTTGTCGCTGTCCTCCATCGTCACAGAGAACGCTGCAAGCAATGGCCACCCAACGGCTTCCAGCATTGGACGAGCCAGGTCTTCGTGCTCTGCTTTATGAAAAACCCCTCTCTTGAACCCTGCTTTCTTGAATATCGACTGCGTTACCTCGATTATCTCGTCGGTCTCTTTCTTTGCATCTGTTGCATCTCTTCCTCCAAATCCACCAAGATTCAATATACTCACCAGAGACCTTCTCTCTTCCGGCCTTTCCCGCTTAGAATCCTCGTCCTTCAGTTTTATCTCCTCTCCAACAATAGACTCGTATATTTCTTCCAACAGTTCCTGACAGACGGTAAGTTACACAACTTAGCTGCGCTGCACTTCTCGCAATACTTGTCAATGTTCAATCCAACGGGTCGCAACGCACCCTTTTGGGTAGCGTCGCCACACTGTTCCGACCAATACATGATCTCGTATCAAAATACCAAGCCTCAATAACCTCGCCAGTCCCTAGCCAAATTTCACACGTTCTGAGACCACGTCCAACGACTCACGATTCTGGACCGAGGATCGTCAATAGCAACAATTGTGTTCTCAATCAATGTCTGTGTATACACTGGCCATGGGCGGTGTTATACCGGAGCAGCATGCTCATCCGCGTCGCTGGATGAATTCATGCGCACAAAGTCAGACTTGGTCATCTTTTTGGTCACCATTGGATTGTGGGCGTCGGTATTTAGCAAGATCACTGCATATGCCAGTATGTACGCAGTGTCTGCGTTCTTGAACAAATTTGGGTTATCGCGGCAATATCTGCGTGGCAATGCAGGCATATCAGACACCCATCGTCCAAACCAACAGCAACCTCATCTCAACCCGTAAATTCAGACCGAGACCGTTCCTGTCGCCAACTACAAATCATACTCAGCCACGCTGCAAAACTACCTCTCTGCAAACTTCTCCATGATGCGATCAATCTTCTGCGCCTCGCCAGGAAGTCGAAACCCGTTCAGAAACATCCGAATAGCTTTGTCAAACTTCATGCCACTAAAATTCAGTGCATCAACATACGCGTGCATCACTGCCAACGGAAACTCGTCGTGCTGCCCCAAGTAGTCGCCAATCATTGCCTGCAGCAGTGACACCCAAACACGTCACAACCACACCTACTGGAACACTGCACTATTCAAATGTTCAAGTCCACCTAAACAGTGCCAAGCCATACGAAGATACAACCTTTACACTATACCACCATACATGACCAGGATCGTCCCAACACAAACCCACCTCCCGCCAAAAATACTACCAGCCAGTCCTCATAACGTTAAGTACATACCCTCATCAAACGTAACCACCACCAATACAACAAGAAAAACATCAACAACTACAATCAGGACTCTCTTCACCTTGTCCTGTCCTCAGGTTACACATTACCCTGACCTGGGGCGCTATGTGCCGTGCAGACACAAAAGGAGAATCAGAAAGACTGACAGGACCATGTGAATCCTGGTATGATTCACAATCCAACTGCCCAAAACCAAGTACCTTATCCAACCCTGGTGACTCCCTCAGAAACTGAGCAACTGCTTTCGGTTCCTTAGCCACCAGATTATGCTCGAAAAGGAACTTCATCCCACTCGACGGCTTCACATTGAACTGTGCAACCAGATCATTTGTCAAAACCACCACAAGTACCCTGCTCAATCCCTACATGTCATACTTGAAAGATGCACAGACAACGCCATGTTTAGCGATTGTAAACAGCCACTCACCAACAACCAAAAAAACGTCATTTCTAACCCAACAACTATCTCACCACTCATAGCCATTGAATCACTACTGGTACCACCCCATTTCAAAAATTCTACATTCAAGGTAAAAGCCCGATGCCATCCATGAAATCAATGTCTCTGTTCCATGACTACCTTGGAAACACCACTCTCCATAGTGACCTTCAAAGCTTTTGCTTTCTCAAATTCATCCGCTTGAGTCACAGGCTTCGTGTCATCTTTCACTTCAACAGCACTACCGTCACCATTCACCCCATCGCCATGGACCTCCACCTCAGCAACAGAAAAGTCAGGAAACACAGGTCTGTTCCCTCTTTGTTTTGATGTCCACGTTCCGAGTGACCTTAGAACGCTTATCAGACACTGTAAATCAACACACAAACCGAAGCTACATATCAGGCACCCAATCACGCCATCGAGGAAAACGTACACATGGCCTATACATTTGCACGAACCACTCACCTGAAGGGCCGAGGCTTTCAATGCAATGCTTTGCAAGGCATTCGCAGCATTGGGATCTCCACCAACTGTTCCTTGGGCGAGTCGCGATTGGGAATTAACCTTCATCACATGCATACATCGCATAACCCCAACCGCAAAAGTCAGATTTGCTGCAATGTCGACAAGCTCACAGATGCACAACGGACCACGACAACTAGCCGATACACTTTTCTGATCAAACAATATGTAGGATCTCCCTGCTCCCACTCGTCAATAACAGAAATATCATACGTTGCTCTTCTTGACCGCTGGCGGTCTCAACACCAACAAATATGCTCTTGTAACATCTTTCCCTTCCGTACCATGCGTTCAAATAAGTTCGTGGCATCCAGATCGCAATCATAGTTCACAAAAATGTCTGCCAGCATCTGCGGGTCATTGCAAGCCTTCTCCAGCAATCTGCAGTATCACAGAGTACACTCGATCAGCTTGTACCGCAAACACGGAGGATGCTCAACCCTGTCTTGTCACTCAAGCCGTCCTCATGTTTGTACCACACGCACCACATCACCGACCTTTTCAACGCGACATCGCAATCAATCAAAATATTCGCGAAGCTCCAAAACAAAGGTGCATTCCCTAACTATGTTATTCAACAGATCGAACCGTACTTCAAGACTGCTGTCTTCTGATGAAGAGGGCAGTCGATGTCTAAGGACCGCAAGACAATCAAGTTGAAAAATATTCCCAACTCCGCCTGCACAATAATCCCAACTTGTCATAAACAATAACATGGATGACAAGCTTTGCGGCGACGCTTCCAAGCACCTAATCAGGAATTCTACGGGTTTGCAACGGCTCAGGTACACCTTGTAATGTGCCAACATGTTCATCTTTATCGCTCATTCAACACATGAAACCGACAGGCAGTGGCACATTGCTGGTGCTATTACAACGAATCTGCGAATCTTTGTGTCAACTAACAATCACTACGAGGGAGATGTGCCGCAATTTCACCTTAAGACTCTCTCTGTAGCGTTGCATTATTATCAGAAAGATGTTCACAGCGAGCTGCCAGCACAAGCACTCATAGAATTAGCAACTATGGAGCCTCAACAACCATGCACGTCCAACACTAGTGTAGAGGCATTCATGTAATACCACTAACCATACCACATCGTCCCGGCCAAACACATCAAGCACCCAAACATGATGCCTGCTCTCAAGTTTCTTCTTCACCTCCGACTCATGTCTACAAACTGCTCCCAAATGAGCAACCAGAGCCCCCGCCTGACCGACGGAAGACCGTTTTCGACTAAGTCGGCACACTACCAACGCGTTCTACTCACCACCTAATCCAACTGCTCCACCCCATCAGCCGTGCTTTCGACACGAAGCCAACGACGAAGTAAGTTTCGAGCACCAACCTGAAAAACAGCTGCGGTTGGCGAAACACACGATCTCAACAATGCATAGCATATGTACGCTTTCACGAGCTCGATGAAAGGGAAGTTCGTCGTGAAAGCATGACTTACACTTTCCAGGCATCCCTACACAACAGACCAGCGTCTATCACACAACACGCCCAACAAAATCTGAATGCTGTTACCGGAAATGAACAAAACCTCCCATGGATACCACTTCCAAGAAGGCCAAACAGCCTAACCATCCATGGCAACAATGCATCACAAGCATCTAGCGGAATGATAACATTATATATGCATTTACATATTTTGCGAACCTTCATGTACCCTCAACCTACAATATAAATCTGACGAGGCTTTTATACCACAGCTTCATCTCCGTAACAACCGCACACGATCAAATTGCACAACAAAAGCAGACCTGGAGCAGCTCAAGAGAAAGTAGTTTGGTTCTACTCAACAGATCATCACTTCCATCCTTCATGGCCATCTGCACGAGCGCAATCCTGCACGCTTAGATCATCAATGACATCACCATGCTCCACTTACAGCATTGCAAGAGACCAAACAAAAAGGCCGATATGATTATGGTGTTTTACTTTGCAGATAGTGCGGAGGACAAGAAGAGCATCCTTCTGGCCCAAAGTCAAAAGATCCAGGTCCTTCCCACTGTCATGATTCCAAATATGCACATCAAGTCAATACCTAGACGACACAATATCAGGAAAGATTTCAACAGCACGACCACACAGTTTCACAACACCGCCACCAATGTCCACTGCCCTGTTCAACACTATTTCAGCCCTTCACAAGGTGACCCAAGAGTACGCACTCATGATTCTTGATTGCTCCCTCAGGAGTTACTGCTTGCTCCAAAGCAGCTTCAATACCCTGCAAAATCAACACGGCAACAAACCCACGTGAGTCCTTCTCGGACAAGAAAAGCATGACGTACACTGTACCGCAGCAGCAGCTAAGCTGCATACCCTTCACAATTACTTCTACAACGCGACATGTGCTTTGCACCTTCACCCAAAACTACATGCACAAAGCACACGCACCCCTCGTATGCACCTAATACAGCACCTAAACCGATTCAAGAAGTAAACAATCTGCTTAGGAGCACAGCACCGACAACGGCAAATCATAGAAATGAAGACACGGAATCGACGCAGGAAAGCAAGAGCCCAGAAACACTAAGAAACTGCAATTTGTTGACAACCATTCAGAACACTTCAAAGCAGCAGCACAGTGCTGTCATCTTAAACAGAGTCAAGGGTGTGGTCGCTTCTGGCCTCCAATAATTCCTTTAAAAGCACCATTGTTACTCACAAACCTTGAAATCGGATTCAGTAGCCAAATGTTGAAACTCCGCAATTGGCACCGGTGGAGGGGTGCTTGGCACTGTTGGAGGTGACTGAAGAGACATTTCCATCGTCTCCCCTGTGCTCGCATTCCTTGCTTCCCCAGTATCTGGGTCTATATGAATTGTAGTAGTCCTACTGTACACCAATCCTGGCTCTGCTGTGTTCTGCCCATCGTCTTCGTGGGGAAGATTCCCACTCAAAGACGCAACTGGGCCTTCATCGTTGGAGCTGCTAGCATGTGCATCCTCAGGTGCTTGTGCCGATGGTGATGGCACATTCTTACCAGCCTGCACAAACTGTGGATTTTTAGCAAATAAAAGCAGACCGGGTAGTAATCGCTGAACTGCGGACACAACTTTGGTGTGCATGATATGATGCCAATCAACACTAGATTCAGCCACAGCATGAAAACCTATAGCACCTCTGAATTCGCCAACACCAATCACACGACTTCGGGAAATAGTTAGTCACCATGATCTACTCTGTTCCATAACCTGACCCACTAACTAACTCCATGTACATCCACACCATCACCTCTATGTCAGACTCCATGCGCCTCAAAACGATGTTGATCATCTGTGTCAAAGTTGCCTTGGCAGTCGCCTGGTTCACAGGATTCTTGCTGCATTCCACAAACGTGCACATCACTGGAGGTAATCACAACGCAAAAATCGAAATCATATGCAGGAACAATTGAGACTCACGATGATGTAACCCGAAAAACAACGCTAGTAACCATAGACCACTTCTCACCAGCCAGTACTGGCTACCACGACTTCCGAAAGTTACTACCTTGCTCATGTACCCTACCTGCTCAAAACGATGTTGTAGCACGTTCGAACAGCAGTCAACAAACATTCTCCACGCACTGCAATTTCGCGACAAATAGGACCAAGTTAGACCCACACCAGCTTTGAACGACATCCGTTGTTCATTCTCGTCGGGAACTGTATAGGCCCCAATACCAAATGCCTGCCACACCTCATTCGCACAATAGCAAGTGGGAAAGTACCTTGGAAGGTTGGTGAAGCTACAGCTGTAAGAAGCACCTTAATGACCTGAAGAACCAAACTGCGCCACAAAGTAGACCACACAAGCGAACACATCGTAAATGTCCTCTTCAAGACACAATTCACAATATCCAAATTCAACCAGACAATATCAAGCTTCGGCACATACACTCACAGAGCTAAAACCAAAGCCTGAACTGTAAACCAGGTCGAGGTGATCTGCAAAGCAGACCTGTAAATTTCCAATAGCAGCCACTGACTACGAAACGCAGCCAGTGACTTGCAATCCAAACATACACAGTGACTTCGTGCACACACCCGAATGCGTGCCCCAGATTACACACACAGACAGACTAGAAATTATTGCAGGCCTCCTTCCCGAGCACCAACCACGAACATCACAAACAGCCCAAGGCAGATCTTACCTGTCAGGTGCAGTGGTGTCAGCAGACGCACAGACCATCTTCACAATTTCAGTTGCCAACTGCGCGTTTCTTCCTCCATCCACACCAGCTTCTCCCACCAGATGGCCGTATGATATAAGTTTCTACACATATTGTGCCAACCAGACGGTCAGTTCAAGCTGAAATACTACTCTTTCGAAGCTGCCGACTGTTGCACATCGCTAGTAGTGTATGGTTTTTTGGTTATTCACACACAGTTAAATAAACTGCCCGCACAATATATGACCCTCCATGGCCGGCTCATCCGCTGGTATGCAACTTAACCCATGGAATTAAGAAAAGAACACAACAAAACTTTCACCACTTTATCACGTACACAAACTACTTGACGATGTCATATGCAATCCACATTGTCCTTGTAAGGGTGACCGACTGACCCCTCGTTGAGCAGGTGAATAATCTTACATGCAAACAGTCCAGAGCTGGTTCCATGAGCTTGGACTGCTTCGTCTCAAAGGCCAGGCGCAAAGGCAGGATCACCAAGTCTGCTTCCGAACCTTCTAGCGTATGTCCGGCCTCAGATAAGGCTGCCGCAGCCGCCTGTCCGGTACTTGGCTTGGCAGGCGGTACGACCGGGCTGGTCTGCACAACCTTCTCGTCGCCTTCTTCAGGGCTTGACGCATCACCGTCGAAGACATTGTCTTGGAAAACAGATCTGCATTCAACCCCCGCACATCACCAGAAGCACAATGAAAGTGCCGATTTGCCGGTCCACAAGGAAGAACTGAAGACTGGGACGACCCTCCAGTAGAGAAAAGCAACATTGTGTACTGTACGCATCAGCTTAGGAACACAGTCTTACTCAGAAAGAGCAAGATTCGACCAATGGACTCTCCTGGACGATTGATCACTTCACCTCATTCTACAGAAATTACCCAATGTACACAATAGAAAAACCCATCGTGACGTGTGGAAACTACTCCCCCTTCCCACTACGCACGATTTTCCTTCCTTTTCAGCGCCTTCTAGAAAAAACCACGAAGACGCCTACCACTGGCACTTTCCAAGTTTACCAAGCAACAACTCTGATCAAACCAAACTCAACTTCACGTTCGCATTCTGTCCCACTTACAGCCAGCGCCTGATGAAACTGAGAAACTGAGAAATAATGTGGATACAAGGAGAAGAGGGTAAAACAGAGTTCCGAGAGCTTACATTTCATCCCGAAAAATTGGCTTGGGTACTTCTTGGGGTTCAGACGACGGTGACACAGGTTTCCTGTCTGCAATCGTACAAGGAAAAACCCCGAATTAGCAACAAATCGCCGAAACCACGTCTGTCGTACACGGAACACTATGGAGAATGGCTGGAGGATCCTTCAATATGCCACGCTTTCCGATGCTTGGAACGTTCTTTCCTCCAACTTCTTGAAAACTCGCCATCATCCAAGAACCAATCGAATTCCCTTGTACATTTCACGAAATCAATCCCCAGAATTTTTCGAAGAACGTTGCTCGTATTCAGCTGATGGATTATTTACTCAATATATTACCCGTGAATAGATCGGAAAGCAATGGATCCTTAGGCTGAGGTGCACATTGTAGGGACAACGATTAAATTTCCTGACGAAAAATAATTCCTGTAAACATTTCATTGGCATGAAATCGCGGGACTCGTCGTGATTGCAGGGTACTGATGGTGAACAGCTTTAATTGTCGTAGCCATTGAAAAGGTGCGATACTGATCAACTTCAATCGGATCCGCAAGCATACTCTGTTTTCGTTTAGAAATCTCAGTCTTTCGAGGACAAAAGATGTTCCCGGCACTCTACTAGGTCATACCTCTCAACAGCGAATTTACAGAGCGAAACCAAAGCACTCGGATCGCCAGAAACTATAACTCACCTAAATACGCCTTGAGAGCAATCTGCAAGCTGCCGTGCTTGCGACCCGCTGAATCCTTGAGCATGCTCTCAAACGCGCGTGTCACGAAGGCTCCCCCGGCCTCCGCCATGCTTGAACCCTTGCTCTAAATCAATCCTCCACTCTCATAACCCCGAACTGAAATCCTCTCTCAATTAGATGCAGACCAGCTCCAAATTTTCCGCCAATGCTCAAAAACAAAAATAACAAAAGCAAAAAAATAAAAACAACTAAACTAAAGACGGGCATCCAGGCGAAGACAGTGACGGGATTGATTAGCATCCGTGTTGTAGTCCACGGAGAGGCGAGCGTGCTTCAATCAGCCCGCTCAACGGCGGTGAAGGTCGTCGCAATGACGGTCTGCGCAGCACCCCCGCCACGGCAGAAGCCATCGAGCTCTGCTCTGTTACTCGTCCCATCGACGTCCCGACCCAGGTGTCTTTCCAGATCCTCAAAATAGTCAGCTTCTCATCCTCTCGACGAAGTCATTCAACCATGTGTTCAAACTCGTTTTGAAACATTCTATGTGCGCGTTTTCTCCTTTTATGAGCCTTAGACGAGTTAGTTTCCATTGCTATTTGTGTATATATACATATTTTTGAAAGTTTTGAATCTGATATTCTGGTGTTGCGTATGTTTTCAATTGTTCAAAATATTCCCACAACCAATTATTGATCCTACACTATTGTTTAATTAAGTCCGTAATTATACTTTGAATTAAGAAACTATCTAAAGATCAGTCATTTTTGTTCATGACCATTTATTAGGATAATTTTGGTATTTTTTAACGAGATTTCTTTATTTAATCTGGTGTCAGTTATCTAATGTCTTTTAATGTTTGTTCTATTTCATTGTATGCACTAGTGTCATTTTGTAACTAACTCGTCTAACTTTTTTGTTTAATTTTGTTTCGTGAAAAATGCCTAACTGGAGGAATATATGTATATATATATATATATAGATGCATACATACAGGCTAATAAAACAGATGTTAATTAATAAAAAATATTTTTCTATTTGAAACAATAATTTATTGCATGAATTAAGACCTTTTTCCTTGTACTGCATTCATCATTATAAGAAAATAAGAAAATAATAATAACAATTTAAGAACACATAAGCAATTTTACTGTTTTTCTGTTTATTGAGGGTTTTTTAAGTAGAAAATCATTTTTTACAGTACTATATTACAACTAAGCAAAGAGTTCTCAAGGTATTATGATATTAAAATCAAAGTCAAAGTCCATGAAAATCAATCTTTAATAAAGACACATATACATATATCATAAATCTTTTTTAGCATCAATTAAAAAATCTTCTAAATATTCGTTTTAATATATTAAATTTATTAAAATAATTGATAGAAGTGGCATGAATTCAAAAAAATTAATTTTTACATTAAATAAGTTTGTATAATTTTTTATCTAAAAAAAACATATTTTTCCCCCTTATATTGTATTTTTAAAGATTATCTATCGATATGTATATAATCATATGTAATTTTCTCAAGAGATGAAATAAGTATTAAAGAATTGTTAGTAATTAACAAAAAAAAAATAGTTGTAATAAATTAGATGAAAGATACAACACTGTCAAAAAAATTCTCATTTAAGTTGAAACGTTTCAACATATTTTGTACAAGATTATTATTCTAAAGTATTTGTGTAAATATATATAGTTATAGCCAACAAATTTGAATCTCATTTTAATACATGTCTTGTAGTCTTAGATATAGGATTTGATTGTATTTCTTATCTTAGGATGATAATAAGTATATAAAAATCTGATAGTTTTAATTTTAGTATTAAAGATAGTTCTATCAAAATATATATATATATATATATATATATATATATATATATATATATATTAAATTTTTTTTAATAAATATAAATTATACATCAAATTGTATGTAGTTAATTTTTACTAAAATTTAATTATATTTTTTACATTAATTTTTCTTAGTGTTAATTTTTTTTGCCATATCAACTTTTGGTTGTTTATTGTAGATAAGAGATGGACATGTATAAATAAATAAATAAATACTAAATATTTAAAAAAAAAATTAATTACAATGTATTAACAATAATTTCTTTGCAAAGTTGTGAATTTATATTTAAAATGATTCATCATATAAATTAAGCCTAAAAAGACAAACTTTGAGAATTTTCTTTATTAAAAACTTATAAATATCAAAAATTGAGATTCTTATTTTTTAAATATTTTAATTATCTATTTGTATAAAACTTGTATGAAATAATTTTTTTTTGTGAATTTTATTATTTTATTATTTTTCTTTAAAAGAAATTAAGTCTGATAGTTATATTTCTTTTATATTTTATATTTATTATTCAATTATATATATATATATATATATATATATTTTGTAGGTAATTATTTAATTGTGATAACTTAGTTTGTAATATTTGGCTATTAATATAGTATTAAAAATATAAATGTTATTTTTTCAAAAAACCAAATATTTTATTTTTAAAAAAATATTTTTATATTTAAATTTTAACTAATTAATTTTTTTGAGTTGTGACTATGATAAATGGAGATTAATATTTAAATTTATAGCTATATGATTCTATTCAAATAAATCTTTTCTATAAATCTTTTTTATATTCAAATAAAGCATGGTCAAGACCTTGTATATACAAATTTTTTTATTGGTAGGAATTATTTGGAAGGTAATATAATGTCATCATGATTCAAAAAGATGGTGATAAAATTTATTAAGACAGCAATTACAACATTAAATTATGCTAAGATTTGATTGATTGATCTTCCTTGTTGAATTTATTTTAATTTATTTTGTAATTTATCCATTGGATTATAATGTTTAATATATAATTTTTATTGAATCAATTAATAGTACTAAAATATGTATCTATATATATATATATATATATATATATTTATTCTAATGTACTAATATAACAACAAGTTTTTTGGCTAGTAGTTATAAAATACAAGAGTGGTATGTATCAAAGCCCACAAAGTTGACACAAGTTGTAGTTGATACAACTTGATAGAATCAAATCAACTAAAAAGAATTAAGTAGTATATGAGATTTAATTTAATATTAAATAATACAAACATGATGTTACATTGTAATATTATTTTCAAATTAAATTAGTTTTTAAATTTTATTTTGTAAAACATAACAAACATATTTTTATTAGAAATTCAAGTTCAAATTCAAATTTAAATTTTAGTAATTTATTGAATTAAATTTGAGAAATAATTAATAATTTTAATAATTAATAATTAAAAATAAAAAATAAATAGCAATTATTTATCATTTTTATGTTGGAATTACAATAGATATTTAAGATGTATATGTTTTTTTTTTTTTTTTTTCAAACGAATAAAAACAAAGAGCTAAATAAGTTTATTTTCTTTTAGAATATCATACAGTTTAAATTATAGTAAATACCGAGATTTATTTCTTACCTTTACTTTCACAATTCTTTGAAGCACAAGTTTGGGCTTGAATGCAACCCAACTTGTCTGCGATGGGTGTAACACTTCTTCATGCTTGTGGTTTAAACACTTGAGATGTCACTCACAATCATCATTCATCCATGGATGAAAGTAGTCCATCCATTTTCCAAGACGTGGAACTCCCGTGGGCAAGCCCGACGACGTGCTCTGGTCGCGGTGAGAGATCTCTTTGATGACCCAAATTCTGATCGGCGTTATCGCATTAATCGTCGTTTGGGATGCTCTCGGATATCGAGCACTTGCCACGAAGCGCGATGAATAAGTTATTGTAGTGAATCACACTACTGGGGATTGTCAGAGCTAGAATTAGGGCTTCGGGTTTTGAAAGGTGCGAGATTCTCTCAAGTGACGACTGGGCATGGTTTTATGGAGGTGGGAGGTTGATCCCGTGGTGAGTCGTGTGTGCGATGAACTGTAGCGATTCTAATGACGTGGTTTGGGTTTTGGTTCCGTCGCTGCATTTGAACCCGTGTGTATTTGCATTGCGCCTTCGGGAGTGCAGGGAAACAGCTGAGCGTCGGGAACCGAGGCGGATGGCCGATGAGGAGGCGGTTGCAACAGCTGAGGGAGCAGAATCTGATGTGAAATGTGAGGATATGGCGAGGAATCAGCCTCTGGAGTTACAGCCTCCAGTGGCAGTTTTGAAGAAGGCTCGCCCGGTTGGCGCTGCTAAGAAGCGCAAGATTGTGCATCGTACCAGATCGGGCAAGAGGAAGGGTATGTGTGTACTGGCATAAAACGTTTCTAGGGTTCGGGAATTCGTGAATTAGAGTTTGATTGGTGTGCGGGGATGGGACATGGCAGATGTGGAGACGAAGACGGTCTCGCTCAAGAAGATGAAGGAAGCGGTATCGATGGATTTGTCGGACCCGTCGCAGCTCACCATGAAGGAGATCATTCGTAGGGCAGAGGCTATTGAGAGGGCGGTACGTTTCTGTAATTCGAGGAGGAGATGAAATGTATAATTGTTTATGGTGGTATCTAAATTCATTAGTGAATAATCGGGCTCGACTTACCTTGCAATTGTTAGGCTTCTCTTGGGAGCAGATGACGCAGTCGATATCTTGCCCGAAGCAAGCAAGCAAGCATGGATGTTATCTGCGCTGATCGTGAGGTGTTGTTTCTTCCAGTAATCGGATTAGTGTTCTGAAACATTTGAACTTGCAGAAAGCGAGGGAGGAAGCGGCCAAGAAAGCCAAGGAGAAAGATAAGAAGGGTGCTGGCTCCACAACTGCAGCAAAGGACAGGAACACTCCTGCAGCCCAGGATACGTAAGCCTCTATGTTTGTCAAGTCTTGTTGGTCCAGCAAGGTACTGCGTTTTGGAAATTTTCACACGATTTGTCTCTTGATTGTCATAGATTTTGAATCTGGATTTGCTGACTTCTTCTGGTCTGGTAGGCCTGCCCAATCTGCTTCTATCTTGACACCTCAAGTGACGATCGTGAACGGGCGCATTGTTATCAATCAACAGAGTTTGGTGGTGGGTGCTCAAGCCAGCACACGAGAGGATACAAATACTTATCAAAGGGTGGAAGAGGATAGGCCTAAGCTCAATTATAATTCTTACTCCAATCGAACACCCGTGGAGAGGTGGAAGCAAGAAGATACGGATTTGTTTTACAAGGTGTGATACAGGAGGATTGTTTTGGCTGTAGATATGTCTTCTGTGATTAGTTTACTTTCCGGGCACGTGAGGATAGTGGACCATGGGATTAAATCACCGTATTTTCTTTCCTTTGCGTCCGCTATTTTGACCATTGCAACCCCTACTACTCTATTCGTACTCACCCTGAGTTATATAGAGTTAATGCGATAACTCAACGAAATGTTGTTATCCTTTTCGGAACTACGTAATTGCTATTCAAGGATCTTCTGTTTTCGTTATTTAATGGACGTTTGGGTTCCTATTGTATGCAGGCACTGGAGCAATTTGGAACAGATTTTGAGTTGATACAGAATTTGTTCCCAGGAAGGACAAGAAAACAAGTGAAATCAAAATTCAAGAACGAGGAGAGACTGAATCCAGTACGCCTTGCGGATGCTCTTGGACACAAAACACAAGGTTCCTGTCAAGTGACATGTCATTCTGTCCATCTAGGTGTAAAGTGCAAGATATTATTGCTTATAAATTCGATTGCCTCACTAATGTATCCAACTTCTGGATGTTGTTGCTACAGATCAGTCTCACCACTACAGAGCCATCCTCGAAATGATTAAAACAGAAAAGCCAGCTGCAGATTCGGATGAAATGTTGCTGGAGAGCCTTCTGCAACCTGTCGTGACGGATGAAAGGGCCAGTGATCAGGTTGATTGCATTCTGAATCAGGGTGGGAACGAATCTTCGTTATTTCTCTTCAAGTAATTACAAACTTTGATGAAGTGCTTATGCTAATGTATAACTGTCGTTGCAGCCCTTAGAAACACAAGCGAGCACTTCAGGGGATAAAGTTCATACGGAGGACAACGTAGATGTAGCTATGAACACGGTAGTTTTAGACAAGGTGAAGCCGGATGCTGTAACTGCGCCTGCATCTGAACTAATCGATTCCACAGCAGCGTTTTTGCCCCAGTCTGAGGTCGAAACAATTACCGTGAAGGACGATCCACCTGCGTCAGAAGCTCCTGAAACTCTTCCATCTCATCAAAACAAGAGTAAAGCCTCTGGAAATCCCCTCGGCAGCAATGGGAAGGAACCCCTGTCTGAGAATCCCCTGGGTAGCTATGGGAACGTGTCTAGGAACCCTTTGGGCAGCTACAAGAAGAATCCCTTGGGTATGTACAAATAGCGATAGACTTTTTATTTACTTATTAGTTAACCCATCGGTCTGTACTTGCCTGAAAATCTTCAGAGAATTTTGTGCGGCATCTACTTTAGTCCTCCAAACTTTCCGGGTTTGGATTCAAGGGTGTTAATAGCCCAACGGGAGTGCACATGAGTCATTACTGCTACTGAAAGACTATTCTGGCAGAATCTATTCAACCTGGTCCCAATAGCGTGTGAATCTTTTCTACGTGAATCACCCTTGTACAACAGGCCAGTGCTCATTGAAAATTGAAAATTTCAGCAATTTTGCATGCACATCTTTGTTCCACAACCAACTCCATCTTGCTGGGTTCTCTCGTTTCGTTCTAGTTGAGGCTAGTACAAGTGGCGAAATTTTCATTCTGTTTCTGAAAATGTACGTATTACGTTGGTAGGTCATCTGATAACTTCACAATATCCTTGTAAACCAAGAACATTGTTTGTCACCTTCTACTGCCAGAACATACCAGGCACGTTCGCTGTTAAAGATTCTCAGGGCAGATAATATCAGTTTGTCCGCACTGCTGGTTGTGCAGTATCTGATGTGGCATTTCTCTCTCGATGGGCCACTATCAGAACATGAGTATGACTCTGGATTGGAGATATCTTACAGGACAAGGAATGTGGCGCTGGCACTGGCACACATACAATGACGAAAAGTCCTGCGTTCCAAAACTTTTGGTGGTTGTGTTCCTCTCGTCTGTGTGTAATTGCTGGATTATGTAATACACTCTTGTGCAGGGAAAGACTTGACATGGGTGATTCGAACGACCTCTGAGTACCATAAATGGTTTTGCAAGACTAAAACTGAGGTCTGGAATTTTCTATCTAGTCGATCAGTCTTACAAAATGCTTCAATTTTAATGATTTGAATGTGTAGATTACCAATTGGGAGAATTGTACATAGGTTAGCATTGCCATTGGAAATCCAATCCAAGTTTGTGCATATATGTTGAATATCAGATGAAGTTATACTCTAGATGGATTATTCTATTTATTTATTCATTTTTGAAATATAAACAAGAAATTTCTTTGCTATTAAAGTTAAATGTTTACAAGTGGATATAATTTGGGTTGTGTCATTAAAGATAGCAACTATAAGTCTGTGTGTTTTTGTGTGATTGAATTGGACTTAGATAAGACTAGATTCTATAGAATTTTTTTTATCTAAACAATTGTAATATATATTATTTTTTGTTCAAATACAATCATATTTGATAAAAATAATAAGGTTTTCTTTGATAATGATCATGTAAAAGCTTTTAAAGTTCTAAATTGTTAAATCTAGAAAATTTAATGAATGTGATTTATAATATTTGTTCTTGTTCTAAAGAAATTTCTCTTTAAATATGAAAGAAGCAAGGAATATATTAGATCACTTGATTTGTTTTAAAAAATAAGGATGTAATTTTAAAGAACAACTTTGTTGAGTTTTCCATTGTATTATAAAATTTGTCATTTAAGCTATATTCAAACAACTTAGATTAAGCTATAGATCATTTATAGTTTTAAAACACCAAAAACTTAGTCTTTAGCAATAGAGTTAAAAATAATATAATGACTATTTAACAAATAGATTTATGAACTAATAACTATGTTAAGAAGAAAAAATGTAACAAATATAATCACGATAAAAAAACAAAGATATTAATAATCCAATGTTTTTAAATTGATAGTCTTTTTTTGATAGTTGAAAAAAATAAAAAATATAGGTTTGTAAAAATATGGATCTTGATATTTTATTAGAAACTATGCCATAGAGCTGTAGGAGTGGGTATTTAATTATATCTTTTAGATATTTATAGTTTATAATTTTATAAATATTTAAAAATAAATAACTAAAATTTTATAAAAAGAAAAATAAATAAATAATAGAATATTAACAAAATAAAATAAAATAATTATAGTAGGATTTGGTTATATTAGAGTTAAATAAGGTTTGAAAGAAAAAATTAAATAGATATGATAGATTCATATAGACCATAGTAGAAAATTAAATTGGTTTTATAATTGTTAAATAATAATCTTCTATCTATAAAATAGAATCAAATCTAAATATATAGACTTCAAAAATATAAAAATATAATTATATTTGTAGAAAAATAAGTATTAAGAATTTTTTAATTAATTTTTAAAATTTCTTTATAATTATGATTTTTTTTATATTTTTTACAATCAAAATTTTATTTATAAATTTATTATAAATTCTTAAATTATATTATAAATTTAGAAGTAAAGATTTTTTATGATAAAAAAAATTATTAATTTTTTTAATCAAATATTTATGATCTTTTAACATTATTGCTATATAAACTTCTATTTTTTTGTGTAACTTATTGAATAGTATATTAATACAAATTTTAAAGTACTTTTAACAAAATATTTTGTTAGAGATAAATATGATTAGATTTAGGTATCTTTTAATATATTTTTCTTTTGTTACATGTATAATATAATCTTAAACATCTTAATTTATAGAGAAAAGAAAAGAAAAGAAAAAATCTTGTTTTTCTTCTTATACAAATTGTTTCATTTTAAAGTTATGTATGTATACCTATGGTAACATTATTTTACACTTACATACTAAGTCAAGAAAAAATATTAATCTCTCTTTTGAAGCTTTGATTTAGAATTAGTAATTTTGAACTATTAACCTACAATCTATTACTTAGCTAATACAAATGGTGTGATAACACAAATGGTGTGATAACCCTAGTATAAACAAATATGTATTTTTACATAGTTTAAAAGATAAAAACTGTAAAAAAAGTGGTAGAAATATCAAATCCTATTTTAATACTTGAAAATATGGTGATTTATTTCTTCACTTTTCTATTTTTTAATAAAATGTATTTTACAAAAATATCAGATCATAATTGATCACATTTTTGACAGTAATAGCATGTGTACTAAATAGAAAAGTTAAAAGTGATGTAAACACATTTAAGTGAATATGTTGTAAACATGTGTTTCAACAATTTCTTGAACAATTTTTTAAAAAGGAATGATATTTCTCAATATACAAAATATGTATGAAAATATGTATCCCTTGCATTTTGTGTAACTTTTTTCAAGTATAGTAAAAGCATGTACATATTGATGGACGGGTCAAAGAAAACCAAATTTTTACTAAATTTGTGCCATTTCTGTGCAGAAAATGACGACTTGAATGCACCCTGTCATATTGTGTTATTCTCAGAATGGTCTAGAAAATAACATACAAATAAACATGCACGTTCATATTATTTTTCAATATCCAGAACCATGTTTTCAGAAAACTGTCGGAGAAATAAAAGGCAATCTTCGAGTTGGAAGTAGGTTTATTGCAGCCCAGTTATTCCTCAAGACAAAACTCCCATCATGGAGACCTCCTACACTATTTCAGAATTTGTACCCACATGCAATACACTCACCATTGAAGATCCTTGGGAGTCTTTTCACTCATGTGATGCTTGTGCCAACTCTCTTGTGTTCCAAACTTTATAACACCCTTTCTGAGTCTGAGCGTACGCCGGGGAAGAGGATGCATAAAGTTCAGCAATGAAATAAGTCGGTTGCAGTGGCTAAATTTTCAAAGTCATCTGAAGTCACTGTGAAACGAGTCATTACTAATCCAGCCCTGGATCAATATCAATGCACGAGGTTATCATCGAAGTCAAAACAGCTTTTTAAAGAGGTAGTAGAAAAAACAGAAATGGTTAACACTCTTGATCGATTTTCAACAGGTCTACCAAAAAAGGGCTCTAATGCATGCACTGCAATCAGGGAGCGACAAATCATGTAACTGGTCTTGGTCAGTGGTACTAATAAACCAACTCATGAGAAATCTATCTAGGATTCTAGAGGTTTTCCAAAGCTGTGTGTTCAAAGTGGGAATTAAACGCCAGGTTCCTGACGGTCTGAAGATGATTGAGAATGGTTTCCAATGCGTGAGAATTGGTGCCAATCTCTCCCTGACTCACTACATGTTGACGGATTACGCAGCCATAAAAGAAAATCAACCCA
Source organism: Physcomitrellopsis africana (assembly GCA_036785485.1). Lineage (NCBI taxonomy): Eukaryota > Viridiplantae > Streptophyta > Bryopsida > Funariales > Funariaceae > Physcomitrellopsis > Physcomitrellopsis africana. The sequence continues at coordinate 49,974 of JAWRVF010000491.1, read as the reverse complement.
TACACGACACTTGAACTCAAGCACCCTGTGGCTTTCTCAACTGAGGTGGGATCCACGAGCAGTCTGCATGTGGAAGTCCTAGCCACTGTAAACCTCCAAGTCAGTGGGAAGGGCGTTGAGAAGGGTACCAGATCTCAACCACGGATAGCCCAACAGATCATCAAGCCTCGTCGACTACTGCAAGGTGTGGAACTGATTCTACTAAAGAAGGTTTTTGAATGCTTAATGCTGTAGCTGTCTAAGACGAAGCGGCTTGCTGGACTGGTTGCCAAGGGAAAGGTGGTACCTGAGGGGGCACATGTCAGGCCGTTTCGATCTGCAAGACTTCGTACGGCCCTTGTATGCAGATTCTTCGAACATGAGGATTGGATGAGTGGTGGGAGTCACCAGAAAAATATTCTGTACGTCGTCCTTGAATCTCCGTCTTAGGGTGGTACCGTGGTCAAGACTCGAGAAGCAGCTGGCCATCACCATCGTGACGAGGTACTGCACTGTCGGAACATCCCGAAATTGCGTCTTAAAGCACAATGATCTGTGATCCAGAGTTCAAGTTATTCGGAATATCCATGAATGCGATGGTTGAGGTCAGAAATATTAATCTGGCGGAGGCTAGTGGTTAAGACCACAGCGAGGCAGACTTCGCTTGAAAATTCGTTGATTAGATTGTTTGAATCATTGCGCACTCAAGATGGCAAAAATTGGATGTTTTTGAAAGACTTTTTTTTATAGAATTACTGAAAATGGGCAAGCCCAACTGGTTCTCTCGGACTTTTTACTGCACACTCGTTATCGTGCTGGTCTCTGTACACACTGTCGATCACTGTAGATGATTCAGATAGTCAATCTCAGTGCGCCTCGAAGGTCTCACACACAATGTTCTGCACCCAGTTGGGGACTACAGGTTCTATTTATCAACTCCAACTAGTGTCTAGATGCCATCACTGAGAGAGCCACATATTTCTCTACGTTTTGCAAACCAATGCCTCCCTCCTTTACCACGAATTGTCATATTCAGATGCAGCCGGCTCAGTTCTGGAAGCAGTATGCTCAGTCCTTCGACCACCCACATCCGTTGCGAATCACTACAGAGGATCTTAGTTATACAAATGTCTCACAATCATTCGCCGCAATCATTTTAGTCCTCTATAATTATTAGTAGAGGCCAAGAACAGAAATAGAAAACTGAATAACGCTCGATACTAAAGCCGAAGCGGTCTGAAGAAGAAGGGTTTTGAAATGCAAGTCACACAAAAAATCAAATCTAGTCATGGCCATACTGTACTTTAACTAATGCATGCTTTGAGATGTGAACTCTCCCACTGTTTTGAGAAGCCTTCAGTGAGAGGCATTTCAGATATGATTCCAGTAACCATACTTAGGCTACTGTAAACTTGATCATTGACAGGGTTGGCCATCAGAGACAGTGGATAACCTCGTGTCGCCACATACTTCAGTCAGTTGACTAATTCAATTTGCTCACTGATAATATTTCCACGTCTCGAACCAAGAGATTTTGGCAGACAGTTCCGACTTCGGAGCTCGTCTCCAGAGCTCCGCACCTGCAGACAAAAAAGTGACAGTAGAAGGGTATTGATCCAGCACTCGTTTGTCCGAATGCTATGTGTGAAACGCATCTAGTATTGTTAACTATACCTTATGTGCTGGACAATGCAGTGGCCACTTTAGAACAGGTTTTCATCACCAAAAAAGTGAACAGTTTGCTCGATGTGGTGAATACAATACACCCAAGAGAGGGATCAGTTCTCCACAGTATTGAAGAGGCACATGTATTGAATCCAGACAACTTGAAACGATTGCAAGTTGCACATTTGAGCTGTATATGTGGATGTAGCAAGCAGCTCATATTTGAACATCTATAGACTGTCATATATACACTTCTCGATTGTTTGAGGGGAAAGTTTCAAATACGGCATTGAGTACGGCATTGAGTTGAATTGTTGTCTGTAGCATTGTACCCAATGCTTTTCCAATGCATGTTATCACTAAAACAAAACAAATAAAGATAAAGAAACCAATAATGAGTTGCACTTACCATATGTGGTTACTCTATGATATCATACTAAAAACGGAAACTCTTGAACGTACACAGAAGTTAATTTGATGATAAGTTGTTTGTTCTTGAGGTCATCATGCCATTAGTGTGTTTACAAATTGAAGTGTAGATGTGAATCTTACCTCAATCATGAACTATCTTTTTATGTATTTCACAATTTTAATCCAGAAAATAAAGTAAGATTCTCCACAATTTTTTTATTACCCCCCCCCCCACTCCTGAAAGGAAAAACAAAATCAATAAAAATTTAAAGTTTAAAATAAAAACTTTCTTCCAAACGAGGGATATCTTTCGAGTCATGAGAAAGTGACTTCATGTATTATTACTGAGCAATCAAATTTTAAGAGGACCATGTGCCGGTTCTCACAACAACACATCACCCAAACATGCCTTGACGTGCATACCACTCAAACCATGAAGGAGAACCCTCACTTGGAAAGCCATTGTGTAGCAATCAACCAAACCCAAACCATTGAAGAAGCGCTTCGCCTTAGCATCGCAAACTGTACAGGAGTGACCACCCCATGAGAATCACATGGAAGCTTCAATGAAGCGGCAGCAATATCGAACCACCGATGGCCAATCTCGAAAGCTGCCAGGGGCATGCAGCAGTCGTGCATGTTGCAGGAGCTCATAGCAGCAGCTGCAGCAGCAGCAGTAATACCAGGCTGAAAAGCCCACTTTAGCAATGCAGGTGCCACCCTGCAGACCCTCGCGAGCTGCTTCCGTACTCACTGCCCACGCTACTCGAAGCGGCCAATGCTCTGCTTGCGCCACCACATCCAGCTCGCGTTAAAGCAAGTCCCCGCCCTCGCACTGTCCTTTTATTGATCTCTTTGAAACTAGTGCGTTTGTCCCAGGCTGAGCTTGCAGGAGTGTGCAGATCGCGACGGAGTGCGGTGTAGGGCTTTGCTGTGGCTGCGCAGATCTCGTGGCCACTTCTGGGCACAGACACAGCGACTCTAGATTCCTCAACCTGCCAGGGGTTACAACTGCTTGCATTCTGTGGCATCTTGCTTGCAGAAGTACAAGCTTGAATCCGACCCACACAGTCACCGCCATCGCCATATCACTCTCTCTATCTCAAAAACCCACATTACTACGGATGTTTCATGCGGTGGATCGCATCCCAGCCTCATCTTGATGGCGAGCACCGATCAATGGATCCATCGATTTGGAAGGCTCCAACTGTGGCCTCGGTTGTTGCGGCCCACCTAGGCCCTTCAAAGTGCTTTGACCCGAATTGGAACCCTGGTCAAAGTCAACTCCGATGATCGTAACAACTCCAGTGAGGCTGAAGGACATGTGTTCTGTAAATAATGTAAACATGTTTCGCGGGCGTGGAAATAAAGTTTCCTATTCAATGCCCCGAAAAAGTGAAAACTGACACCAATCTTTCCATCCCTAGTTGTTTGTGACTTTTTCTTTTACTAGGGTTGCCACCTTTTGGATCTTCTGAAAATTGAATGTTTGTGGCTGTGCCTTTTGGAATCAAGACGTATCACTATCGTGATCGTTTTGTGTTTGCACATTGTTTTATGGTTTTCTTAATATAGTAGTTGAAGCGTCTTTTTTTTTTTTTTTTTTTTTTTTGGTTTGTGTGTTGTTAAGTTACTTACCTCGGGTTGTGTGTTTGCTAAGATGATATGCACATGGTCCATGTTGCCAATAATTAAATGTTGCTTAAGAGCACATGTTGTAATTCATTAAAATTAACCTACACTTTTGTTTGTTGAAAGTTTCTTATTCATGTGTGGCACATGTAGTAGCAATGGTAGAACAAAATGAATTATACATTAAAGTAACAAATTTGAAAATATTGAAGAACTATGAGTGGAAACTTAAGTTATAAATATAAATGAACGTAATATGATAATTTTAATAGTTTTGTATAATTTCTGAGTATGGTTTTGACCTTAAATTATGCAATTGAGCATTCAACACAATTTAATTCATGCAATAAATCTATAACTTGGAATAGAATTTAAATAGTCAAATTTGGAATCTTATATTGGTTCTTGAAAAAAGATATTGGACTTTTACATTACTTTTGTAGGTTTGTTGTTGTTAATATTTTTTTTGTAAATTAAATACCAAGTATTTGACAAGTTTTTTTAGAATTATGTGTAGAATATTTCACACAAATTTTATACTTATCATCATTATATGAATTTTATATAATGAACTCTTAAGACAAGTAATGATTTCTTGATTAAAACTTGCATAGTTTATTTATTGTAGAATTCATCAAACTTTTAAAAATACCACAGATTTAAGTTATTTGTGACTTATTGTTAATAACATTTTAAATGCTTTTAAATTTAAATTTTAAAAACAGAATTGAAAACAAACGTCATTGACTCTTCAAAAGGTCTTGACTCAGATTTTATTTATTTATTTATTGTTTTATAGTATAGTTACATTTGTTTTAATTACAGTTCACCAATTAAAATCTCTCAACTGTACTGCTATAAATATTTTTTGGTTAATTTTTGTCAAAATCTATGTTTCCCAATATTAAAATTAACAAAATTTTAAATCTTTTATTCTACACGGTTCATCACGGTTGCATTTAATTATAAGACCTCACCAATTTCATGTCAAGTCATACATTTAAGAGGGCCGGGTAGGATTGGGTTGATATCCGGACACACCCGGACATTAGACCCAGCTAATGAAAAAGCAGCCACCATGAGGATAAAGACGACGAGAAAGACGAGCAAAATGCCTTTTGTGTCTCAAAAAGTAAAAGGAAAAGCGAAGGAAAAAGCAGGCATACGAACAAGAGGAGGAAGACCTGGGGGTGATTGAGTAGTGAGCTTGGCCTCCTCCTCCTCCTCCTCGTTGTCCTCCTCGCCCGCCATAGCCACAAGCACGGGGCGCCATAGCTGGGCAAGCTCGGGCTTCTCCCCTGCCTCCTTCCCCTCCACACCCTGCTTGTGCCCTCTGTTGCGGTAACATCTGGAGGAGTTTTTTCGGTTCTATCGCAAATTGCAGCCACGATAGGACCACGACTTATTCCCCCTTCTTACTACGTACAGTGCAGAGCTCTCTGTAACAATCCATAAAAAGGTGTTTTGTCCCTGCTCGGTTGTATGTATATTCCTTAATCTGCTCCCTGGCTTTCCTCCCTCTTGTTGTCTAGAAGTATGCGGGAGCATGCCATCTTTCCGACTTCGAACGAGGATCGTTTAGGTGAGCTCAGCTTATGGTGGTCAGAGTACCTTGTGTTTTCTTTGTTTTGTTTTGTTTTGTTTTTTTGAGTTCTGTTTCGAATTCAATTTTTAGAAGGTTGTTAGCAGCTGAGTGCTGATTAGCGTCTGAGATTGTATTTTCGTTTTTAGTGAAAGGACCGGATTTGCGGATTGAGAGATGGTGTGGTGGCGGGCTCGATTGCAGCTGACGCTTTGTCGTCATTTACGTCGTGTTCGCTATATGTCCGATGGTTTCTTGCAAGTAGGGTTGCCCGTGAATTGGATATTTTGAGAGGATTCTCGTTTTCCTCCTTACAATGCTCACTGGGAGTTGCGCTTCTCTGATCTATTGATCCATGGATCCTTCAGTGAATTTTCAATCAGCTGCATTTGAAGTGGGTCTGGTCTCACCAGTGACAGATGTAGATGCCTGAGCATTATTCTTGGAAGAATTCAGGGAATCCAGTCTGTGTATCGGACATAGGACTTAATTTGATTCTTGGATGATATCGAATTTTCAAGAAGTCCACGTGTTTGAGCAAGAATATTCCAAGTGTTTGAGGGTGTAGCATTCTGGACATGATAGACGTGGTCGTCCGCATTTATCACTGATTCGGGGTTTTCTTGTATAGTGGCAGAGATGGAACTTGTGTTATCACCGTCTGAGTTCCAAGAAGAGCCGGCTTTTCGAGATGAAATGCATGCTTCTGGGACTTCATTGAACTTTCATTCTTTAAGTAGGCCTTACTTCTTCTCCTCAGTGTAAGGTCCATCAGATGGCAGCTTGGAATGAGAGACAATTCGAACGAGGTGTACTCGGTTAAAGCAGAGTTGTCGAAGTTAGAGTGACAGTGGTAGGCATATTTGTGCTTCTGATTAAAGCGTGGATGAAAATTGAGCATCATGGTAAGACGTAGAAATTTCTACACGTCATGATGTCTCTACAAGGTTCAGTCTTACTTTGGAGACTCCTTTTCGATGAGGTTCAGTAGTTGATCATTCAGGAAGGTTTATTCCTTAACTGACAAGTTTGATGAGATACACCGATTGGAGCCAGTCTTCTAGATTAAATGTTGGGACCCAAGTAGAGGCAGTTTTTCGATGGTGTTTGTACCCTTGGTTTAGTGATGTAGAGACAAACATTCGTAAAAGCAATGTGCACTCAATTATTAGTCACTAGTTACCTGACTGATTTTGGAACATTGACACAAAAGTCCAGGAACCGATGGTGTTACCTGTATCGATATTTGATACATTCGATAGGTTCTCGAATTATCGGTATGAAATTTTTGGTTTGGTCGTGTTAAAGTTGCTGGTAAGTAATTAGGACGTTGTTCAAGCAGTTGCCGCCCAGTTCTGCAAGATTCATAATGACATTGAAAGCATCCATTCCAAATTCGTTACAAGATGCACTTCAGTATAGCTTAAGCACTTGGGTTGAGGCAAGCGTGGTAGTGTTCTGACATGGGGAGAGCTTTGATGATGGGTTCGTGGATAGAATGACTTGTAGTTGTAGGTCAGGTTCATGGAGAGTTGAAGTTTTGGTTCATTGATTCGTGGGATTCGTCAATCGGATTCGAGAACTACCGGAATATAATAGTGCGACTGTTAGTAGCCGAAAGATACGGTTTTATTGACTGAGTGGGGCTATCAGTGAGCTTGTTTAGAACTCCTTATCTGTTGCAATGTAAGCAAAGAATTGGTGCTATTTAGAGAAGCTTCAACGGACTGGATGACTTAACATGGTTGTTAACCACTTTTCTGAAATCCATAGGTTTCTGTTCGGGAACTGAATGCTTGAGTATTATATTCGCGTTTAATGAGATTCCTGGTTTAGTGGAAGCGTATAACCATCTCACAGACTATACCTTGTGTACCTGGATTCCCTCGTTACGCCTATGGCCTCTTGTGATGAATAGTGCTTCTTTCTAGTGGTGAACTTTTATGATGGTCATTGTTTCCTGTTCGCTTGTGATTGTTTACTTGTGTTAACAACGCAACATATTTTGGAATGCTTTCTTGGCAGTTTCGTCTTTCGGATATCTGCCACCAGTAAGACTGAACCTTATGTGTACTTGGGTACAGATATGTGGCAGAGGTTTGAACTAAGTTTACTTGCAGTTTTCGCTTCTTGACTGAATACATCACGAAATTGCTGGACAACAAGGTCGACGAAGTGCTTTAATACACATTGGAAAATTCATCAAAGTGCCATGTGGCTGGATTCGGGAATTCATGAATAGAGCTCCTAGGGGAAGTCATTGATGGGTGTTTTCAGTGATGGAGGCTAGTGGAGAACCTTTTGATTCTGGGGGTAAAGAAGATGTTATCTTGAAAGAAGAAGCTAGCAGAGATACCATCAACGTATGAATAGAATGAACTACTAGGTTCTGGCAATGAGGAGCAGATGAGAGATGTTTGAGTGGTTGACGAAAATGGTGATCTCTTGTTGGCGTCCTGCAAAGAGATGTACACACGGGCAGGGTGGGACTGATTGTCAAGACCCATTGCTGTGGGGTAGGGATCTTTGCTCACATGCCTTAGGGGAATTCTCTTATGCAGTTGTTCAGGCCAATGGTATTTTGGAGGACATGAGTCAAGTGGAGTCTGGCTCTTTTGGTACATATGTGGGCGTCTACGACGGGCACGGGGGCCCCGAAGCTTCCCGTTGCATCAATGAGTATTTGTACAATTTTGTACAAAATAATATTACAGAACAAGGAGGCATCTCGTGTGACGTTCTATGTCAAGCTTTCAGGGAGACGGAAAACAAATTTTTTGATATCGTCCGGAGGGCTTGGCAAATAAAGCCGCAACTTGCTGCTGTTGGGTCTTGCTGTTTAGCTGGAGTGGTTTGCAGTTCCAAACTGTATATCGCCAATCTCGGAGATTCTCGAGCAGTTTTGGGAAGTTTCTCCCCTGACACTGGTTCTGTAGCTAGACAAATCTCACACGAGCACAATGCAAGTATCGAGGCAGTTCGTAATGAGCTGTATGCGAAGCACGAAGATGACCCACAAATTGTGGTTTTGAAACATGGCGTGTGGCGTCTGAAGGGCCTGATTCAAGTTACTCGTTCAATTGGCGATTTTTACTTGAAGAAAGCTGAGTTTAATAAGGAGCCTCTTATAGCTCGATTTCGACTTCCAGAGCCTCTGAAGAGGCCTGTCATGAGTGCAGAGCCGGAATGCAGTGTTATCAAACTCAGTCCACAAGACGATTTCGTTATTTTTGCGTCTGATGGACTATGGGAGCACTTGAGCAATAAAGAAGCTGTTGATATTGTATATAGTAATCCTCGAGCTGGAATTGCTAGGCATCTCATCAAAGCAGCTCTTCAAGAAGCTGCCAAAAAACGCGAGATGCGTTATTCTGATCTCAGGAAGGTTGAGCGGGGGATACGACGACATTTTCACGATGATATTACTGTTGTGGTTGTCTATTTGGACCCAAAATTGCTCAACAAACCGAGTAGTACTTCTAATCCCATTTCTGCGAAATGTCCAATCGACATGCCTCAGGGTAATCGTCGTCATAGTTAGCCAACTCAAACACCGACATGTGGTAGTTCCTCTTTACTGGGTTTTGCATGTCAGTACTTTTGCAAGAAGTCAGCTGACTGGAGACGTCAATTGCTAACTCAAAACTGCTAAAAAGCTTTAAAATATTATTGTGATATCCTTGTTTGCAGTATCCATAAGTTAAGTTGATTTCTTTATAGATTGGTAGACCACACAAGGTGCTAACACTATCTGATGATGCTTCATCGCTTCAAGTATGGATCTAGCTCCACAGTAGCTGATGCAACTACGAACGATGAATGCGGATGTACAGTACGTGACTGGCCACTCCCTATGCTACTTCCTTTGATCTGCCTTCTGAATCTGACCCATTTTTGCTGGATCATCATGACATCCGAGATTCTATTCTAGCTGAAAACCAGGTTTGTCTTGTTTTCTTTCGTATATTTCAAATTGTATCATAACCTAGTGTTTACAAACCTAGTTTTTCATTATGTTATCCACGGAATATTCCATTCTGTGCTTCAGCTAGCTTGTAGGATCAAGGATGTACAAGTTGCAGTCACTAGGCAGTAGGTTTAGCGATGAAACTGCAAACCAGGAAGATTCTACAGGAAAATCCTTTAAGTAAATCAAAGACAATTGCAGAGAACGGTCAATCCAATTTCACATTATGTGTATTAAATCTAACTGAGTTTTATTTCATATCATGGAATCAAATGAGATTTTCACTTTGGGTTTAACCTAACAATTGCTTGCTTTAAGACATGCCATGTAAAATTCTTTCAATGTCTTTAGCAACAATTACACCAAAAAAATATCCTACTTCACCCATCTGAACAATTTATCACCAATTAGCCAAACTACTTTTTGTTATATGAGCTTAAACAAACTACCACACCTAAAAATTCCACGCACAAACAGATCAGTTTCTCTTCAAAACATATATAGTTTATAATTTGCAACACGCTTCTATTATTACTTTCATTTATTTTTCAATAATTTCATTCTTATTAAAAAAAAAAAAAAAACTTTATGATAGTACTCGAAAGTTAAAAACATAAGGTTATAAAATAATAAATTAACAAAGTTTATGTTTCAAGTACAATACAACTTTTTATGTCCAGCAAGCTCCACCATTCAATTACTAGAAGAAAAATCACATTTGTTTTAAGTCTTTTTGTATAATGTATTTTATGTTTTAGTTTAACATATAAACTTATAGTATCAATTAATTTTCCATCAATTTTTTTTAATAAATTTAAATTAATTGATTTCATAGAATTTATTGCTTCAATAGAAAGATACTTAAGCAAAATGATAATTGATATATTTTGTAAAACTATTACAAAAAATAATAATATTAGAAGCATTTTTTAGAAATTGATAACTAATTTTGTTGATAAAAAAATAAAAATTATATATATATATATATATATATATATATTAATGTACTTCTTGAAGAAACTTCTACCATCTATGTGTTATAAAAAACGTGTTTTTTTTGTTCTTAATTGTAATACAGATTAAGTCATTTATTTTATGTACAAAGTCTAATATTTTATTTTATTTATTGATATTATAATATTCTATAATTTTATTATTCTAATCATGTCAAGATTATTAATAATAAAATTATAAATAACATAATTATAATATCAGCTCAAAAATAAATAATCTAATTCTTTAACTATATTGTTTGATTTGATTTGATTTTTAAAACCTATATTATTTTAATAGAATAAATCCTAGATATTATCTACAAATATATTTCTTAGAGAGTTCAAAAATAAAATCTATACATCAAACATGGATGAATAATTTAATATTTGTAAAAATCAAATTACAGTTGCAGTTTTTTAAAAAATAATCTAATATCTATGACAAGATTTGAGAAATTATTTGAAAAATAAAACAATATCTAACCATAAGAGAAAAAAATCAAAAAAGATTAAATAAAATATAAGATAATTTTTTTAATCTATATTTATACTAATTTAAGGCCACTAGCTCTTTCTTAAGCTTTTAGTAACTTATTGTTTAAATTATAATAAAAAAGCACATATAATTTAATTTTATAGAAGTTTTTATATTAAATATTTTTAAATATTATTAAAATAAATTTAGAATATTTTATAAAAGATTTTGGTTAGATATAAACATTATTATTCACAATAGTTGCTTCAAATTTAAATATGTATATTGGTTTTTATTTTTAAAATTTTTAGTTTAGACAAAATAATTTAAATAGTAAAATATAAAAAAAATATTTTATTTCAAAAGATCTTAATGGTCCTTAAAGAGATTTTATTTCATTTTTTTAACTTTTAAATTTTTTTTAGCTTTGTAGTTTTCTTAACCAATTTTAAAATATTTGTTTATTTTTATAAAAATAAATTTCTTCTTTCTAAAGTTATTTTTCTCCTTTATAGTTACTTGGATTTTTTAAAATTTTAAGTATTTTATAATTTACTTATTCATTATTCAAATAAATTATATTTGTATTATAACTTATTAAAAATTCTTATAATAGAATTTATAACTATTTTATTTCAATTTGTAGAAGTCATGTCAACAATTATTTTTCAATCAATAATTTTAACTTTACACTAAATCAATAATTCAATTGCATTTATATTCTTAGATCAAACATAATGACTTTTTTAATAGATAAATAGATAAATAAATAAATAAAAACATATTAAAATTATAAATTATATCTATAGCCTCGAATCCTGCTTCATAGTAGTACATGAATGAGGACTCCGGATGAGGCAGGTAAAATGGTGCAGCCAAGCCAGGGTTCCATAACCATTTGTCCTGCAGATCCTATCCCAAGCCATGATTTCATCACTGTTTTATATAATTACGGCTGACAAATTCCTCGCTACTTCGACTAGTAGCTCTTACAGATGCTTGCTTTGGTGCTTTCCGAATATAACCAATTCGTTTTTATGTGCATAGAGGGGTGTATCTGTCAGTGTGCAAACAAAATATTTTGCGAAACTTGGAGGTAGTACCCTCGTGCAAAGGTCTAGAAAATACTCGTTTTATTCAAGAACCAAATCGGAGTCGAGTCCCAACATTTGAATATTCTAGAAAAAAACAAGAGATATTCTACTGGAACATGCAGGACAGATTCTCTGAATGCTGACATTACTATTTCAAATCATAAGCATGTTACTAATTGCTTCTTGTGGTGCAGTTTTTGCAAAGCTTGGAAACCTGACAAGCTACCAGAGTCAGCTACGTCTTCGAATCTTTTCAATACAACCAGGTGCCTTGTGGAACCCAAAAGTCTGATTATGTATTAGCACAGATTCATTTCTGATGGCTGAGGTCAACTTATTCAGATTGTAGGATCTTGTACTGCAGTAATGTGTGAGCTTGAAAGTATGTAGCGACAAGATGAAAATATCCAGCCACAAAGTGAGAGTGGTCACAGTACCCAATAGAGCAACTACACACTCGGGAAGTAGTACTATTGGTAGAAGATGGCGAAAGCAATATAATGTACATTTACTGAACCATAGCCCCAGAAACCAGCTGGGGGTTATACAAATAATTGTATTGAAAAAACACATGAAAATGATGGAATACTGCCTAACATAACCCCTCACGTATCACTTCGACGCATGCTCATTTCCGACACCAGCTTGGCTAGAAGCAAACACCTGAAGTGCTCATCGCCACCACTGAAAACTTTAAAAAAAAAACTCAAATAGAGAAATTCTCATTGGGTCAATATTCAGATCTGAACAATCTACATATACTGGTGAGGGCCTGGAAGAACCCCGCTCAAGGGCCGAGTGGGTGTGGTTTTCAGAGGCTTGGGATCCAATTGTCCAGAGAATTTGAGGTTCCGTGATTCCTCCGCTTTGGGATAAGTCAGACGCTTCATGGTGGCTGGTGTCTTGAACGCACCCGGTGGAGTCGGCCTTGCTTTGGGCTGGCTCCGAGCTCGGACCTTATTCTTCACACTGAGTGTTTGTTGCAAGCGGCCTGCAACAATTGGAGGACTCTTCACCTCCGTATCGACGATGACACCGTTCCGAACAGGACCCGTGTTGCTGTAACGCGTACTATACTTGGGATCCGCCAGAATGCTCGTAGTGGATCGACCTGTGCCTGATATTTCACTCCCAGATTCTTCCACGTCGTCGTGACGATCGCTGCTGCCTCTGCTTCTGGGGCTTGCAGCTCGAGACTTGGACTTGATAGGCATTCCGTGGCTGTTGAGTACCTGTGAGGTTCTAAGTGCACCGGAGTGAGCTTTGAGGTGTGTGTTAACTAAATCGCCGCAGCTGGCACGGACTTGAGGAGTCCCAGGCTTAGTCATACGCTTGGGATCCTTCCTTGTAGCATTTACGTCAACACTCTTGGATACTTGACCATCGTGGACGTCCTTGAAAGCTGAAGGAGTCTCAAAGATGCGACTCTCCCATGGCCGTGCTGCTGTCCATCGCTCCATGTAGCTCCAACCCCAGTGGGGCTTGTCTGGTTCGCATTCGATGAAGAGTGGCAGGACCTGCTTTGGTGCTACGCGTCGTAGGTGCTGCAAAAATGCCAATGCCTTGATCCGTGTGAGTAACTTCTACACTGTCATTCCAGTTACAAGGCATACATGTGGAGTTTGTACTGTAAAGCATAAACTGCGTCCATCTGAATGGGAGGTGAAGAAAAACCATTAGCTTTACAAACAATTAGGTGGGTTGAAAATCAGAGACCTGCTGTGTCCTTGCATAGGCCAAAGCTCTTTCCCTTTTGAGCGCCGCTACTTGTCTCTCCTGCACTTTAGCCTCTATCTGTTGCGCGCTTAAGTTGCTATCGTTCCAGCCCGCTTCGGTCAACCATTCCTAAAAATTGGAAGTCCTTTGATGATTATTTGAACATGGTTTATATGATATTCTGAGCAAGAAAACAACAATTGACCATAAAACACACAAATTTCAACAGTCTAGTACAATCAAAAGCCGAAAACCAAACTTGATAGCAGATGAATATGTCTAAACGAGTTTATACTGATATAAATAGTGGGATACGTCCACACTTACTGAGCCTTTTCTGGATGCTGGCTGATCCCGCTGCCAGATCTGATGCTGAACAGTCAAGCCTTCCTCTGACATACGAAATCGATGAGCTCTAATTCTACCCTGAAAGCGAGCAAGGGCTTGCATACTTCTCATGGTAGTATTTGCCTGCAGGATCACTCTGTGACCTCGAACAAATTCCTGAAGTCTGACCAAACCCCTTAGAGCACGTAAAGTTTTCCTTGCCTGCGATACCGATTGACGCATTTGTGAGGGCAACGCATAAAAAAACAAAACAAAACAAAACGATAATAATAATAATAATAATAATAATGAAGAAGAAGAAGAAGAAAATCTATGTACATATAACCTGAGTCATAATCACTCACGAAACAAACTTACTAAGGATATAAACTTGAAAAAAGACACAGTGACTCATCCAGTTTGTACCAGATAACCTCGAAAAGCAGTTTGGATAACCACAGCTGCCCATTCTTCTTGAGATGGGTACATGTACATCGTAAATTTGTTATTGGATTGAACAGACGATTCTCTTTGATTGACACCAGGCTCCTTTTTCTCGGTTTCCTTGTCTTCTGAAAGGGCTGACTTGCTGAAGCTCCACCGTCGCACTTTGTGCTTTGGCTTGCCCGGGAGCTTCAAGAAATTGAACCATTAGACGCATGCAGAGAAGCACCAAAAGCAACACAAATAAGCTTGGGCTGACAGATCTATAGAAGGGCTTAGAAATGCAAGTGGCTCTTTACTGGTTGCAATGCTTCACCAGGAACAGTATTCACAAAAGGATCCAGAAACGAACGGATCACGCTCACTACATGCTGGAAAATAACAATAATAATACTAATAATAACAATAATAATAAACGCATTTGTGTCCCCCTTTCCTAGCCATTCCTCAGCTTAAATCCCTCAGCTAACTTATGAAGCAACATCAGTCAATAGAGGCTGCCGAGCATTACCACTGCCAGAGGACGTATGTCACCAAAAAGATCCAGATCTTTGGTCTCGGATTCTTCATAATCTCCATTCTTGATTGGGGACTTGAAAGCATTTTTAACAGACGTAAGCCATTTGCCTTTCTTCCCCATCTTTCTGCAGCCACCACAAGGACATGCCATCCACATACTCCCCTGAATCCATAAGAAAACCCAGAGCCACAATTGAAAAGACCAGACAGGAAATAGTAAATATGAACGTATCTGCGTTAGAAATACTTATAGTATTTTGTAATATATATAAATTTAAAAATAAATTAATTCATCAAAAGCACCTAGAGGATAGCATGCAGCTTGATTCACATGAACGAACGCCCAAAAAGGACGAAAATTCCTTTGTTAGGCGATCGTAACTGCAATTGACCAGAATACTCCTTATCGTTGATGGTCTTTACGAGAGGCTTCTACGAAAACCGCTCATATACTCATGGCCTCTGATATGCAGGTATCTGTTAAATACACCACATTCTTTGAAAAACAATCCAGAAACAAGGAATTGTGTTGCAACTAACAAAAACCACCTGCGATGCGTTCTAAAAGATCATGCTTGACCTGGTGTAGGTTATGGCAAAATGGAAGGGATGAGGAAGTGAGAGACAATACCCACCCCAGGTTCTGTTTCTCTTTATAAGCGCCAAGTAGCTAGAACACACTCGAAGGCTGTTTGAGAGCATATCACCTAACACCTACACAGCTGTTCTGTACCTATATCAGCACTTATGTAACTAAATGCCCCAGAACTTAACATACCAGTGCTGTAGAATATAGTAAATCCTCCGCATTAGCTTTAATATATGAGCCATCACTCAATGCTTAGCAATGTGATTTGGAAAATTATGATTAATTCGTAAATAACTATCGAACTCAGTAGAGCATATGCAACATAATTGCTGGAAGAGACAGGTTTAAGTGAAGAAGCATGACAAGCAGGTGATGTGTTACTATCAGGTACAGATATGCAACAAGCAGGTCAAAAGCTGCTGAGGTACAGAAACGTCAAGAGCACGTAGGTAAAGTTGCTAATATGCGTAAACCATCGACGAGACAAGGGGATGAGTACAGCAAAGACAAAGATGGTATAGACAAGGACATGACCCTAAACCAAGTATCCCGAATAATTAAGCTACGTAGAGTATAGTGTAAAATACGATATACAACCAAGGCAATAGGTGAGGCATTCTAAACATTAATAGGCAGTGTTCAAGGATTGCTTATACATGTCTCAAAAAGTGAAGACAATGGAATAGAAAACAATGCAAGAGTAGTGTGAAGTCTAAAGAACTCTTCGAAAGGAACCTGAAGCTTAGAGGGCTGCGCTCTTCCCCCACCTCCTGGACCCACACAGAAAACCTAGAAACAATGCCTGCCCTCTGAACCATCAGGTTCCTGAACTACACATGACTCCGACGCTGCCAAAAACATTTTGCTGAAAATCCAGCGGCATTCTCAGCCCGAATTGATCATTCTAATGACAACAATGAGATTCCATACACAAGGCAAGGTTCATAAACCCCTGAAGTAAAAGATTTCAGTGATTCTGACCCAACATAGGTATTATGACATGAATTGGAGCCCAAGTGTGTAGCTGCTGCAACGAGATTGAGGTCCTTCTCGACTCAAAACGTTATGAATCTTTCGCAAACCAGCACAACTTCCAGGCATGAAAAGCAGATTTCAAAATGCGAAAACCACGACTGAAATTCAGCATTAAAAAAGAGTCGGCAAGCGAACTACCTACGCCCACAGCCACAAAAATCATTGTCATGTAAGGTTACCGACCAACCTTTGTTCAAGATCCTCTAGAAGCTGAAAAGGACCCCACAGTCGACGCCCTGCACATCGCACTCTAACCACCTCAATCCACCCCCAAGCACCGATTCTCACATCTGTAACCCCCACCCTACTCAGATCGTCGCCATTTTACACCATCGACACACCCAAAACACCAAAAACATTTCCCGGTCATTTTTCCCATCTTACAGAGCAACCTGGAGCTCCGTTTCCCCCACCTCTCGACTTGACTCAGGTACCCCCAAACCCACCCAACACCCTCGGTACCAGATTCTGGAGCTGGCGAGGACGAAGAACTACGATGGGGAGTGATGAGGATCTGAACTCATCCTGAGTTCCAGAGCAGGCTGGCGGTGCAGAGAGTACCAGATGAAATAATGAAAATGCGGGAATGACAGGTAGGCAAAGCGAGAACGATTGCGTCGCGCAGGTGGAGCTCCCGTCAAGGCTGCGATCGGCCGGCTTCGCTGTCATGGAACTGAAGCGATATCCTCGCGCCTGGGGATACCCTGCCTTCCGGGTGGCAGATCGTATCAGATCTGCGTCATGTTTGGCTTTCGATGTCATGCCGGACGTTATCTGAAAAATATCCAAACCCATGCTTCTGTTGTTCTCCTGGCAGTGATGTGAATTCCTACAAGTTCATGTAATTCTGCTCAAGCGTCTATTCCTTGTTGCACCACCTGAAACATGATGACTTTGGCATAACTGTCACTGACAAATCCACTTCAAGCTCACAGTATTTGAGGACACCGTTAGTAAATTTATAGATTTTACTATGTTCGTTCCACGAACTTGCCTGATGTCGTTTACTCAGCGTTGATGTATTAAAAAAAACGCGTTGTCTGTTTCATGTGTTGCTATCTATGAACCAGTGGTGTGCACTAAGTGGAATTGGGGTGGGTGTTGGGAATTGTATATCCCTACCCAGCTCACACTCATGACAGCTTTCTATCTATAGCTCAAGGAGGAATTAAAATAAAAGTAACAAATCCAATCCACCACTGTGTATTCTCTCTCTCTCTCTCTCTCTCTCTCTCTAGATCCAATCACATAACTAATTTCCAAGTTCATTTTAACATAACTTATTCAAATCTCACGACGCAGAACCCCTCCACAGTGAGCCACGGAGGTGCGGCTTCTGTGACAGTTTTGTTTTTGTCTTTTCTTTTTTTTCTTTTTCGCCTTTAACACCAGTTGAGTAAACGAAAGTTTTTACTCCAGGCATGGTCAAGGAAAAGCTGGACTGATCTGGTGTTGCAGTAGCACTGGGCAGCACTCCCACAGGCACCCACTCAACTGGACGATTCATTCCTGCCAGGTACCAACACTAGAGTTATGTGCAACTCACCCGAGAATCCGACCCTAATGCGGTCGTGTTCTCATGAGTTCTACCCCCACCTGCACCAAGAAAACTACTCTCTCGTGCTCATCGTCGTAACTTGTCTCCACACTGCTACCAGCCAGCCAGCCCTTTCTCTGAGCCACAGCCATGTATTACACACTTAACCTGCCTAAGGATCAAGGAGGAGGCTACGGAGGAGACTAGGTGTAAGGATCCTCGTCACAACACAATTGCGCTTGCTTTGTTTCCTTTCATGTCCTTTCAGAAATTGCTCACCAGCAAGCATAGAAACAGCCTCTGCATATCAAGATGGTGACACTCTCTAGGACCGTGTACTTTCATACAATCGAATTCTGCATCGGACTTCCTCCGTATTTTCACACGATTCAGTGATTCTCAAAGTGGTAAAAACGTCACACTTCCCAAGCTGGTCTAGATCTCTGACCCGATTACAGGCATCGATCCGCGATATTCTAGATCTAGATCACGTTGCAGTATTGCGACGAACTTCTCGACAGCTGATGTGTTCTGATCCAATATTAGTCAGCTTCGGAGCTTTACACCGAACAGTTTTTTTGCAGGCTGCCATGTTTGCCTAGTTGTTTTGTTTTTTGAGGCCATTCCGACTTGTGGGTGTTGCAAACAAAGGTCTGTGAAATGTGAATGTGAACTGTGCAACTCACACTCGGCGTCTCTGTCTTGTTGCGGTGAGGAAGACATTGTTGGTGGGAGATTTGACATGGTTTTGAACTGTGAGCTTCGGAATCCCACACTGGAATCGAGATGTTGCAGTCACATGTCACGCTTTAACAGAAACCATTATTGATTCATCAATTGATTGGGTTTTATCATTCCGGCTCTACCAAATCATTGCCTTGTTTTGCGTGTCAATATAACTGTTTCTACTTTAGATTTTCAGCTCGGCAACCGAAGTGTATTTTGTGAAGTGCCAAAATCTGGACCACCACAGTTTGCACGGCATTGAAGGACAAAAAATGTGCAATTATTTGTATGTGACTGACATTGTTAATGTTACCAACAATAGCCTGGTTCTACTTTTACAAGGCCCCTTTGGATATGCTCATACAAAATGTTTGTCTTGGAGATCAATTGAAGTTGGGTTTTATTCTTCATTTTAGATGGGGACATAGCATGGTTGATTGGTTTATATTAAATGAGTCTCTTGCATATCCCAAAATCAATTAATGTTGAGTTTTTATTTCTTTTAGATGAAGATATTGCTTTGGTTTAAAATATGTTTCATAATTATAATGATTAAGATTTTTTTTTGTTGTTGTTGTTGTTAATATTATGATCAAAGTTTTATAAAACTAATTAGTTTTATTTTTCATTATTATTAATTTTAGCTATTAATTTTATGGTTTTTTAATATAGAATTATCACAACCACTTAATGGGCTAGGAGTTGGTAACTGGCAACTAAAATAAATTATGATAAAACTTAGTTTTATAAGCTAAGATAATTTTTTTTTTCTTCAAAATATCATATTCAATATTGGATTCATAATATTTTAATAAATTATTTTAACTTAAAATATAAAATATTAAATATTAAAAAAAATTAATTTTATCAAATATATTGATTATCAAACTATATATTTTTATTGATTTGTAGCAATGTTATATAATTACATTGCATTGATATATTTGTTTGCTACAAAAATAAATATTAAAGTGATTCCTTAGTTGGCATTTCTACTCTTTGTAAATATTAGGCTATTATTGATTGATTTTTTAACCATATTACTATAATTTGTTGCTCAAGATATTGCACATCTATTGCAATTACAAACTATAACAAAGATATAAAGATTATTATACCTTAGTAATTAAAAGCAAGAACTTCTTTTTGTTATATAAGAGGTTTAAATCTAAAAACATTGATTATGATATGTATGTGTAAATATATATATATATATATATATATATATATATATTCTTTTATCAAATAGTATTTCATTCTAAATTTTTCTATAATTTTAATTTAATATCTTATATTTTAAAAAATAAATAAATATCAATCAATAGATTTAATAACTTAGTCATAAAAAAATTGTAAATTAATATTAATCAAATCAAAAAAATTTAAAACATCAAAAGTCTTTGCAAATATTTTTATCTTTGTTTTTATTTTTTTATTTATTATGAATTAAAATATCAAGATCAATTGGCCTTATAAGAAGTTTTATAACTATTTTTTTAGTTTAAAAATATATAATTTTATATTAGTTGGAATTTATTAAAATAAAATTTGCAGCAAGTCAAAACAAAATTAAATATCTTACATATTGTTATACATGTAATATTAACAAATATAATAAGAACTATCCAAGAATTTTATAAATACAATAGAAAATATTTTAATTTATCATCAGCAACATCCATCCAAACCAATTATCAACTATTAATAATAATAAAAAAAAGATGATATACAAAGTATAATATAAAATTAGAAGAAACCAATATATATTATTTTTTTAATTCTAAAATATTTTAGCACTTATTAGAATTTATAAAAATTATATATATTTTAAAATAATCATTTGTCAAAAAATTAAATGAATCATTTATATTAAAAAAATATTCTTTAAAAAAATTAAGTTAAAGATCCTTAAGAAATAAAACAAATGCAATATTTTTGGTACTACAATCTTTAGAGAGACTCTTGGTGCCTTGAAATATTATTTAAAAGAAAAAATAATTATGATATAATCTATAGTATTTTTTTTAAGTATAAATAAAACATCAAGAAAAATTATATAAATTAATCAATAAATTAAAATTACATATGCATTCAAAATATTATATATATATATATATATATATATATATATATATTTCATCAAATATAAATTCTTTATTATTAGACTCATTAAAACTAAAAAGTTAAAATAAATTTAAAAACACTTAAATTGCTATTACATTTTTGCAAAGTATCATAGCTTAATTTGTTTTCTAATATGGAGCATTATGCCCAAAAGAAATCAAATATACATTAAAAAAAGATGTAGAAAAATTTCATATTAAACAATAGATATAGTTACTATAACATGAATTTTACATATTTAGATGTACCAATTGAGCTATATGATTATATAATAGTTTTTTTAAGCCCATATATTCATATATAATTTTATTATTATATAACCCTATAAAATATATATTTAATATTTTAAGCAAAAAATAAGATAAGATCATGATTGCAACATGAAATGCATATTAATAAAAAAGAATCAATATAAAATTATTCAATACAATTAAATTTATTTTTGATGATAAATATTCTTATTGCTGAATTTATTTTTAAATATTATCACTAAAAATAGTCTAATTGAGGTATTATCAACTATTCATGTTATTTGCATCATGTAAAGATTTTAAAAACATGAGATAATTTTATGTGTTGTTTGTTCTTGATAATATATGTATAATAAAATTATACAAACACTATGATTGTTGTGTCATAGATACTAAAATAAAATTAAAAACTGAAACTAAAACTAAGAATTAAAACTACAAATAAAAAATCATAAAAAATAATTTTTATTAAGAAAATTTTATTAATTTTATATAAAAATTTATAAAAGTAAAAACATTAAAAAAATAAAAAATAACATAATTTATCACATGCTTCAAATATTTCATATAACAACAAGAATTTCAAATTAACAAAGATTATGTACCTTGGTTTTAAAAACACACATACTAAGCTTTAAAATCTAATATTAAAATATTATATTTTTATAATATTATGTTAAGTTTTGTTACAATTGTAATTAATGCTCCATCATTTTCATCATTGTAATTATTACTAAAAGCAATCTTTGTACCACATTATTGCATATAATTTTAATGCAATATTTAAACAAATACAATAGCATTATTCACCTACAATAGAATTCTATGTGAAAAAATTACAAAAAAAAAATACTAAAATTCTTATTTTATAAAAAATTCTATATAATTTAAATTAATAATAGTTATTTATATATTTATTAATTGTAAACTTTAATATGTATGATTGTTAATAATCTATCTTTTATTACATCTCCCTCTCTCTAATATTGATATTAATTTTAATAAACTTTTTGGAAATTTGATTTTTATTTTAAAAATATATGAATTTTATTTTTATATTATATATATATATATATATATATATATAGTATAATGTATTACATATACTATATAATTTAATTTTAATCTCATGTACCTTCATATAACTTTGTGTAAATCTTTCTGTAAACCTAAAAGAAAGAATCTTAAATTAGAAAATATAGAGAAGAAATAATTGTTTTGGCAAAACAACCTCTGAACTTATATCTTGGTATGTAATAGATTATCATCCACAAGGTGACATTTAACCACAGATTTTGCCTTTGCTTATTGTCTCTCAAGTTTAGAGGCAACAAATAGAGGCAAAACTCATTTTAGAATATTTAATTCAAAATTCCAAATAGAAGAGCAAGAGTTGGGAGATTATAGTGTGTGTAAGTGAGAGCTTTATCATGCATAAAGTTACACATTAAAATCCAAATGGTAGTAGGAACTATTAACTCTTCTTTGCTTTTGTTCATTATCCTCACTTGGGCTTATCATTCTCATCACCATTGTAAACTCACTAATTTTTTTTTGACCTAATACTTGACTTGGATAAATATCTACTATGAAACTTCATCCTGGATACAAGTTAGTGTAAGAGTAATACAAACTAGTCTAAGAGTCGTTTGGTTGGGAGTGTGGAAACGGGGGCCTGACTGCCGGATCCACTGGACAGTTCTTTTAGGGTTTGGGAAATAGAAGCTGCTGCTCTCTTTATCACTTTCTCTCTCTTTCTCGTTTGTGTTTGTGAGTTGGGTCCTCACTTGCACCCGCATTTCAGCACCGCAGATCGTCTCGGTTATTGCACTAGCGCATTGCAGTTGCCTTGTACCTATCTAGGTTATTGTGTCCTCTGTATCGATGTGCGCGATCGTCCCATTCAGCGCTCCATAGTCCTCTTCCCCAAGGGTTGTATCATCTTCCGGTCAATTCTTCGGAGAATCAAGGTTTGAGTTTTCTGCTGGGTTTAGAATTTATTTCCAGCTTGATATCGGAGAGTTTTTATTCTTTCAATGGTTGCAATTTGAATGGGTGTTGCTGCGTTGCACTTTTCTCGCGATTCTCAAAATCAGGCTGCTTGGCCAAGGGTTTAGGGTTTAAGGATATTGTGTTTGGAGAATAATCAAAGCAAGGGTTGGGCTGAGAATTCAGTAACGCTTTGCATTCTTCAAAAAAAAAAAACTGCGTGCAATTTTACCACATTTTGTAGATTTTGGAAATCGAGACGGAGGGTTTTGATATGAACTCTAACCAGGGTTTAGTGTTGGATTAGTATTTCTTCTTCGAAATGATATTTTTAAAATTTTAAAGTTCGCTTTGCAAGTGCTTTCAGATTCGTAAAGTTTCAAATATGCGGATGCTAGCGCCCATTTTGTGTTTCTATTATATTCATTCCTCATTGTTCCCTATGGCAAGGGTAGTTGCATAATGGGAAGTATTAGGGAGTCGCACAAAACGATGCCTATTCTTCATAAAATAATTCACGGGTATCAGATTTATGGTTACAAAAGTTACTCTAATTATCACCAATAAGTGAATTCTTCTTCATTCAGTACGTGATTCTTTACGCAGCTGAACACAGGAGTGAAGCTTAGGGTTAGACTTCTATTAGTTAGTGATGAAATTACGTAAACTCGTCAAGCCATACAATTTAGTATTGCGTGTTCGTCGAATGGAGATGCAGGTTAATGCTAGGATTAACAAAGTTTTTGTTCCGTGATAAAGGGAGGAAAATGTGAGTGTGAAATATATTGTGGGGCGGTAACTGTTCACGGTTGTCTCAATGGTTATGGTTTATAGTTCTCCACAATTTTCAACAGATCACTTCCCCTTTAGATTTTTTGGAACGCTTGTTTGGGGCCCTAATTATTACCTATTACTTTAGCATTTTTTTCTATTACTTCGCTTGGTTGTGCGTGGGTGAAGCCCTACGCAGTCCCTACTATAAGCACTGAGACTGCGCTTTGTGCCTATCTCTTCACTGATATCATACGTACTTTGAATTGCAGAACAGGTTGAAGTAAGTCAATGTCGAAAGTTTGGAGAGCAGCACGTGCTGCTTATTTGCAGCGGTAAGTTTGTTTATTTTACCTCTTCCTCTTGCTCTCGACACGTTCGTATGTGGCTAGCTTCAAGGCCATTTCCGCTAAATAAATTTGTGTAATAATATCTTAAAGCGTTATTTGGCGTGATAATTCTACTGCTAGGATGTAATGAGCCCGGTTAGCGTTCTTCTTTTTCACGTCCTAGCTGTTTTGATGAAATTTTCCGGTCTTCTCAATATGTGATTTCCTTGGTTCTCTCAGATCTTTACTTCTCAATTAACAGCATATTTCCAGAGGAACTCATGACATTATTGGTAATGTTTTGTAGAGCCGGGCGAAGTTCGGGGCGAAAATTTATCAATGGAGAATATCCACATAGAGTGCCGAAGTACTCACCGTCGACGTTTGGGATGCTTGAAAGTGCTGTACCCAGTCAGATTAGAGTTGGCTACAGTTCGTGGTTTCCAGAGCAAACTGGCTTTCGATCACTCTCCACCCAAGTTGAATCAGATGCGGGAGTAGAGGAAGGAAAACCAGAAGAAGTTTCCAATGTTGAGAATGAAGCGGATGACAATACGGATGGGTTTGGTATTGGAAAGGCTGTAGAAGGTGCTTTACAGGACTCTGCATCCGGAAGTGAAGTATGGGATGAGGAAAGAATCAAGAGCCAACAAGCGTTGTGGAAAAAAATTGAAAGTGTGAAACAGGGACCACAAAAGTCGGTTGTGCCCCTTATTAAGGAGTGGTTGAACGAGGGATATGCTCTTGATAAGCAAGTACTGGTTACTATTTTGATTCGTCTGAGACGCCGGCAGCGTTACAAACAAGCTATGGAGGTGAGCTTCCTGTCCGATATCATGAGCAACTCATCTATGTGATATGCTTTAAGATAAACAGATTGTCCTCATTATGCCTCCAAACCTTTTTTGAGGCATATTTAAATTTCCTCGAAATCAAAATATTATTGGCTGTTTTCACAAAGCTATATCCTCATTAAATTGTTGGGCATGTTCAGCTTGTCTCATAGTTGCATCATTTCCTGCAGATATCCGATTGGATGGCACAAGAAAAGGGTATCGACTGGGAGTTGGCAGATAACATCGTTCGAATTGATCTTAAGTCGAAAATGAAACAATTCACGGTTGCAGAGCAGCTGCTGGAAAATTCCCCTCCTGAGTTTAAGACGGAGCTTGCTTACCACACCCTTTTGAAGAATTATGTGGATCATCAAATGGCACAGAAAGCCGGGGCTTTGTTGGAGAAGCTGAAGAGCACAGATCTCCTCACCCTGCCGTTTTCTTTTAACCAGATGATGTTGCTGTACAAACGGAAGGGGATGGAGAACAAATTACCTGAAATTTTGGAAGATATGAAAGCACATGGGGTCCCAAAGGATGTGTATACCTACAACATTTTGATGGATGTAAAATCTAGGAGTGGTGACATTGAGGGGATGGAGAAAATATTCGAGGAATTAAAGGCTGATGAGAATGTGAAGGCAGATGCAGCGACGTTTGGCACCCTAGCGACTGCCTGCGTTCACGCCGGACTACTAGAGAAAGCCAAGGTTTATCTGAAGGAGATGGAAGAAGGGGACATCTTCAGAAATCGCTCTGCATATGATATTCTTATTTCGCAGTATGGTGCTGTTGGTGATGTGGACGGGGTTGAACGGGTTTGGGAGAAAGTTAAGAGTGGCCCTATCGTTTCAAACAGGAGTTACATAACAGTCATTGAAGCATTTGGAAAGCTGGGTATGGTTGAGAAGGCGGAGGAGTTATATGAAGTTATGAGCCAGTCAAAGGGGTTAATTTTAAGCCGTCAGTTCAACTCACTGCTGAGTGCATATGCAAGGCAGGGTTTGATGGATAAAGCGGAGAAGCTAATGGATGATATGGAGAAACTGGGCCGAAAGAAAAACGCCATCACATATCACCACCTAGTGACTGGATATCTGAAGACGGATCAACTCGACAAGGCAGTGGCAGCTATGAAAGAGGCTCTTGGAGACCCTAAGCAGGGTCGGAGCAAGCCATGGTTTGAGACTTTAGTTGCTGTTTTAGATGCATTTGCGGAGAAGGGTAACGTGGTCAGTGCTGAACAACAATTCCAAGAGATTAAGAAAGCATACCCAAGGCTCAACATTCAGGTTTATAATATACTTCTGAAGGCCTACATAAACAGCCGTGTGCCAGCCCTTGGATTTTTGCATCGGATGTCCGCCGACAAACTCGTTCCTAATGATGAAACGCTGAGTTTGTTACGGCAACAAACAGGACAACGAGAGGAAGTCCCTGAGACCTCCGCTCAACCTGAAGTCGTTGCGTAACTGTACTTTGGTTATTTCGTATCCTGCCTGAGCCCTTTTGTGTCTTGAAAGGCTAGGTACGTCCCAATTTCATCAGGATTGCATGGCTAAGCCTAGTTCCTGAAGACCTGAATATCTTCTGCTGAATGGGAGGTATGTCTTTTCATGAACATATATATGCAGTCCTTGAATGAGAACTGACTCTTGTTATGAGAGCTCACTATTCGGGTATGCAGAGAGGATTAATTTGGAATTTGCATTAGGCTTCAGTAGTATAGGCTTGTCCAGTAGGCAAGCACAGTAGATCATTTACTTCATAGCTACAACCCTTGGGAACTATTCCCTTAAGTTTTGTTGGATATCCCAAACATCCCGATTCCTAGTGTTTAGTATAAGGTTAATTTCCCGACCAGGTTTTGTTCAGCCAGTATTGGTAGAGAGATGTGTCGGGAGGGGCGAGATATATGTGTTCCAAATATAAATTCTTCCATGCCCATATTTCTCGGAACTTAATATCCAATACAGACGCTGGATCTCCTTTTCTAAAAATGGCAATTATGAGTTTGAACAGTTTTGGGAACCTGATGGTTTTAAAATTCTTATTGCTTTTGGTGTAATTGCTGTTACACAAAATCTGTAGAATGTGCATACTACATTTTTATTACTTTTGGTTTCATAAATCGGTTGGGCATTGCTATATGCGAATGCGGACAATGTTCTTCGTGTTAAAATAGGATTCAATTGGGATTTATAAAGCTTCATGGGTCAGTAATTTAGCCCAGTGTTACGTAATTTCACTACACAGAATATAATAAAGATGTTAAATTTCTTAAACATTTTCAATATCTATTTAAAAGACACTCTAATACACAAAGATCAGATGATACATGGATGGTCAAATTTGCATTGAAGCTAGAGCAGATTTTACATTCGCATAAAACCTTCCAGAACAAATGCTAACTAATATCAAAGTGGCTGAAATTGCATCATGTCCCATTGGACAAGATGTTAGTCATAACAATTTCCTTGAGTTGGAATGTGGCCCTAAACCAGGTAAATAATCTGGAACAACCAGGCTAGCACGCCTGACTAATGTACTTTATATGCTCATTAGTGTACAATTGAAGATCAAAAATTTGCAACTGAATGCTAGTAGTTTAAGCAGCTTCCAGCAACATACAGCATTTAGTATACTCTGTAGGTGGGCTACTACCAACAGTTGGTAGCAGACTAATTATTCTTATTACCATGAGAAACGGCATCTACATCCATCCTAACTCCACAAAACCTTCTTCAACGTCCATTCATGCTTTGCAGCACAGTCGCAAGTAACACGTAAGATATCCACTATCAACATTCAAGTGGTGATCTTCTCGAGCTACAAGAGACTGCACGATCATAAACTAGCAGCATATGTCTGGCCCTTGACATCAACTTTTAGTTGCTTCTCTCTCGGAAGGTTCACTCCGACCAGCTCACACATCAACCCTACACCGGAGTCGAAGCTCCAACAGCAGAGACGTACAAGATAGGACACACATGCTCCCACGAACAATTGTTGAAAAAGAAAACCTTCCGAACTGCTGCCATAACTTAAATACCAAGAAACTAGATAGTCAGGTGGAAAACCTGGTACTCCGCTATCGAACTGCAAAAAAACTCGGGTACTTCTAACCAATAATCCGAACGAAACTAACCCTCCAATGCAGCAGCACCAGAAATAATTTCGATAAGCTCCGTCGTAATGGAGGCTTGTCGCGACCTGTTGTAACTGAGAGTCAAACGGTCGAGCACCTCACCAGCGTTACGGGTAGAGCTGTCCATGGCGGACATACGTGCTCCCATCTCACTGGTCGCATTCTCAAGCATGGCATTGTAAAGCACAGATGCCAACTGGAATTCAGCAAGATTCTGAAGAACTTCTCCTTGGGTTTCGGCTCCCTCTGTCTCGTAAGACTCTAGATTACCGATCTTCTGAGCTTCTTCCCCTGCTAACATCTCCGGAGAGAGCAATGTCGCTACAGTAGGCAGAAAAGAAACAGCGGAATTGAACTTGTTGTAGACCACCTTGATGACATCATACTCGCAGGATTTAATGATCTCGTCGGCGATCATGGCGCACTGCGTGAAATTGATCGCCACCTTCTGCGTCTCCGTAATGTACGTACTAATGAGCTTCTTGTACTCCCGCTGCAACTGTGCCTTCCCCTTGTCTCCCACAATCACGAACTTCGTATCATGACCCTCCCCATGCAACTGATTTAACTTCATCAGCGAACGCGAGTACTTCACCACTGTAGAGTTGATACCCCCGCACAAACCCTTATCAGTAGACAAGGTTACAACAAGCGTTTTGTTCCCCATCACAGCAGGCGCGTCTCCAAGCAAAGCTGTGAATGGCTGAAACAAACCCCGCGAATTCTCCGCCTTCACCTGCACTGTCCTCAGCTTCGACGCGGCAACCATCTTCATAGCCATGGTAATCTTTTGGATGTTCTTCACGGAGCGCATCCGATTGCGCACAGCCTGGTTGGAGGCGGCCCTCGCTCCGAAGGGCGACACCTCGTTAGTCGCCCCCAGACCTTGCATTCCCATGGCACCCCCATTCTGGACCCCCAAGGACGACGACAGCGTCAATTTTTCCGCAAAGTGCTTCGCAAGACGGGATCCGCCTCGGCGCGCAGCTCCTGTGGCCATCTCTGCGATCCAATACGAGCCTGAAGTTGCAATTCCGGGAGCAAGCTCTAGGGTTTGCAACGGCGTGAGGAAGCTCACGCAGACACGATGCCTTTCACTCCAAGAATGTGGACAGGTCACCGGATCAGCCCGTCGCGGCTGATTCTCACCGGCACCATTAAGTTCGCATCCTTGATGATTGCCTCCAGCCGGTGATTAGACCGTTTCCTCGTCCTTGTTTCCACAAGCCTGGATTATTCGTCCAGTTTTAAATTAAATCACGTTGAATCCTTAATCTGGCGGTTAAATCTACATATTCTAGCAACTGTTACATAGTTATTTGCCAAACCATATCGGATTTTAAAAAATAGAAGTGTGCAAAAGAGTCACAATCCAAGGTAAACAAAAGTAGTTGTATGAAGTCCAAAAAGAAGGTAAGTAAAAGAGTGTGTAGAGGCACCGTTAGAGAAATCTGATCTAAAAACCTGTTGAATATGAGGGTTTGCTTATGCCAATTAGCAAAATTATTCTAGTCAATGATTTCTAAAATAGAATTTACATGATTTATAAGAAGAAGGACTTGCTTCTTTCTCCACCTATTGCTTGCTTGTTGCTCAAGCAATAAGTGGGCATAAAAACCTATCATGAGGTATTCATTGGCAAGTTCAATTTGGAAGTCAATTTAGATCTCAAGGAATTGTACTTGTATTAATTATTCAACTTCAACAATAGTATATAAAATTTAATATCTTTTAAAATAAAATTTTTACTTATTTATTTATATATTTATAAAATTATTTATATATAATTAATATAAAATTATATATTAAAAATAATACCAATATATATATATATATATATATATATATATAGTTTTTTAAAAATTATTCAAAATTAATTATTTCACTCTTAATAGCTATTGATATTTCAAATTTTTTTAAAAAACTAAAAAATACTATTTATTTTAAATAAGATTTATATATATATATATATATATATATATAAAACTATCTATCAAGGACATGAATTGAAAGAAGATATATAAATCAATAAAATTTATATTAAAAAATAATAATAAAATAAAAATAAGAAATAAGAAATATATATATATATATATATATATTCAAAAAGAATCTAGAATAGCTATTGCCAAAGATTAGAAAATACAAAAATTCTTGAATTAGATAGAAACAAGAAAGAAGTTGATAAGAGTGAAGAAGGCTTCAATCTTATCTTTATATATACTATCTACCTAAGAGCTACATGGCAGCATTCTATAGGACCTCCAACACGTGTCCAATTTGCAAGACACATGTCAAACTTATAATACAAGTTTCTTATATGTGCACTATGTATTTAGCTTGTTCTATAAGCTACCACCATCTATGACATATGACTAATTTGTTGGCCAAGTTTCTAACCTACCAATCACCTATAGACATGTATAAAGATAAACTACATCTATAAATTTTTTAGAAAGCTCCTCTATAAGATATTATCAAATTAATCTACTTTTATCTATTTCTACCTATCTATGTTAATTAGATAATTATTGGAGTAAATCTTATGTCTGTGGCATTATTCCCTCTTTTAAGGACAAGTTCCACAAGGAGCGATGATTATATGTTGAAGAAGTCTAAGATGTGCCGAATTGTATGTGTCACATATTTTGATATTTGTTCCCTTTGAAGGTAGTTGATAGGTCCTCTCAACCATTGATAGTGTCACATACCAAGGCGGAAGGACTACCTTGATATTTGATCATTGTTGAGGCCTTCATAACTTCCTTCAAAGAAAATATTTGGAACACCATTAAAAATAGTTCCTACCTCAAAAAATATCACAAAATATTAAGAGTCTCTTTGAAGATTGTGATACTAAATACATTGTATCTCGCCATCAATTCAAAGAAGAACATGTTGTTCTTAAAGATCTTCATCTTTATTCCATTGTCTTGAAGGTTGTGATAGTCATAATGTCTTGTCTGATAAGTCAATAAATGATAATTCTTAAATTAAATTTATTGGTTGATTTTTTATTTCTTTGGGACTAAAAAATTCAAAAAAATAGCAAACAATAATATAAGATAGAATGAAATCTCTATTGAACCTGATTTATTTTATAGCAAAGATTTTTTTGACTCTTCATCTTAGTTTTAATAGATATCATTGATGAAACATATTAACTTTAGCTGATATATTTGCTAGATTCCTGGATGGCTTCCATGTGTGTTCATTAATATTATATTTGCATCAACGTACAAGATATTCCAACTAATTTCAACATTGCCTTGAATCTAAAACCTCTTCTATTTCAAATTCTTCATTGTTGCCCATTTTTATAGGAGGCAATGACATTTGTTTTCTTCTTTGTATATCTACTATCTTATATGACTTAAGTAGTGATATGTAGAATACATGATGGATCTTCATAGATTTTAGTAGGTATAATTGATAAGCAATTGGATTGATCTATTCACTAATTAAAATTAGTCTAAAACTATGATAATCTAGCTTGTCACAAGAATGAATAGTCTTGATATTATAACAAAATAATCATATCTTATTGCCCACATAGAATTGAGATTATTTCTTGCAATAGACATTTGTATTGATGTTTTGTTATTCTTAAGCTTCCTTTAATTGTGCCTTTATGGTTGCATATAGCTTTGACAATTGATTTGTCAAATCTTTTGCCACAAGATTATCAGCTTTTGAAAAATCAAAATATTAAATCATGGATGATAACCATACTTGGCAAAGAATAGAATTTATTGATTAGAAAAATGTATCAAATTATTATAAAGAAATTCTACCAATGGCAAAAAAATTATCTAATTATCTTGATGATAGTTGATAGTACACCTCAATTATTGCTCCAAAATTTAATTTATCCATTTTATTTGTCCATCAATTTGAGGATGAAAAGCTAAAGATAGTTTTATATCCACCTTTAATATTTTAAAAAGGATTTTTCAAAATCTTGATACAAATTATGTCCCTCTATCTGATATAATATCCTTTAATAATCTATGATAACAATAGATATTGCCAAAGAAAAGTTTAATTATTTCTTTACCTATGATAAATTTTAAACATGATACAAAATATGCCATCTTAGTAAAATAATCTACAATCACAAATATAAAATTATATGAATTTGAATTTAGAAGATTTATAATAAAATCCATAAAAATAAAAGATCAAGGTTATTCTGGTATAGGTAATGATTAGAGAAGTTTGTAAGATTAATAACAAAGAATTTTTGATCTTGAAAAAATATTGTATAATTATACAAACTTGTTAACTACCTTCCACATTTGATGCTACTAAAAATCTCTTGATATTAGCTCCAAAGTCTTGTTAAATCCAAAATATCATATTACAGGAAAGTTGTGACGAGCTTTAAGAGCACGTAGTCGTGTTTCATCTATTAGAACATATAAGCATCTTTTGAAATAAAATAGATTATTCTTGAATTTAAACTTTGGAGTATCATGAGACGTAGAAGAATTATTCTTCATATCATGAACAAAAAGATCTAAGGATATATTTAATTAGACTTGCTTGAAAAAAATTAAATCAATAGTCAATTTTAATTTTATTGCTCAAAAATGAAATTGCTTTGGCTTCAAGAGGATCATTTTTTGTTGATTAAAAGTTATATATATATATATATATATATATTAATGGAAGATAAGAACATCTAAAAAGGGCATCGGATAGACCTTATTGTTTTCCTGGCTAATAAGTCATAATGAACTTGAATCTTAACAAAGATATAGTTCAACAAGCCTGATAATAATTCAACGTATATGCTAACATAAAATACTTAAGATTCTTATGATCTATATATATAATATCATATTATAATTTAGCTATTATGTAAAAATATTATACATATATATTTAATATATAATTTATTACACAACTAAGTGAGAGCCATATTAGTGGATTTTTATTAGTTACAAAATTTGATTAGGTTATTATTTTAAAAGGGATCTATTAAAAAAGCTATTATTGAGATTTATATATATATATATATATATATATATATATATAGTGATTTTTGAAGTTGATTTTATATTAATAATAACTTTTGTATATCTTGAGCCACCTTTATTAGACATTGGTGATCCTTGAAATCTTATTCACTTCTTTTATTTGGTGTATAGAACACATATTATGTAAATCTTATTAGAAAAAGGATTAGAAAGGAATTTTTAGTATAAAAAGGAATAATTAGATTATCCATGTGGATGAACGGAGATGGATGATTGAAGTCTCTATTTCTATTGGCCAAAAGTCATATCCAATGGACTTCAAGGAGGCTGCCCAAGGCCTTCTTAGGAATTAGGATTTGTTTTTTAAGAGGATTTGAACATCAAAGGCTAGGATCAACAAGTTTGGATTTTTAACCATGGTTTTGGTATAAAAATTGTATAATTTGGATAATTTATGAAAGAGATATAGGCACTCAAAGTTAAGGTGTCAAAATTATACCTAGTGTCATACTTTTGGGTATAACTTGCACATACATAAAACAATAGAAGATTGATGATTAGAATTAGAAAGTGCACTTTCTTGACTATAATTTTTATATATAATTCAATGAAATCCAAAGCTAGGATAAAAGAGATAATAGAAGTTGAAATTAGTTCTTGCAATCTAAATGCATTAAGTAATCCTATTTAACTAGTGGTTGTATTTTGAGCTACATTTTAGACAATTTGATAAATTTTTGGCTTAAATTTTTTAAAAGTATATATATTTATATTACAAAACTATACACAAAATTTTTATAATATTAAAATTCTAGATTTGTGAGATATAAAGATAATAGTGCTTAGGTGTCCATAAATTAGGATTTTAAGCACTTATTAGGATTTTTAAAAAATAAAACAATTGAAAATAAATCTATTATTGAGATTTTTTATAGTAAAGCTTAAAAGTATTATCTACACTTTGAAAAAATTTGATAAAAACTAAACACTTGGATCAAGAATTATTAAACTCTAAAGTTTAGAAAGATATAAATCCTTACAAGTGAATAAGCTATTAAAGGATTTTATTGCAATTTGAACTTTTATACAAACTAAAGGGATTTTTTAGCAACTAAGACTTTATAGAGGTGAAAAAATAAATATATGAAGTTATAATAAAATTTTGATATAAAGATGAGGTTTTAAAAAGAGATTATAGATTTTTTGTAAAAATTATTAACAATCTAATTCATCATCAACTAATAAGTTGTGATTTTATAAAATAAATGATGTTAAGAATTTTTGTATGCTATAAAAAGACTTTATGTAAAAACCTATTTAAATATAAGAGGATTTTATCAATATAATTTTTTTTTTCATAATATTATCATATTATTTGTTCTTTTTAATAATGACAAATCACTTATTGAAGTCTTGCCAATAAATTATAAGTAAATTTTTTACATTTAGGTATCTAGTGTATTTTCAAATTAAAGATTATGCCACACAATAATGATGAGTGGAATAGAAGTGCCTTTTAAATAATGACACCATTCTTAAAATGAATCCATAATTATAAGAAGTTATTTATCATAGATTTTGTAGTTGATCTCTATTATTGAAAATTTCTTAGAATAGAAAGGTATTGGATGGAATTTATCATCTGTTCCCATTTGTGATGATATTGCACCTAAGGCAAAGTCTAATGCATCTGTTTCCATAAAAAATGCCTTAAAAAAATTATTGCAATACAAGATTGGTACAGAAATAAAAGTTCTCTTCAAAGCTTCAAACGATGCTTTTGCTTCCTTATTCTACTTAAGTTTGTCTTTCCAAATTAAGCGTGTAAGTGGAGCTATTACTTGAAAAAAATTCTTATTAAAGATTTGATAGTAATTAGTAAATTTTAAAAAATATTATATATTTTTTATTATTTTTAGAATCTTCTAGTCCATGATTATCTAGATTTTCTTAAGATCCATCATGAGACCATCATTCAAAATGATGTATCCTAAAAAGTCAAGTTGAGTAGTATGAAATACACACTTTTTCATCTTGGCATACAATCTTATATCTCTAAGTTTTTGTAATATATGACAAACATAAAATTCATATTTTTTTATATTTTTAGAGTAGATTAAAATATTATCTAAGTAACAGACAATACAATTATCTAAAAATTCACAAGAAATATCATTCATAAGATGTTAAAAAACAGTTGATACATTTATAAATCCAAAAGGCATAACATTATATTCAAAGTATCCATACCTTGTTCAAAATGCAATCTTCCATTTGTCTCCTTCTTTGATACGGACTAAGTTATACACTCCTTATAGATTTATTTTTATATAGATCTTAGCTTGATTCAATTAATTAAGAAGTCTAGATATAAAAAATAAAAGATATCTATTCTTGATGGTAATCTTATTGAGTCTTCAATAATCTACATATATCTATAGTGATCCATCTTTTTTCTTCACAAATAAGATAGAATCTCCTAATAGAGATTTTGAATGGCGTATGAAATTCTTGGCCAAGTTCTCATCAATGTATTCTTTAAATTCAATCAA
Organism: Physcomitrellopsis africana; assembly: GCA_036785485.1. Classification (NCBI taxonomy): domain Eukaryota; kingdom Viridiplantae; phylum Streptophyta; class Bryopsida; order Funariales; family Funariaceae; genus Physcomitrellopsis; species Physcomitrellopsis africana. The sequence goes on along the minus strand of JAWRVF010000491.1, from coordinate 14,299 downwards.
TTCATTTTGTGATAAATTATAGATTAATCCAAATAGAGGTTGAGTTCTCTCTTTGAAATTGATTAAACAATCATATGGATAATAATATGTAAGAATATTTATATTCTTCTTTTCAAAAATATCTTGATAATCTTGGTACTGGCTTGAAATACCACTTGAAGTCTTTTCACCATTAGAAATGGATGTAGCATAAATAACAAAAGATGATCCTTCTTTTACTGCATGTATAAAAGCTTTTACACTTACAAGTATAGATTTTGCCATATTAGACTTATAGCTTTTTATTTGATTAATAAGACTCTTATTAATGCTTTGAAAAAAGTCAAGTCTACAAAAAATTTAATTTATTTAAAGATTATATTTTTTTAACCATGATAAATCTAAAATAATTAGATTAAAGAGAGATTTAATTATATTAAAGATTATGTAACTATTATGACAATCTATTATTATATTTATAAGAAGAATTTTATGAATAATATTTTTAGAAGACAATAGACAACCATCTATGACTTCTACATAGATATCAATTACTAGTTGTCAAAATTATGAAGTATATAATATTATTAATTGATTGCCTTGTCGCAAGATATAAATCTTATTGGTTGCAACACAAATTGTATCATATTTTTTATACATAGATAGAAACTTTGCTAAAAATGCCTCAAAATTATCTTATATTGGATCATGTTATTCAAAAAAAGATAAAAATCACAATAAAGCAGAACTTGAAAGTAATATTCTAATAAACCTATCTTGTGATTCTTGAATTAGTATCAAGGATATACTTATCACAACCTTCTAGAACATTCTAGAAAGTTCCTAAAACTCTTTAGAATCTTCCAGAGCCTTCTAACATCTTCCTAATTGGTAGAAGTTGCTTGAGAAGCTTCTTAATTAGTAGAAGTTGCTTGAGAAGCTCCCTAGTTGGTAGAAGCTGCTTAAGAAGCTTCCTCGGTAGGAATATTTATTGGAGTCGAGGCTGAAGAGTTCTTCAATCTCGACAACACATCTCTTAGAGCTCTAGCTCACCTCTCTGGTATTATTTTTGTATTCATATGATTAATCCAATTCTTGCTAGTTCTTCTTGAACTTCTTGTTTCGACTTCAAGTCTATATTCTGTGTCCATGACATTAATCCAGTTCTTGCCAGTTCTTCTTGAATTTCTTTTTTAGACTTCAAGTCTATATTTTGTATCTATGACAATTTGTCAAGACTACTGTCATCTTAGATATCAGAGCTAGTTCCTTCTTATTGGAGTGTGGATTACCCCTCTTCTTGAAGGTACACTAGTGTTTTAGAGGTTGTGGATTACCCTCCTCTAAACTGATATCTTTTTCGTCATAATATTAGAATCTTATTCTTCTTGGAGAGTGTGGATTATCTCTCTTCTTGAAGGTCTTAAGGTGTTTTAGAGGTTGCGGAGTATCCTCTTCTAAACCAATATTTCCTCCTTGTAGAAACAATTACTTTCTTTCTCTTAGAATGGTTGGAGGTTAAGACATTAATATGAGTGAAAGTTTGGAGTTCAAGATGGATGCCATTGTGAATGTTCTTGCTACATTATCACAGAAAACTATGGTGATGGAAGGAGTCTTTGCAAGACTTCATAATGATGGAGCATCCGGAATAGCACAATCTAGGTTTCATCAGCCTCGAGCTTTTACACCAGAAGAAGCAGCTTTACCTGTGGTTCAACAAGAACCATTGCTTCCACAACGAAAAGAGCCTCGAATTAGCCTTCCAAACAAGTTTAATGGTACATGCTCCAAGTTTTGAGGTTTTGTCAATCAAATCAAGTTAATAATACCTCTACAATCCGAACGTTATCCGACGGAGGAATCACGCATTGGATTGGTTGGAACTTTGCTTACAAGATAAGTTCTATCATGGTTTATTCCTCTATTTGAAAAAGGACTATCGATTTTGAACAACTTTGAGACTTTTTTGGAGACATTTGCGGAAGCATTTGGCAAGCATGACAAGGCTCGATGGACTACAACAAAAATTCGATCGCTATGATGTTGTAATACATACAAATTTGCTCAAGAATGCTCCGGGCACCTGGCTGTGGAAGATAAAAAGGAAATATACAACAACAAGATCCTAACAACTCTAATAGAATCCTAAATAATTTCTATTAAATCTTAATACTATTAATCAAACTTTGATCTAATCTTAAAGAAATTACAAAAGAAGAATAAATGAATCATACATTAATTATAAAAAATAACATACAAAATAATAAATTTAAAAAATACTAAAAATAGAAATCTTAAAATCCTAAGTCATATCTTGATCAAACTCTAGTCAAATCCTAGTCAAACCCTAGTCAAATCCTAAGTCAAAATCTAAGTCAAACCCTAAGTCAAATCTTGATCAAAATCTAAGTCAAATCCTAGTCAAACCCTAGTAAAATCTTAGTCAAAACCTAAGTCAAATCCTAAATCAAATCCTAGTCAAAACCTAAGTCAAATCCTAAGTCAAACCCTGGTCAAATCCTAGTCAAATCCTAAGTCAAATCCTAAATCCTAAACCAAATCCTAAGCAAATCCTAAATCCTAAACCAAATCCTAAACAAATCCTAAATCCTAAATCAAATCTTAAACAAATCCTAAATCTTAAATCAAATCTTAAATCAAATCCTAATCCTAAATCAAACTCTAAATCTTAAACCAAATCCTAAATAAATCCTAAACCAAACCCTAAACAAATCCTAAATCCTAAACCAAGTCCTAACCAAATCTTAAACCAAATTCTAATCAATTCAAATCAACCCTAGAGAAAATTAGAACCTCAATATCTGTTGATAAGACCGTTGATCTTACTTAAAAATTTGACCACCTTTCAATCTCTTAGTCAACAACAAGCACAACAAATTTGAAGGAAATCAAACTTATCAGATGAAAGAAAAATCCTAAAAACTTCTTGGGTGTTGGCCGGCCTCCTTCTCCAACCTTGATGCTAAGCTTCCAGTGTTGATTTCTCCCTTCTTCACTGTTCAATCAGTCTCAAATCATTCATGTGTGTAGGAAAATAAGTCTACTATCCACACAACTAGATTTTATTTCAATCCAACTAGCAGATTTTTCAAGATCTCAAAAATTCTAATTGACTCTCAAAACTTAATTTACGAGATCTTGATCCATTTAAACTCCAATTATGTATAACTAAACTATTAGATTCAGCTCAAATTTATAACACACATTAATAATAACAATATCCAAAAACCCACAAACTTTTAGCAGTGGATCTAATACAAAACTTTTGAAATTGCTTAAAATATTAACCCTAATTTATTTCACAAAATCCCAAGTTGCCCAAAACAAGCCTGACTTTGCAAAGCTATTACAAAGTCATTTCTTATCTAAATCACTTGAAATTAACTTTTATACAAAACTCTTAAAGTCTACTCTCTAATTTCAATCTCCGATCTGCAAAAGCCTCCTAGATCCGCCGTAGGCCTGCGGTTTTGTGCCTTGCGGTTTTGTGCCTGCGGTTTGATTTCGACCCCAGCTCATAACCGGTCCTTTCCGGGTATCTATTTCAAGATTTTTGTCGTAAGTTTTTCTGAAATCTATTCTTAATTCTCTCCTATATATGCCTATATTTTTTTATTTCCCAATCTATTTTGTTTTGTCTTACTTATGGCCCTACAAAGTAAATAGAAACTTATTTATAAAAAAGGCAGTATTAACACTCATTAGTTTTATTCCCTTTTTACTATTATCTATTTTTCTAAGATAATTTGCTACAATATTTTGAGCTAAGATCTTCTATAATATACTATTTCCACACTCTTTCACCTAATAGCTGCATTACATCATGACAACGACAAGGGACTCGCTCTGTATCAATCTATGCATCGGATTTCAGGCAATTAGCATGCGACATCAACTAGGATGAAGAAGCATTGATGAGTCAATTCTATTGGGGTCTAAGAGACAACGTGAAAGATTTGTTGTTATCTCTTCCTGATCCACGAACGCTCAGTAAAGCCATTAGCAAAGCTGTGAAGTGCAATAACCGCCTATTTCAATGTCGCCAAGACCAATGCTCCAGACAATATACAAGTCGTCACGGTGTCGTATTACGTGTTGTCTCGATTTGGAATGCACCGGGCACTTGGCTGTAGAAGGTAAAAAACTGTTTGCAAATACTCAAGAAGTTCTAATAGGTTTCACCCATATATAAGGAATATAATTTGAACTTCAATTCAAAAGTATTTAAAAACACTCCTCTTAGTAAAATCAATCTTACATATACTCCAATTACCTTATTTCCTTTATAATTAAGCAATTTTTATTTTTGTTTATAAGTCCTAATCCTAATTAGTGAGCTTCAACAAGCTATAATTTTTAATCCAAGCGTCCACTTAGTGTGAAATTTTGCACACACATGCTGGTATAAGCCTTTTACATGCTTAGAAAAACTTAGTCTAGTCCAACTTACAGATTGCAAGAAAACGCCCAAAAAGCACACTAATGATGCTTGGCCGCCAACTTGAAGATTGATGCAAAAATTCCAGTGGTGATTTCTCCTTCTTTCACCATTAACTTTAGCTCAAACTTGGTGTGTAGCTCAACCTACAAGTCTTCTATCAGCATACCAAAAATTACGCTAATCCAATTAGTGGATCTTTAGTTATCACAGAAACCCTATCCAACCCTAAACTGCCAACTTCCGACAATCCTTTGTATCAAAACTCAAATATCTCTTGATTGCATCGCTAGATTAATACAAAACTTTGTATACACTAAGCACACCCAATAATCCAAACAATATTAAATTTTGAATTATAGATGCTTCACAGATTTTACGAGTCACTCAACAATGCAAGCCATCATTGTCTTATATAAAAATCCAAATCACCAATACAAACCCTGACTTTGAATAGCAATTGCTAAGTCCTTCAAAACCCTATGGTTGCAAGCTAAATGCCCTTGGAACCCCTTTCAAGCTAGCTATCCAACTTTATTCGCTGATCTTTGAATGTCTCCTTCCCTTGCCTTCGACCATTGTTTTTGTCCCTAAAAGTCTGACTTCGACCCTGTCTCATATCCGGTCTTTCCTTGGGTATCAATTCAACTAAATTTAAGGATTTTTAAGTTAAATCCTATTTTCAACTTAATTTTAATACCAACCATAATAACTATTTTCCTTTTCTATCCTATTCTAATTAACTTATGGTTTTTCAAAATCAGTAAAAGAGTTTGTATAGCCTAGAAGAAAACTTTAACAACTAACTTTTATCTGTTAGCTATTAAAAAAAGAAAATAATCTAAGAAGCTTCCATAAGCCTTTTTTTAAGTATCTTAAGTTCCTATTGAACTAAGATAATCAAGTATTAAATATAAATTGCTCTTATCTATACCTTTCACTATATAAACGTACTGCAACACGACAACGGTGCAATTATATTGGCAAGTAGCCTAAATTCACAATCAAAGATAGAGGATATGTAGATTGATGCGGTACATGTCAAATCCCTTACTCCAGAAGAAAAGAAGCAGTGTATGGAGAAAGGTTTGTACTTTTATTACAGTGGAGAAGGCCATAGAGCTAGAAACTGTCCTAAGAAGCAAAATGGACGCAACATTAAGAATAGAGGTGCGTTTGTTCAGGAAAACGAGGATGCCCAGCCACAATAGGAACCGTGCGGCTAGACAATTTAAAACCACGTTCTTCTCTTTCTACTCAATCTGCCCGTTGTTTTACAATTCTTTTATTTTTTGGTTCTAAAAAATTAAAAACCTTAGCCGTATTAGATTCAGGAGCATCTGTTTATTTCTTAGACCAAGAATTTGCTAAGCGTCACAAAATCTCCCTAGTACAAAAATTCAAATGTGTTCATGTAGAAGTAATAGATGGATGGCCTTTATTATCTGGTAGTGTCACCCATGAATCAAAACCTATAGAAGTGATGTTTAAAGACCATATTGGTTATATTATTTTCAATATTATTAGTACTCTATCAAATCCTGTTATTTTTGGTCTTTCTTGGTTAGAAAAATATAATCCATTCATAGATTGGAGGTTGCGGAGGATAACATTTCCCATAGAACAACCTGAGGACAAGCCTAGAAGAACACCCCAAATCAAAAAATCCTTGTTCATTGGAGCAAGAACGTTTGTAAGATCGTGCAAAGAAGACACATCATTGGTCATTTATACGACTTCAACTAGTGGAGAGCAGATTTCAAGAGCAGGTTTATCAAAATAATATAAAAATTTTCAAGACGTTGTCAATTAGAGAGAATTTGCCTTGGGAAACCTCGGGATCCTAGCTGCTACTAGAACTAGCAGGGAACATGAGAGGAAGCCATGCAAGTATTTTCTATACTTGCATAATATTTGTTCAAGCTTTCAAATTATACTTGTATTATACTTGTACAAGACTTGTACAAATATAAAGTATAAACACTTGAATAATATTTATATAAATACTTATATAAATACTTATATAAATACTTATATAATAATTGTATAAATACTTATATAAATACTTATATAATACTTGTATAAATACTTATATAATACTTGTATAAATACTTATATAAAAATAATATATAATCCTTGGTATAATACTTATACAAGTACTTGTATAAATATTATGTGTAATACTTGTAAAATACTTATATAAATATTTGATATAAATACAAGTATATATACTTGATATAAATACAAGTATATATACTTATATAAAAGATATAAGCAAAGTGTGTATGTATTCAAGTGTACCTCAAAATACAACCACATATGAGGAATACAAGTTATACAACAAGCTGAAATTAAATAAATCACTAAAAATTCATCCAAAAGTCGAATCAAGCATGCTTATAGCCTATAGAAATCCAATAATCTATTGTAAAACATATCAAAATTTCACAAATATATGACTTACCGTTTAAAAGTTATGGCTAAAAGAAGGAGGCACTAAAATTTCCAAGCAAATGCAAAGGCAGCAAAGCTCCTCTTCACTTCAGCCTTTGTTGTGATTACTTCCCTTCTCCAAATTGGGCATGCAATAGCTTTTTAGAAAGCTCACTCTATCATCTAACTTTTTCTAATATTTTGCATGCATGCCTCTCAAATTCCAGATTTTGTAGCTAGTTGATTCTACTCTTCAAACCCTAGCAACAATTTTCCCTCTTTGACACTTCACGGCTCATAAAACTTTCATTAAAGCTCCAAATGTATTGATTTTTGTTTTTGTGGAAATTCTACACAAGCTACTATAAGCATTTAAAGTATCAAAAAGATTGAAGAGACTGTCCGACTTGGGTGGTTGAACAAAGTCTCTGCCCCTCTTCATCAGATGGCAGCAAATCCTTTCCCACTCTCAAGCTCACAACTTTTGCTCTCCAACTTCAAATGCTACAAGAAATGTCTTGATAGAAAGCTAGCACAATTTTCCACACTCTCTATAAATTTCATTAAGAAAGAGTTGAAATAAAACTTGCAGTAGTAGCTCGAAGTTTCTGCCCCTCTTTGTCAGGTGGCACCAAATCCTACTCTATTAAAATAAGCATAATTGTTTGCTCAAAACTCCAAAACAAGCAAGTGAGTAGATTCTAGAATCCTCACAACTTGAAGAACACACCCACCAGTTTTCATTACAAATGCTTCTATCTCCTTGAAGCTATCTCTCTCCAAATTTCACCACTCAAAATTGTCCAAATCCTAGGTCTAGCAAGAGGAGTATATCTCCCTTTCTTTCCATATTAGACTATGACACGTCCACATGGGCAACCAAATCCTATTGGATAGGCCCTATTCACCCCATGCTCTTCTTTCTTATCCCTCACAAGGTCCATTCTATCTCAAAAGTCAACAAGAAAGATAAAACAACCTTTACCTTTCTTCTAATTACAAAAGAGTCTATTCTAGGATATAAATAAGGTAGGAACAAAACAAATAGCCATCTTAATTCACTAACTAAGTGGCTATAATAAATCCTCTCCTAATAATATCTTCTAAAATAACCTCTAGCACTCACACATGTATTAACAATAGATACAAGATATTTAATATTTTTATACACTACATGTAAATTCAGTATGACAACGTGTTCCAAAAGAAGAATGCTAACATCCTACCAAAACATTGATCATGTGATTGTACCATAGAATTACAAGAAGAAGCACAACTATTTTTCGGCCCAATCTACAACCTATCGCAGATGGAGTTGGATGAGGTGCAGAAATACATTGACGAGAACCTAGCCAAGAACTTCATTTGTCATTCAAAGTCGCCAGTTGGAGCACTAATCTTATTTGTGAAGAAGAAAGATGGCTCACTACGGATGTCCGTGGACTATCAAGGTCTTAACAAGGTGATAAAGAAGAATCACTATCCATTACCTTTAATCTCTAGTCTTCTGGAACAACTTGGACGTGCAAAGATCTTTACAAAGATTGATCTAAGAGGAGCTTACAACCTTGTGCGAATCAAAGAAGGAGACAAATAGAAGATAGCTTTTCGTACAAGATATGGTCATTTTGAGTATAATATCATGCCATTTGGTCTTACCAATGCTCCGGCGATCTTTTAATACATGATAAATGATGTTTTTTGAGAATATCTACACGATTTTGTTGTCATCTATCTGGATGATATCTTGATATTTTTTGAGAACAAAGAAGAGCATAAGAAGCACATTCGTTTGGTACTCAAAAAACTACGCAAGCAAGGACTCTATGCCAAGTTGAAGAAGTGCTTATTTCACCAAAATGAGGTGGAGTTTTGAGGGTTTGTTGTAATTACAAAAAGCTTAAAAGACGAGATCCTAAGAAGCGCTGTAGAAGCAATTGTATCCCTATTTAGAAGGACGCATTAAAGAATTATAAACTTTTCTATTGCTAACTTACTATTTGCCATAAGCTATATGTAAAACGCCCTCGTGGTGCCATTAGCCACCTATTCTAACTCATCTCTAGCTCGAATGGAGACTCCTGAAGCGAAAAGATTTCAAAATCTTTGAAAATGGTATTTATTACTTTATCAATTGACATCCAAACTAAAAGCTTTGTATTTGAAAACCAATGCTTTGGATTTTGCTTTAAGAGTCGTACTTTTGCAGATAGACATCAACAATAAGCTTCATCCGGTTGCATTCTATTCACGGAAGTTTTCTGCGACTAAAATCAACTATGAGATTCATGATAAGGAACTCCTTACTATTATGGATTCTTTCCAAGAGTGGCGTCACTTCCTCAAAGGAGTTGCTGTCACGGACATATACATAGTTACTTATATGATCAGATAAAACTAGATAAAAGAAGGTAAAAGCAGGTTAATTCCATAATATCTTTAGAGAAACTTCCTAGAAACTTCATAGATGCTGCTTTGACTTTATAAGTGTCCATAGTAGACTTTTCGATTAGAAACTTGGTCAATAAGTTAGCCACATGTCGCACATGTTGGTAGTTTGAAGACGAAGCTAAATACGTGGCAAACATATAGGAAACTTGCCCTGCAAGTTCAACACGTGTCTTGCAACTTGGACACGTGTCTTATAAATTGGATACGTGTTGGAGGTCCTATAGAACGTCGCCACTTACTTCTTAGGTAGATAGTATAAATAGAGACAAGAGTGAAGCCTTCTTCACTCTTATCAACTCCTTTCTTGTTTCTAGTTTGATTTCAAGAGTCTCTAGTGTCTTGTCTTTTGGCAATAGCCATTCCAGTTTCTTTTAATATATACACTACCTTGTTTCTATTTTGTTATATTTCTTTGAGAGTGTTTCTCACTTACTTATTTGCTTCCGTTGAGTTCTTGTCCTTGACAGATTGACAAGAGTACACTTACAATATTAGAGCTTTGCCTTTTCTTGAGTAAGAGTGGATTACCCCTTTCTCTTGACAAGACATAAGCGTGTTAGAAGTTGCGGATTACCCACTTCTAAACTGATATTGTTCTTAGCATTTTCTTTGTTATCAAGTCAATCTTTTTCTTTTGCCTTGAGCAATATCACATAGTTCTTTTCTTCTTAGTGTTACTATAGTAGAGCTTATCGAAATGAAGATTGCAATGGCACAAATGCAAGAACAATTAAGGGAGTTAATGCTTGCAATGCATCAACTCAATCTACCACCACAAGGAAGAACAAGAATAGCAGAAAGTGGAGATGTAGAGATGATTGGAGCTGCTTCAACACCTGCATCAAATCACATTCCTTCTCCAATTATAAAACACCCTGTAAGCGCCAGAGAACCAAGAATTGCCTTACCCGAGAAATTTGACGGTACGAGATCAATGTTTCGAGGGTTCATCAATCAAGTACAATTGGCAATCAAACTTCAACGGCAAAGCTATCCAACTCTAGGATCACAAGTTAGGTTTATTGGAACTCTACTTTCTAGCTCTGCATTATCATGGTTTTCGTCCTTTCTTGAACAACGAAATCCCATATTGGACAATTTGGAAGCTTTTTTGGTGGAGTTTCGATCTATATATGGTGAACACGATGCAGCTCGTATTGCAACAAACAAGATCCAAATTTTACGACAAGAAAACCGCTCTGTAACAGTGTATGCTTCACAATTTCGACAACTTGCAATCGATATCAAGTGGGATGATGCTGCACTCATCAGTCAATTTCTTTATGGATTGCAATATGAAGTAAAGAAATTGATGCTCAATTTACCTGATCCTCAAACATTGAGTCAAGCAATCGATTTTGCTGTAAAGTGTGACAATCAACTTTTTGAGTTTCAATCCGAGAATCGTACAAGAGAAACTCAACGTTATTACTCAATAGCAACATCTTCACCAAATGTACATTCGGAAGTAGAAGACATGCAAATTAACGCAGTACATTTCAAACCTCTTACTGAGCAAGAAAAGATTTGCCGTCGCCAGGGAGGATTATGCTTATATTGTGGAGAACCTAAGCACACTGCTCAACATTGCCCAAAGCAACGACACAACTATAAAATGAGGGGTACGGCGGTCAAAGGAGACAACATGTCGGAAAACGAATTCGTCCAGCTACAATAGGGACCGTGCAGCTGGAATCTTGTACAATTCCTAAAGAAGGTCCTATCCTCTCTTCAGAACCCTCTCTTTGTTTTATAATAGAACTATATTTAGGACCTAAAAACCACAAAGCCTCTGCTTTATTAAATTCAGAAGCCTCAGCATGTTTTTTAGATGAACAATTTGTTAGAAGTTGTAAAATACCTCTAGTACAAAAAACTAAACCTGTACATGTAGAAGTCATAGATGGTCGTCCATTGTCTTCTGGAGATGTCACTCATGAGACCCACCCTATAAAAATAATAATAGACGGTCATAATAGTTACGTAACCTTTAACATAATTAAATCTCCATCTAGTCCAGTTATTTTAGATCTATCATGGTTAGAAAAATATAATCCTAAGATAGATTGGAATTCTCGTAGACTTGATTTTTCTCAAAACGTTATTAACACTTCCGTCGACCAAGTAAAAAGCTATAAGTCTAGTATAATAAAATCCATACTTATAGGTGCAAAAGCTTTTATGCATGAAGCAAACTGAGGATCAACTTTTGCTATTTATGCGACACCCGTCTCTGATAGTAAAAGCACTTCAAGTGGCTTTCCAAGCCAATACCAAGATTATCAAGATGTTTTTGAGAAGAAAAATGCCGATATCCTTCCGGAGCATCGTTCATATGATTATTCAATTGATTTCAAGGAGGGATCTCAACCTCCATTTGGACCAATCTACAGTCTATCACAAAATGAGTTGGCAGAACTCAAAGAGTATATTGAAGAAAATCTGGCCAAGAACTTCATACGCCATTCCAAATCCCCAGCAGGAGCTCCAATTCTATTTGTGAAGAAAAAAGATGGATCGTTACAAATGTGTGTGGATTATTGAGGGCTTAATAAAATCACTATGAAGAACAAGTATCCACTACCTTTAATCTCCGGACTTCTTGATCAACTGAATCAAGCTAAGATCTACACAAAAATAGATCTACGAGGAGCATACAACCTAGTTCGCATCAAAGAAGGAGATGAATGGAAGATTGCATTTCGAACAAGGTATGGACACTTCGAATATAATGTTATGCCTTTTGGACTCACGAATGCACCAGCCGCTTTTCAACATCTCATGAACGATGTATTTCGTGAATTCTTAGATGATTTTGTTATCTGCTATCTAGACTACATTTTAATCTACTCTAAGAATGTAGAAGAGCATGAAACACATGTTCGTCGTGTGTTACAAAAACTTAGAGAAACAGGGTTGTACGCCAAGATGGAAAAGTGTGTATTTCACACTACTCAAGTTGACTTCTTAGGTTACGTCATATCAAATAATGGCCTCATGATGGATCCTAAGAAAGTCCAAACAATCATAGACTGGAAGATTCCAAGAACAGTAAGAGATGTGCAATGCTTTCTGGGATTTGCCAATTATTATCGAATCTTCATCAAGAACTTCTCTCAAGTTGCAGCCCCACTTACGCGTTTGACTTGTAAGAACAAGCTCGAGTGGAATAAAGAAGCAGAAGCATCATTTGAAGCTTTGAAGATAACTTTTATTCTGCGTGATCTTGTATAGTTGATTTTTGAGCATTAACTTTTGTGGAAGCAAGATGCATCGAACTTTGCTTTGGTAGCGGTATTATGCGCTAAATGGGAATAGATGACAAGCTCATCCAGTAACTTTAATTCGAAATTTTTGTGATAGAGATCGACTTCTGAAATCATACGATAAAGAACTTAGCAATTGTGGATTCTTTTCGAGCAAGCGTCATTATCTGAGAAGGCGCTTAGTCAGGTCAGAAGTATACCACGGATCATAAGAACCTTGAGTATTTCATGTCGGCACGCGTGTTGAATCGTCGTCAAGCTCGTTGGAGCATGTCTCTATCAAGATTCGAGTTCATTATTACATATCGGCCAAGAAAACAACAAGGTCTGTCCGATGCACTTTCTAGACGTTCTTATCTTATACCAAAAGAAGGAGATGCAGCTTTTGATCAACAAAGAACGACTCTCTTGAAGCCGGAGCAATTTCATCTTTAGGCAACAAAATCAACATTAACTGCTGATTCAACTTTTCTCAAGCAAGTCCAGTTAAGTATGTCCTCAGATCTTCTTATTCATGAAATTAAGAATAATTCTTCTAAGTCTCATGATATTTCGAAGTTTGAGTTCAAAAAAAATCTACTCTATTTCGAAGGACACTTATATGTTCCAGAAGGTGAAGCACGATTACGTGTTCTTCAAGCTCGTCATGACTTCCCAACAGCAGGACATTTTGGGTACAATAAGACTCTAGAGTTGATATCTAGAGATTTTTGGTGGCCTTGAATGTGGAAGGGAGTCAAAGATTTTGTAAAGACTTGTGATGTTTGTTCAAGATCAAAAACTCCTCGCCATCGACCCTACGGACTTCTTCAGCCATTACCCATTCCAGAACAACCATGGTCTTCTGTGTCTATGGATTTTATCACGGATCTTCCAAATTCAGGTTCTTATGACTCTATATTCATGATAGTAGATCGTTTTACTAAGATGGCACATTTTATATCATGTAAAAAATCTATCACAGGCAAAGAAACAGCTAAACTTTTCCTTGACAATATCTACCGCTATCATGGATTACTTAAGGATATTATATCGGTTAGGAGAATTCAGTTTGTATCGAGATTTTGGAGAACACTTTTCAAGATTCTTAAGGTGGATATAAAGCTATCTTCAGCTTTCCATCCTCAAACTGATAGACAAACGGAGCGCGTAAATCAAGTCTTGGAATAATATTTGAGATGTACCATGAACTACCAACAAGATGATTGGACAGCTCTTTTACCATTGGCAGAGTTTGCTTATAATAATACGGTACATTCTTCTACACAACAAACACCTTTCTTTGCCAATTATGGTTATCATCCACGACTTGATACTTTTGACTATTCGAAAGTTGACAATCCTGCGGCGAAAGACTTGGTAAATCATTTGTCAAAACTACATACAACAATGAAGGCACAATTAAAGGAAGCTCAAGAACGACAAAAGATAAACGCTGATGCGTATTGAAAGGAACAACCACAACTCAACGTAGGCGACAAGGTATGGCCACTTCGTCGCAATATCAAGACTACGCGACCTTGTGACAAGTTGGACTATCGTAAGCTTGGACCTTTTCGTATTTCTGAACAAATTAATCCAGTTGCATATCGATTACACCTACCAGAGTCTATGAAGATCCACCCTGTATTCCACGTGTCTCTTCTTGAACCATATAAGACAATGAACATACCAAGAAGAAGACAAGTGCCACCTCCTCCTATAGAAG